>CM069450.1:72303842-72411537 GCA_035610835.1 Ophiura sarsii | reverse complement strand
CTTTTGTCACTAAAACATCAGATATAAATCAATCAATCTTCCACAAAGGGAGTGTAGATTTCAAATGGAGTTACCCATGCAAGTAACCCCATTTGAAATTCATACTATAATAGCAGATCAGAGGAAGTTATTTCGTGTGCAAAATATAATTCACAAATTTGATATGATGGTCAATCTTGATTGGTTTACAGAAAATGAAAATACAAATGAGTTTGTTTTCTATTGGTTAATCAACATGAACATTATTGCTCCATTTTATTTCCCTTATATCTAGGCTGTGATACATCTTGATGTTGGATGTTTGCGCATAGATGCCAAACATGGTAGGTTTAAGAAACCAGAGGTCACATCATGTTTAATGTTCGGGGTTAGAAAAAAATTGCACATTTCCCAGGAACATGCTTTTAAAAAGTCCATTCATGAAGAAATATTCCATTGAAATTCTTATGCATTCCTTATTCCTATACCTAAACCTCAAAAGTAAAATATTTCCCTCAAAAGTAAAAATATCACGGGAACCAGTAAACATATGGGTCCATTTTTCGCCCAAGAATTGGTAAATGTTTGGGTCAATTTTCATTTTGCTGGTTGCACATCCCTACCAAAATAATATCTGAGTACCCCCCCCCCCCCTCCCTTTTTCCAGCCATGCTCATGTTCACCTCATGTGTGTATTTGGCTAATACAATACATAGGCTAGTGTTATCAATATTCCATGTAGATATTATTTCATTTTGTTTAAAATACCTGAGAATATGAGTACCGATGTGTATTAGGTATTTAACGACTGAGATACCGAGTGAAGATATTTACTTTCATTGTTGGGAATTGAATATGTAATATGTTTGGCTTATTATATTATATCGAAAGTTATATCTTGGAATAAAAGACAAGGAAGCACTACGGTATTGAATCCTTTAAAGGTATATTATGTGATCTTTCCAGGGAACGCCCTCAACATCAAAAAAAAAATTGAAAGAAGATTTTCTTACAGATTTACATTTCTGATCATAAATCGTACATACATTCCAAGTTACAGGGCGATACGATTCTTAATTATTTCAAAATCATGATTTTAGAGTGAAAATAAACTGTCGGATATCCGACAACTTATTTTACTCTAGTCTAAATTCACTCTAAAACCATGATTTTGAGGTAATTAGGAATCGTATCACTCTGTAACTTGGAATGTATGTATGATTTATGATCAGAAATGTAAATCTGCAAGAAAATCTACTTTCTAAAAAAAAAAAATGAATAGAGGGCCCTCTCTGGAAAAGATCACATAATATGCCTTTAAGCCCGGGGGGAGGGGGGGGGGGGGTACTCTCCTAATACGGTATACGGGGATGTGCTGCTCTAAATGGGTCACTTTTTTGCAAAAAAATCCCTAAACATGTGCTGAAAAATCCCTCATAATGGGGTCACGTTATACAAATCGGTTGACTTTCGTGAAAAATTTGCGAACATTTCGTCTATTTTTCCTATAATTTGCGAGTCTATAATGAAGCAAAATCCTTAAAAATGGGTATTTTTTCTCCAAAATCACCCTTATAAATGGGTAGGGGTTATGAATCTCCAGCCGCACACCCCAACTAAAACCAAATCCCCCCCCCCCCCCCGGGACTTTAAGAAATCTGTTTGCTTACCCCTAGACCACAAAGCCAACCATATAATGCATCACCTGTCCCTAGAACTTTTGATAGGGGGGACTTTTGAAAAGATCACATAATATTGCTTTAATTTGATCACTTCTGAAAACTACTAAATTGGTCTATACCTTTTGGCATCTACAGGGTGAGTCAAAAAGACTGCAATAGTGGAAAGAAGCCATTTTGTTTTCAAAACCAAAATGAATTTTAATTTTTTTTAAACGTTGCAAGAATGATGTATTTAATCCTAACTTTGTGTGAAAAAATGAAGTCGATCACATTTTCCGTTTGTCTTTGGTGAACTTTTTGACCAGTGCACCCATTTTACACGTTTGTCCACGAGATACCCAAAATATGCATCAGATCGCAAAATGTGTCTCTCATTCAAATTTGGAAACTTGAGTTCATTTGTGATGTTATTGGAATTTGATGCATCCTTTCTTGTTTACATGTGAGTTAGCATAATCAATTATAATCGCACCCATGCAATGAAAGCGTATAATGTTCTAAATTTTAATAAAAAACTGAAATTTTCCATTTTTTGGTTGGCGGGATATTCAAATATGAAAATGGAATGTGTGCCATTTCAAATGAAAATCACTGTGCTCGTAGACAAACAGGTAAATTTGGTTGTGCAGCAAAGAGGGTCACCAAATACAAACGAAAAATGCGATCGACTTCATTTTTCCACACAAAGTTTAAAAAGTTTTAAAATTCATTTTGGTTTTGAAAACAAAATGGCTTCTTTCCACTATTGGCAGATTGCAGTCTTTTTGACTCACCCTGTATGTGCAAATATCCAGAATCAACTAGGATGCATTCATTGTATTTCAAAAAGTGGAAAATTCTATACAGACTACAGAGTGAGTAAAAACCATTTAGACGACAAACAAACCTGGTCTACGGGCAAACAGAACTCGCGGGTAGGGTCGGTTTTAAAAATCTTGGTCTACGGGCATTTTGATATTGTTAAAAGAAATTCACAAACCGATTCCTAATAAAAATAAATGGGTTGGGCCCGTAGAACAGGATTGTTTTGTGTCGCTTTTCAATTACATAAAATATTTTTAAAAGTATACCATATTGTTTCTATCTATATTAATATAATATATTAGTTATTATATGCTTTTTACTGTATCAAAATTAATTGGGATATCCCACGATATGTCCACTTTTATATCACAGCTACAAGCCAGAGTGGGTCATTTTACAGGAATTTCAAATAATGACTTATACAACAAAACTCCTAATTACTTCATTGGGCAAAACTAAGTGATAGATGGAAAATTCAAATACTTATTATTTTATTCAAATGTTTAAAAGATATAAGTCTAACCTATTTATCATCTAATTTTGAATTTGTACATAACTATCACAATCATACTACCAGGAATCATTCAAGTAATACTTTAATTATTCCTAAAATCAACTCAAATGCTGGTATGCGCACTTTTCTTTACAGATCAGGTCATCTGTGGAACAATTTATCACCATCTATTCGTATTGATTTAGAAAATATATCACTCGGTCAATTCAAATCCTATATTTCCACTGTATCATAATCGAATAATTTGTATTATAATTTGTATTATATTTTTAAACACTGTTATTTGTTATTTTGATGTATTTATGTATGTATCAAAATGAGGGCCTGCTTGGAAAGCAGTGCAAGTCACTGAAGCATATTACCCTCAATAAAGAAAGCATTAATAATAAAATAAAATGCTTCAAGTCTTGCGAGTTATGTTAGGAAATTCAAGATATCTGGTGAAGACCTCAGTTTCTTTACAAGCATCAATTTTCTTTGCTTAAAAGGTATGGTTAGTTCCTCAAAGTGGCTCCCAGGAAAATCTCTAACATATCCCAACACCTAAATTACACCATCTGAAATTCCTCAGAAAGTATGAACCTTTCTTGGTAATATTTTTGACTCTGTCAGTCAATATTTTGACATTGGAATCCTTGAATGTTCTTCTATAGTTTACTGTAAAAGTAGAAATTTTCGCGAGGTTTTTATTTTCGCGAATTTCGCGAATCAATCCTCATCTGCGAAAATATAAACTTGCGAACATTATTGACTTCCATTGACTTTTGTTCACAAATGTTGAAAATCGCGAAAATAAAAAAATCGCGAAATGCCTGTTATGACCATTTTCGTGAAAATATCTTATCGCAAAAATATTGACTTTTACAGTAGTCAGTTCTACATTGTTGAGGCTTACTAATTAACAATTAATACAGAAGAGCATGAGTGTGCATGCATGAATGCAACTCCAGGGAGGGGGCTAGTATAGTATAGAGTTGTAATCATCAGCATGAACAAAGATGTGGATTAAGGGTGCTTTTTCCTACTCCGTGATACACTGTGCATCATATGTGTGATGATTGAGATGCCTAAATTGCACAAATGAGACCTGTCATCACGAAATGAGAGTTAAGTCGGAAAATTTTATTTTGAGGTTTATCCAGATTCAGAATACTCAGGAAACAAGCTTTAAAATGATATGCAGCATGTCATAATTTCTCAATGTTTTCCTAGTCAAAAATTGAATTGAAGTCGCAAAATTCCAATGTTTTCTATTGATTTTTGGCAAGTTCATTGGACCATATCTCCTAATGCACACTGGCGACTTAATGCTCATTTTGTGGTGACAGGTCTCAAATACACTTGGATTACTTTTGTGCGCAAAGAGATATAAACTGCACATTTCCAATCGGGATCTCACTAAATTATAGGTTGCACATTCCTACCAATGACTTTACACAAATATGCCCGGGGGGGTTACTTTCGCCAAAATCGTACGTGGATGTGCCTACCGGACTTCGAAAATGTGACTTTCCCTATACCTATTTTTTGGCTAATTTCCCACCCATCAATATACCAATTTTGTAAGAAAAGCACCCAATTGTGCACACATTGGGCGATTTTTCCAAAAATGCCTCAAAATACACCCAATTTATGCCAATTGGGCGCTTTGGTCTGTGGTGAAAACCACCCCATCGCTATACCATTTTTTTTGCGAAAAGGCACCCCAAAAGGTAGGCACATATACGTATACCATATCAATGTGAGAACCCCCCCCCCGGGCAAATATGCCCCACCCCCTACCCGAGTTCCAGATGCCAGTGGCAAAATATATAGTGAGTTATAATACTACTTTCTACACAAGTACCAACTGAGAATCATAGGAGATAGCTTCTGAAGACACCTCATTGAAGGAATCATTGTCCAACAAGGGGTTATCATTGAACTCACCATCCTCATGGACAGTCTTATGTATGGCTTCAATACAACCTAGACATCCAAGATGACACTTTAACAGATGGCTGACAAACGCTTTTACTTGAGGTTGGTTCTTATTAGACTGATCAACAACGCCCTCAATGAACAATGACTTCACCGATATGTAACGCATTGACTCATGCCTTAGATGAATAGAATAACCATCTATGAATTCACCCCCATTTTCAACTTCTAGCCAACTATCTGGAAAATCATCCTCAGAAGGCGCTCCTGCTACATTGGCATTGGCTTCATCAAGACACACTCTGGCTCGCTTAAGGATATTTTTACGAAGCTGATCAGCACCATCACGACACTGGCCATGCATAGTCAGAAGTACCGCAAGGCCATCTTTGAATGGATGGTCATCATTTAAGAGCTGCCTGGCCGTAGTTGTGCACCTACCGTCAAATGCACCTGCTGATTTACGAACAAGAAATTTAAGAAAAAAGTGTTAGAATGCTGTAAAGAAAGAGGATACAAAGATGACAAAGAGCTGTCAAGTTGATACAAACACATGCCATGAACAGATGACGGGTTGGGTGGTAAATGATAAGGAAACTTGTATAAAGGAGATACTGCTCTTGGGCTGCTATCTTTAACCTTCAATCATTCATAGTCTTTCAGCCTTCCATTGGGAACTACTCAATATATTATTTGGTGTGATTGTCACTTGTCAGGTTCATGGCAGAAGGCTAACTGATAATAATTCACAACGTCTTCATTTTCCAAAACTCACTAAGATTCCCATCCCTGGCCCTCCATCCATGTTGGACAGTTGGAGTAATCACAGTAATTAAAACATTTAAGCAAAATATGTCATTGAAAGCGAACCAAATTGATGAATCAGCAATCTTTGGCAGAACTTCAATTTATTTGAACAAAATGATATGGAATTACCCAAACTAGACCATATTGATGATTTGAGAATTTAAATGACCCGTGTGAACCTTTTAATAACATAAAAACAAAACTGTTGTCACATAATTTGGACCAAAATGCCGACAACACGAAGTAGCTCAACAATACCTGCACTTGTTAATTACAACATAATGGGCTGTATTCACATACATATTTAGACACGGTTTAATGCGAAACATGTGTTTATCTTTGACTTTAAACACATCATTTAACTTAACATAATTCTTGAAAATCTGTTTAATTTAAACACATGTCTAACTCGCTGAAAAGATTTTAACTTTAAACATGGGTATTGGGGTAGTTTAACTTGCGTTTTAACTTATTACCTGCCACTCAAAAGCTGTCCTGCCTATTCTAAGGGGTGTCCGCTATAAACCATACACAGTAACCCAAACCAGTCATTTGTAACAACATCAGTCAATATGCACCCCCCATGCAAGGAATGGAACCAGGCACTTAACATTGTTGATCAACAAGAGGTGACATGGTCTATACAAGCATGGGTACCCCAATATTTGGCAATAAGTGATGAGACTGTAGACGGTAGAAGTTGGATTACTTGTAGTTTTATTCATAGGTTTTTGACATGAGATATGTCTCTTCAGTCCAGTCAGGCCAAAATCAAGGGAGATGCTAAGTTTGCATGCACACAGGCAGGCATGCTTGGTTGCTGTGACGTTATTACAGGTGACATTGTCTATAGAGAACTTGAAAACTGGGGAAGGGGTGGGGGAGTGTCACTCAGCATTGTAACAGCTGCTCATCTGCATCCAAGAAACAAATCAAAATTGTCTCAATTTTGTGACATGACATCTTTAAAGTCTTTCTGACAAAAAGGGGTGCTTTTTAACCAATTCCGTCAAGCATAGTTACCAGAAATATTGGTTAAGGACTGTAATGAGAGTCTATCAAAAGCAGGGGCGCATACAGGATGGTCACACCCCGGGGTGCTGTGAAAAGACGATCCCCAAAAAATGCAATTGATCAGGCCCTTTTCTTGTTCTATAGCCCCAATATTGCCTTTCTTTTCTTTTCCGTTTCCTTTTCTTCTCTTATCTTTCCTTTTTTGTCTCCTTTCCTTTTCCTCCTTTCCTTTTTCTTTCTCCCCTTTTTTTCTTTTTTCTTCTTCATACCCCGGGGTGCTGCAGCCACCGCAGCACCCCCCCCCCCCTGGATCCGCCCCTGATCAAAGGTATGTACCTACCACTTGTGACAACTTCTTGTCTGCCAACTTCAACTGGCTCGTCTTTAACAATGGTTGTGTATGAAATGATATATTTGCAGTCAGGTAAGAGCCCTTCAATGGTGTAGGTAGGTCTACCGGTCACGTCTATTGGTTCTCCATTGTTAATGCAATGACACCCAGTGATGGTGTTGATTTCGATGCCCAACTGTTGAAAAATGATGGTGATGGATGTTGGGCCAGGCTCTGAGTCAAACGTAACACCTGTAAAATGAATAGGTTGATATCAAGAGAACTGAAATATTGGAGTCAAAGTATCAACTAAGGGCCAAAGTTTACCGCTTTGTAATTGTCGAATTCCATGTTTTTCCGCTTTGTAAATTTTGCATTTTTCTGCGATGTAATTTTCCCCAAGAAAGCTTAAAATTTACGATTTATAAAACCAAAATAAACACACTTTACAGAAAAACACATCATTTTTATTGTTTGTTTTATTTTATTACGTATTGTTTTTTAATATTTATATTGTTTTATTCAAGACTATTTATAAATTGTGTGTTTTGGACATTTTTTGTGCATTTTTTTCTTCTTCTTTTCATCAAATTGTCGTTTTCCGCGTTTAACCTCAATTCCGCAACGCGGAAAACTTTGGCCCTTAGTATCAACCCATCTCCTTGAGGTCAAATTTATATGTCAGTGCTCCAAAGGGCACATGTTTTTTAAACTTTGTGCTCAACAACATAAAACAGAGATGACAAAAGCACTATATATTATATACATAAACAAAAACAAAAAATTCACAAAAGTGTATACATGCTGACGTCACCTGTCAACTTGAAGTGACACGTTGTGACACGAGGTGACAAAAGCAGTTTGATTTTACTAAAGTGCAAATTGCAAAAATTAATTACAACTATGTTTTGTTCCTGGTGTTCTCGCTTCGTATTCAGAGGGGTAACACATGATCGTTCCAGGATCTTAAAATACCCCCCTATTTGACGGCGTTTCGCGGACAATTTTGCTAATTTGACCCCCTTTTCGCACAAAAACGAGGACATTTTGACTGAAAATAACCCCCCTTTTTTCACTATTTCAAGGACACTTTCTATATAGTCCCCTATTTGCACAAAAACGAGGACACATCTGGTTCAAAATACCCCTTTTTCCTTCTTCGCGGACATAGCCTCTCCAAAAACACCCCTAATTTTTTGAAAACGCGGACAAAGCTAACGAAATGATCCCTTATTTTTGGAAATCGAGGACATATCTTCAAAAAACACCCCTAATCTGGGGAAATCGCGCACATAGCTTCAAAAAACACCCCTAATTTGGGGAAAACGCGGACATGGCACATAAAACCCCCCTTTTCCGCGATTTTTGGAACGATCATGCGTACCCAAAGTCAATGTTGACTGAAACCACCGGGGTTTTGTTTTGACACGATTCTTTTACAACTTTTTATGCATCAATTTAAAGTGATTTACCTGGTGTTCTGAAGGACAACGGAGCTGCAAATGGCACAGCACCACCATTCTCACAACCATCAACCCCTGCTGAATTCTCACTCCTCACAGATATATCATACTTGCAATTTGGGTAAATATCATCGCCATTTATCAAATTGAATTCGTGATCTCCACTTTGGCAAATAGGCTTCTTATCTATCAGCTTGCCTTCTCGATGGACGTGAAGAGTGTATTTTTTGTCCCCTTGAAGCTTTGGTACGCGAACTATAAATGATGTTGCTGATTGCTGTACAAGGCGTAAGCAGATATTTTCTGAACAATGGAGAGACAGTAAATGGAAAAAATGATCGATGAGAGCTTTACACAGGGGAAGAAGTGCTCAGTCTAAAAACCAAACAGGGATGTACTCAAACATGGGGATTTAAAAACAACAACAAAATATCTTGTTGAAAAATATGCCCATTTTGCTTTTACCAGCACAGTACTTTCTTAATGAAAATGTCAAACATTTCAGGATCTGACCATGATTGGTCCAATTTATTCTCTGATAAACACTAATTGGACTTCTTTGTTATTCACTAGTTAAAATTAATATAATTAATATAATGATACATTCCTTTTGGAACTTACATTTGACAACTGATGTGTTGCATACACACTTCATCAGCAGTGGCATTTCCATGGTCTTCAATTTTATTTTATTTTCTTATTATTTTTATTTTTATTTTTTTTGGGGGGAGGAGGCCAGTGATCAGGGGGATAACTATAGGTAAACTAATAGTTGAACGAACATCACGAACGCAGTACAAAGACGAACGCGCCCGAAATTATCACGCGAATGGTTGTGCGCGCTTCACGCAATGTATGCCATACGCTGCTTAGTTGTGTTCGTTCAATTATTAATTTACCTATAATTAATGTTATACATGATTTGCCATCCCCTACCCCCTACTGGTTACTGACCAGTTGATATTATTGCGTCATATCCACACAAGCATAACCCTAACCCTAGAAGTCTTGTAGTGGTGATGGGCTAAAGAAGAGAGGGAGGGGGTTAAGTGGGGGGACAAAAAAATAGGTCCAGAGCCCCCAGGGATTGAACCACCACACCACGAGTCCTGGGCGGGTCAAACTCGCTAGTCATAAGGGTCGCTAGTCATAAGGGTTACTAGTCATAAGGGTCGCTAGTCATAAGGGTCACTAGTCATAAGGGTCGCTAGTCATAAACCCTAACCCTAACCCTACCCTAACCTTAACCCTAACCATAACTATACCCTACCCTAACCCTAAACCTACCCTACCCTAACCCTAAACCTACCCTAACCTTACCCTAAACCTAACCCTAACCCTAAGATACTTTTATGACTAGCGCACTCGTGGTATAGGAAAATACACGTTATGACTAGCGACCCTTATGACTAGCGGGTAGACCCCGTCCTGGGCTGCATGTGCTGGCTGTGCTGGCTGTGCTGTTCTGTATGGTGTAAGTTTAAAGGGAAAAGAGAACATTTTACTTACTCTTTTTCTTTCTCTGCATGTATAAACATCGGCCAAAAGACATCAGTATGAAAATGATTAGTATCACCCCAACTAGGGTAGCTATATCTACTCTATCTGAAAAGAACAAAAATTGTAGAACATGTTATCTTAAGGTCATATTATACAATTTTTACTTTGAAAGCATATTTTCTTGCAGATTTGCATTTTTGATCATAAATCATAAGATCTAAATTACAGAGCGATACGTTACCTAATTACTTCAAAATCATGATTTGAATAGTTTGAAATAAAATATCCGGGTCTGTGCCGACAACTTATTTTCCCAGTGTTTTTTTCCGTTCATAAATAGAATTCCATGGTTTGACACCATGTTAATGCAGGTAGAGTGTTTCCAGTCCAGCTACGATCGCAACTGTATACACAACTTAACACACTAGTATTCAATGCTTTATGATAAAAATCATAAATTGGAAAATACAGTCAAGATAGATTTATGAGTCCAGGAAACTCTTTTCTGATAAGGCAACAAAAAAAAAAGTTTGTCTCAAATGACATGAGAGACTGAAAATCTAATGCGGTCTGCGGATTTGATTTTTTTTTTTTTCAAGTTAGACCTGATCGTCATTTGTTTGGCCAAAAAGTTGGATTTTGCAAGATTTTTTTGAGAAAATTGAAAGAAAAGAAAAAAGAAGAAAAAAAATGGGAAAAAAGTGGGAAAAAAAAACCACTAAAAAAAAAAGCTAACGCGGGCAGTTTTGGGAATGCGCGCGGGTCATTTGAGACAAACCTTTTTTTGTTGTTGGCCTAAGTCAAACTTCATTATAAGAGAGAAAAGTATATGTGTAAACAATTGAAAAAGATCACATATTATTTCTCTAAATATTGTGGAATATGGACCTCTTTATCAGCTCAAACTCTGTACCAGGGTAGAATCCGGGATAAGACTATCAGGGGGGAAGAAACAGGCAGCATTTCAGATGGAAAAATGGCGTCTGTGGGATTCGAACTAAGCCCACTAGCATGGGAGATTGACATTGGCACTGTCAATTTATTTGACAAGGGGAATCATGGAATTATGACTGTCACTAATTAGTCCAAAGATAGCAGCTTTTTTGGGTATAATATATGTGTGCGTGCGTAGCGCACAAGAAAGTAGGTTTTTGATGTCAAAATTGTTTGAAATTTTAGGTAATATTGATATTAAAAGTCAACATTTTCGATTGTTTGGGGACAAAACGGGGTGGGACTTGAGAATTCAGGCCTCAGGGAAAGTTTATCCAATATTTCAAACATTCTGAAAAGCCAGATAGAAAAAGTACAAAGTGAGAAAAAATGACTTATGGAGTGACTTTACATATGGGCAATTCCACGCGTTGCGGAATGACATTTACACACAAAAATCCACTTTCTTTTGGGTGTAAAACCCAGAGATTTGTAGTTACTCCCCATTTTACAACTTTATTTGATAATAGCGATTGATACTCAAAAAATAAACCTAAGGAAAAAATAAGACTGCGCTTCCAAGTATCCTAATTTGCATATGCAAATTTGCGTTGCGGAATGACGCAGACGATTGGTGGTTTTTTTACATGTTTACACAAAGTGAAAACTCTGTGAACTTTTTAGAGTGTATCATTATTGAAGTTAATTTTTAGAAGGTTTGAAGTGTTAGCTAATTGACAAAAGCATTTTCATAAAACTTAATCATCAGCTAGGATGTCTAGTAGGTCATCAAAAAATAAAAGTAGGTGTTGCGGAATGACGTTACGGAATGACAGTGTGAATTTGTGTGCAAAACTCCATAGAGAAAAGAAAAAACATGTTTTTATGCTTTAATATGCATAAAAAATAAAAGAAAGAGTAATCAGTGGCATTTCATATGTTACAAATTCGTGAATACAAGTAACCCAACTATTTTCACATTGAAATCATCATTTACAGGTAAAGTAGCCATGATTTTGTGATTTAGTTGCCGAATTCAACAGCTTGCACATCAAAGTTGCCTAATTCAGCCAATTATGAGTTTTCATCAATTTTGAAACTTTTTTAGAAGTTTAGAGTCCATATTTGAATGAATTATCATAAATAAGGATGATCTTATACCAAGTACACAAAAATATCACAATTTGCTCAATAAATTGCCTAAATATAGGGATTAATACCTTTGTCATTCCGCACCGTCATTTCGCAACACGTCATTCCGCAACGCTCGTTAGGGCTATTAATTAACAGAATTTCCCAAATTTTTTTTGGTCATTGTGAAGCATGTCAATTGTGTGCAGAGAAAAAATAGTTAAATGAAAATAGGGTGCATTTTTTTTCTTGCTATCCTAAAAAATTGTACTTTTGCGTTGCGGAATGACATGAGATTATGCAATGCATACTAATTACCTGGAATAACGAGGCTAATTGGCCGTTGATCATATTCTGGCAAGAACTTGTTATGGGGTCAAAATTTGCAAGGAAAGCGTGACTAAAAACTTGTTTAGGGGGTAATTTTGCTTGCAGGGTAAAACTTGTTTAGGGGGTGTCTAGAAAAAATTTGGTCACGCGTGTGTACACCATTATGTTTGACTGGCCCCCCTGGGCACCTGTACGGCTTGCATGTTTGAAAAGCCCACTAACAGTGGCGTGCGCAGGATATTGTGAGTGGGGGGGGGGGCCAATTGGCCATAAAGGAAATTCCCCGACTCAGATTCTTCTCAATTCCCCCGATGTACCAAAAAAATAGTAAAAGGTAGCCCCAATTTCTTTTTGCAGTCACCTCGTGAATTTCACGTAAGTGGGGGAGGGGGGGGGTAGGTTAAAAAAAATTCGCATTTGCAAAGTAACAAAAAATCGCAAAGTAACAAAAAATCGCACAGTAACAAAATCCCACCGTCACAAAATAGCACAGTCAAAAAGCCAGCACGTACAGTAAACATGGACAATTATGAGCGTTTTCATCATTTTTCTCTATAACATTTCCTTTTTTTACACTAAACATGGTGCATAAATTTGTCAACTATACATGTAAAAAATTGCCCACTATTTGTCTATTAGGATTACACCCCCTCACTACACAAACAAACTCTAGCGACGGCCCAGCCCCCGACTGGCAGTAGTTTCCCCCGACTGATCATTTTCCCCCGACTGATAGACCAAACTGGGGGGGAGGCCTAGCCGCCCCCCCCCCCCCCCCCCCCTTTGCGCACGCCACTGCCCACTAAGAAATATGGGTACTGATAGCCTGTTGCGAAAACGACTGGTCTCTATACTGGATGTAGTGTAATATTAAACTATCTTTAGAAAAAAAGCATTGGTGGAAATTCAATACCTTCAAACAAGTCAAACGACTTACATTACTCTCAGATAACGGAATTGGACAAGACACAGGAAATGTGATAGATAGCTGGTCGGCTATTGCTGAGAGGATTTATTCCTTTAATACTACGATTCGTAAATAGTTCCTATGATGGGCACGGAGGTAGAACCAAAACCGCGGGACTCGGAAGACGCCTCTGATTGGCTCATCGACCGGTGGTCATGACAGAGCACGCCACTTCCGTTTCATGGGGTAAATGAGTTCGATCGAGAGTGCCCTCTATCAATTTTAATTATTGCATAAATTCACTGACACGATTGATGTAACGATATCTAAAAAGTATTTACAACTGTTTCACTCAGTGTTTTATTAGACCTGAACATGAACCCACAAGCACTTGGTAAAATCAGTTCATCTTTTCAACCCAATACTATAGTTTCTGGGTGTAAGAGGGTGTCGAGTTATGTATTAATGTTGAGAAGTAATTTCACGACAGCACTTGAGACTAAGTGGCGTTTAATGATGGTTCCTTTTGATTGATTTTAACCCGAGACACACAGAGCTAAATTGAAAGTACCGGCCGGCTTAGCCGTCCCTTTAATTTATATGTCACTATAGTTACCTAGTAGCTGATGACCAAAGGGTTTATATGTAGGTTTCGCAGATGGGCCATGTGTTCTATCATTGTCATTGGGACGATTAGTAGTTGTGTTGTTACCTGCAAAATAATAAACAATGTAAAGGCTAAGACAGTTAAGATGTGTTGCTTTATTGTTATTGTACCCTTTTAGGGTTAGTGAAATCACTTTAGAAAGAAAACATGTGTAGGTGAGGATAGTGACATAGTCAAATCTCATAAAACCTATTCTCAGACCTAATAATAGACTGATCACAGGCATAACAATATGATGGTCCTGTGCATCCAGTGGCATTGTAGAGTAGAAACGGTTGGGAGGAATAAAAAGTTAACGGTAATTACCGTTAAAGTTACCTTACCGTTATAACTTTCCAGTGCCCCAGTAGAAACACGCTCATAGGGTCACATATCCTACAGCAATAATTTTTTGGCAGGGGTTTTAAGTAATTAGTCCTACATCAGTGTGGCCATTTGATTATTTAAATAAAACATTAAATATGAGAGCTTGGAGTTGAACAAGATAAAATGCCTCCTCCAATCATAAGCCAATCATAACTAAAAAGCTTTTATACAAGACCATATGCAGGAATCAAACCTACAACCTTGCAGTGATGGTCGTGATATAAGCAGGCCAATGCATAAACAGTTTTAAAGTCTGCCTTGTAACTGTGTGACTTGGCCTGTACATGATCTACCTACATTTTGAGCATTGGGCGACAAAATCCCAATTCTGCAGGCCTGACAGACCAATTTTTTTGGAATTGTCAATTTTATAGAAATTGTTTAAAATTTGAAATTTTTGAAATATTGCCTGAAAATTAACCAAATATAATTTCCATACTGTTGGTTATCAAGCTCAATTTTGTGCACGCCGGTTTTGGGGACACCACTTCACCTCCACCACTCTCAAATTGCTGACTTTGCGACACATTTCCCGAAATATTTGAAAAAAAATGGCTGACCGACCGTACCTGAGAGGTTCGTTTGCCCAACAAAAAAAGGTGGGGGTGGCAGGTTCCATCTCCTTAGCACAATAATGGTGCACCAAATGGTTTGAATTGGGCCAGTTTATTTTCAAAAACATTCCAACTTTTCGGGGGGTTACCAGGGGTGTATCCAGGATTCAGCACCCATGGGTGCTTTATCAGAAAGGGGGAGGCCGAGGGTTGACGTGCTTTACTCAAAACCGGCGCGAAAAAAACAAGCTATTAAAAAATGATAGCGAGAGTCTAATCCTAAGGTCCCATTCTCAAACAATAGTGCCAATTAGGCACGGGGCAACTCGTGCACCCCGTCTGAATAAGTCCCTGGTTACGGGCCTGGATATAAGTTATGCACCATACCATTGAACTAAAACACCTTCAGATAAAAGAATATTTAGAGAAAATTACAACTGAAACTAACCTGACAAAGTCAACATCTGCGGTGTTGTTGTTGGATATAGGTCTTCACAAATATCTGCCCCGGCCACTTTGTCCCATACCTTACGTGGTATCCTACATACTGATGGGCATGTCACAACATCTCTTCTACATTTCCCAACCAACCAGGTAGAACTACTCCAACCCTGTTCAGGACATGGAGAGCATTGCAGACAATTACCAAAACCGTCATGATCGTAATACCTAAAATAAACCAAGAAAAAAAACACCAGATGGATACATTGGTTCGTGAACATAGGGTTTTGTCAGAAAGATAAGAGAGGATGTTGTTTTCTTCTTTCCGGTTTTTTTCCTCTCCCTGTGAAAACTTAGACATCAGCATGCATGGTGTAAACTTGTTATTTTCATATAAGCTCCCTTACCCTTAATAATAAATGAAAAATATCGAAGTATGGTAAGTTAGTACGAGTTTTAAATACAGACAACAACATTCAGCAGTTCGGTATGATTACTTGTTTAGGAAGCCTTCCTTTTCGGGAAGTATTACCCATAATCCCTTGCAAATGTATATACTCGCAGTAATGCACTTATCAATTGCAGCCCCGGCCCCGGGGGACCCGGGGATAGCGGGGATTAGGGCCGGGACGTACAAATTGCCGATGTGACGTCCCGGCTACAGTCGTGTACGGTCCCCGCAGGGCGGGGCACCACTTTTTGTACGCCCCCGCTACAGTCCCTGCCCCCCATGGCCGGGACAAAGTGTACGCCGGCGTACGGTCCCGGCCCCCCATAGCCGGGACAAAGTGTACGACGGCGTACGGTCCCGGCCCCCATAGCCGGGGCATAGTGTACGCCCCGGCTACGCCCGGCCTCAGACAGCCGGGCCAATATTAGCGAATCGTTATTATGTTACACGGTTTCATGATTTACCGTTGACTTCTATGGTTTTGTGAATAGTTTTAAATTATACAGTGCTCCAGAACAAAACTTACCAGAGGCCTAAAACTAAAAATACAATAATGTTGGCATGATCTATCTCAGTTTGTTGTCAACCAGAAATGAATCGAGTCAAAAAACCACTTTATGGATGTCATATTGTGTAGCTTTATTTTTGATATATCATGCGTACCCAATGGCAACATTGGAAAGTTTTGATCCAATTTATTTATTATGAACAAACAGTAGGCCTATTTAAGTTGTAAAAATGAACCGAAAACATGATGATTGATCTAGCTAATTGACTTGGGAGGGGTATTTTGGACCTTCTTGGGGACTTGGGAGGGGGAATTGAGGGTGGGGGCTCCCCCTCCCTGACTTACGGGCCTGCAAGTAGGTAGGTTTTGTCTATCTGTCCGGGCCCTACCATGTACATTATTCCAGGCAAAAGCACTATATGGTCAAATTGTACTAAGTTTACCGTAGTCATGGTAGTGAAAATCCAGGCATTGATCAATCGAGGTGACTAATTTTAAAGTTTAATATAGTGCATGTCTGTATTTTATATCTCTATGCACCGGTGTGGGTGATATGTACCTTAGCGTACCTCCCCGCTATGTGTGCGTACACGGTTTTTACCCCGGGGTGTACATTTGTTGTACCTTAGCGTACGTCCCCGCTATGTATGTGTACGCCCCGGCTATGCCCCGGGGTGTACATTTGTGTACCCTAGCGTACGCCCCCCGCTACAATGCCCGGCCTATTTTTTCAGTAATGTACGTCCCCGCTATGCCCCGGCTACACGCCCCGGCTAGCGGGGGCACGTTTTGTACGCCCCGGGTATACGTCCCCGCATAGCCGGGCCATGTTTTTTGTACGTTGGCGTACGGTCCCCGCATAGTCCCCGCCATGCCCCGGGTCCCCCGGGGCCGGGACTGCAATTGATAAGTGCATAATATGGTAATGAAAAATTGACTATCAGTAAATGAATCAAGAAAGTAAATAAACTGCATACCCAAAATGTTGTGTCTGTAAACTCTAAAAAATATGAAACTTAAGACGTTTGGGGGTCATTCACTTTCCGATAGTATATCTGAACAAAGTCAACCTTGACAACCATTATGATGCGATGGGTAATTTCATGAGGAACTCAAATATGCACAGTAAATTATGATTGGGATAAGTATAGACATATTATTAAGCTTTAATCAAAATATGAAAATGTTTATATTTTTTAACATGGTTAATCATCAAATGTTAGCATTAGGTCCTATCTCAATTCCAATAGCATATTTGGATTCCTTGTGAAAATTTCATTCAGAAAATGAGGTAGATTAAGTACCGGTAGTTATTAATGGATTAAATCATTAAATATACACGCAGCACGCGCAGAACGCAAGTTGTCGATTGGTGATGCACATACGCTGAAACATGATTTAATCCTGTTCAACAACGACTAGGGATTTAAACGCCATTTCATAAATAGACAATGCAAGTAAGAACATTATTTTAATGCAGGCCTACTTCATTATTAACAATTTCATTCAATTATCAAAAAACTGAAATTTCCTAACTATAATTAAGTTCCTGTAAGTTTCAAAACTCGATGAAAACAGTTGGCATGGTCATTCCAAAAACAACACACATTGCGACTGTGATCGCATATGATACAGTATTCGTGTGGTGCGGATCGATCGGTGCGATGGTTGCCCATAGCAGCATTGTTTAACTCAAATCAACAACGCTTTGCTACTGTATTTAAGGTATGGGGAGTTGTTGAATGCGATATATTAATTAGAATCTCAGATGGAGTATGTACAAATCTGTAAATGCAACGCAAAAGGTGGCGTGTTCAAAACACACATGACCATATGAAAATGACAAAGTGTGATGATCTGTCTTTCCAAAATAAGCCATAAAATATTGATGAGTATACTGCTGGTAGAAAAATCACTTACCCCGTTCGACAGAGATCTTCAGCCACTATTTTCAAAGCCTGAAATTAAAAAAGGAATATAATATTGTAAATATAAACCAAATTGTTCATAATCCATGGTAAATAGTGGCATGTCAGGTACCTATAACTATGTCAAATGCTGGTTTGTTTACTTTCAGTTAAATGTGATTAATAAATTTGAAACACTATTGTTTTCTTTCCCTGTAAAATCTTTGGCAATTAAAGAATTATATCACAAAATAATGCAAGATGCTAAGCTCTTATAACTTTAATCCTAGATGCATCATGTTACAAGGGTGTCTCCTTGAACAATTTTTCTGATATAGCTTGCAATGTTTGCGCAATGATTGAAAGAGCAGGGGGGGGGGGGGGGCACTAGCATAACATTGCTGTTTGATTGGGAATGATTTTAGCACAGTGTGGGTTACAGAAATGTGAAAAGTAGTAAATTACCCACACCCTCACATGATGTTTGCAAAATCAAACTATCTGGGTGAAATATGTACTATTATAACAGAAAAGAAGTCCACCAGCAGTGTGTTACAACATGTACGAGGGCAGATCAAATCGTTTTGTCACTTAGCCGATATTTCTGAAGATGGCCATGCAATTTAAAAAACTACAGTCACATTCCCTTGAAGAAGTGTCCTTGACTTATATAGCCGTTGCATGATCCTCATCCTCCACTTCTTGAATCAAGGGCGGTAGGGATTGTCTCACATCATCTCTGAATGTGCAGCTTTGTCTAGGTCTTGGATTCTTGAAAATTGTCTTTGAGCAATTTTTAATATGATTTTTGGGAAAGAGCCAGAAGTCATCGTAGGGAGTCGTGTTGGGTGATTAGGGTAGATGTTCCATCAAATGGATACCATTTTCATCAAGGTAAGTCTACATGTAGGTGAAGCAAGCTTTGCGACTGTGAGGACTTGCATTGTCGTGATGCAGCATGATTTGATACCGTCTTGTAGGCTCCATTTCACAGGTACATAAATAGCTGCAGAAATAAGAATAACAGATTCTATACAAGCTATATCCCCACTAAATTGACATAAAAAGGAACAAATAATGTGATGTAAAGGATGACATAACAAAAAAGACATTGTCTTGTGTAGCTGGGATAGCCTTTGGTGACACAGAACTTATTGATCTAACCCCTTGTAGAATGTTGCAGGGATGACATAGTCACATCAAGAAAGTCACGCTCCCATAAACCACTTTGCCGCAACAATAGCCGCCTAAACATGAGTGGAGGCTATAACACATAGATGCTTCTGGAGTTAGTGTTGAATCTGTTACAGTTAGTATTTACATGCTAAATAATAGTAGTATTACAATTAAAGGGTTCAACAAAAGAAAGTATACCACTTTGTTTATGTCATTTTGAGTAACATTCAATTTTTGTTTGACCAAACAGGCTAGATAGGCATTTAGATGAATCTGTTAGGCATCATTTAATACCAAATTTGCCCCCTAACAACAAAGATAAACCATGATTAGGGAGCGTTCATAAATACTTTGGTGGGGGTGGGTGGGCAAATTGGCATCCCGGGCATTAAAAAAAAAGATCCCCCCTTCGAGAAAGTCTTATTTTTATTGATCCCCCCTTTCAGGGTCTGAAATTTATTTTGACCCCCCCCCCCCCCCATACAAGTATGCCAAACCACACTTCTGTTACATTTGTAGGTTTGGTGGGGTAATAACGGATTATGACTGAGTTGTTTTGAATATCTTAACTGCCATCAGCCTTTAAACATAGGCGTAGCCAGAAGGCTTGTTGCCCGCGGGGCACTGACCAAATCGGCGTAGGGTCCAGGGGCCTGCTTAAGGGCCCTGTTGGCATCCAGGGGCCAAGGGCCGGCAGGGTTAAGTGAGCAGCGGCCCCTTAGAGCTGTAGGTTTTCTGACCTGATATCTTAACAGACGCGCGCATCGCAAGAAAAATTTGCTACTTTTAGACTTACTTTGTTATGATTGAGGCTTGCCTTCATAAAATCTTCTGAAAGGTAATGGCAGTTTTGAGAACACGCGCGCGCAGCGGTCAATTTTTTGGCGGGTTTTTTACATTAGAAATTTGTTTGATCCCCCCTTATCGGCAACTTATTTTGTTTGATCCCCCCTTTTTGAGGCTTATTATTTTTTTGATCCGCCCCCTGAATTGCCCAACCCCCCCTACCAGAGTATTTATGAACGCTCCCTTAGCACCATTTAAAGAAAATTAGTCACTTTTTAAAAGTCACATTTCCAATACACTTACGCGGGAAGAAAAGACCACATGTTACCTGTTCATAATCAAATAGCCCGCTCGCTCAGGCACAACCCAACGCAGTTGCACTGTGTAATCAATATCCATTTCATTCCCGGCCATTCAAAGTGCCACGCACAGCATTTTCTCACGGCTTGCGCGCGTTGAAAATGTGACTTTTGAAAAGTGACCAATTTTCTTTAAATGGTGCTAAATAATGGTTTATCTTTGTTAGGGGGCAAATTTGGTATCAAATTATGCCTAAAAGTAAAAGATTCATCTAAATGCCTATCTAGCCTGTTTGGTCAAAAAAAAATTGAATGTTACTCAAAATGACATAAACAAAGTGGTAGGCCTATACTTTCTTTTGTTGAACCCTTTATTTTTGATACCAAGAACATCTAATCAGTGGCGTAGCTAGGTTTTCCATATTGAGGGGAAGGGTCAAAATATAAAAGTGAACCGACAGACTTTACAAGATGTCAACTTAAGAATTGCCGTTCATTCATAAACTTGAGGGGGTTGTGATGTTGCGTTCGCCCACACTGGCAACATTGCCAATCTCAACCGACACAACTCGTATATTTGGGGGAGGGGGGGGGGGGGGGGGGGGGTCGTACCTCCTCTGGCTTTGTCACTGTTCAATCATTCTTACCCAAAGGTAGTACACCATATAGCCCAAAGTAAAGTTCCATCTCCATCTTTGATCCCATCCTCTCATGGTTCTTCTAGTTGTTCTTATTGAAGAGAGTTTCACCTTCAATCTATATCTGTTGATAAAGAATATCATGTGCGTTGTATTGTCAGTTTTGTATTGGGTTAAACAGATAATAAGGTAAGAGGACCTGGGGGTATGATCAAAAAAATGTGCATGGTCAAAAAATTTCGCACAGTCACAAATAATCGCACGGTCACAACATTTGGCACAGTCACAAATAATCACACGGTCAAAAAAATTCGCACAGTCACAAATAATCGCACATTCAAAAAATAGCACAGTTAACAACAAATGGCAACCCCCCCCCCGCAACTTACGTACTTACACCCCCCACACTCCCATTGTCACCCCCCTCTGCCTCTGGGAACGCCCTTGCAGTCACATGTTGTCAGCAAACACAGTTTTGAGATAGAGGCCAATATATTTGGTGAAATATAAAGAAAATAATACACAATATGCTTCTTCATTTCATATCTTGTGATTACAAAGTCTGATTACCTTCAACATGGTATCATTTTAAAGTTTAAAATGTACTCCTTCAAGTCAGGCCAGAAATTGATGTTGTCCTCCACAGCTCTCAGAGAGGAGGGGCGGGTGGGCGGATTTCTTTAAATTTATTTTTTTAATTTTCTTATACCAGCGGAAGCTCTGTAGACTGAATTCTTCATTCTTTGGATGAGTTCAAAATGTTCTATAATTTTAGCCAAGTTTAGCCAACTAGAAGTTGAAATCACACTAAATGTCGCACATATGTTATAAATACTAAGTTTAATATTCAATGCCATTTAAACTGTTAAAAAACCAAATCTGTAGAGAAAAAAAATCTGAAAAACCCAACAACAATCGGAGCGGCCCTAAATCTGACGAGCAGGCAGTCGAGGACAACATACCTTTTTTCGGCCTCATTGAGGGGACCTATTTTGCACCATTTCCCGAATATAGAGCAGTAAATATTTGTTTTATATAAAATATAAAAATATTTCTGTTATTTGAAATTGATACACAAAAGATAGTAGACCTAGGCCTACTCAATGTACGGTATCAATCAAGTCAAGGTCAATTACCGCGATCGCGAGCAAGGGAACAACAATTTTTTTTAAACGGTACTATATCCCTCGCAGCTCCTCATCACACAGAAATAGTACTTTTTATGGAAACTTTTTTATGCCAGTGAAATAGTTGGGAAATAGTCCAATTATTTCATGTCACATGCCAATCAAATGACAGGAATATTTGTATGTGTTATATAATAGCTTCATTTACCAATGACAACTGCTAACAGGTAGGCCTACACTAGAGAGGTAGTCGCTGTAGCAAGTTTACGTTGTAGCAACGTCCAGGGGCGGACTGGCCACTGTGGCGTTGTGGCGATCGCCACATGGGCCGCTTTGGGCCGCTTGGTTCTGGGCCTCTCAGGGCCGGTTACTCACTTGTGTAAAGCATTTTTTCGGGCCGTTTTGGACTCAAATTTCTCCTACCCCCCCACCCCCCACTTACGTGAAATTCACGAGGTGACTGACTAGGAAAAATTTGGGGCAACCTTTTACGAAAATTTGAAAAACACTGACATGGTCAAAAAGGGCCGCTTTAATAATTTTGCCATGGCCGCTTTCAGGACCCAGTCCGCCCCTGGCAACGTCGTAGTAAAGTTGTTTCAGTTTCAAAATGTTATATCGTTATAAAAACAACATTTTGTGCATGTAGGGGAAGGTGGGGTAATGGCGGACGCGGGGTAATCGCGGACAGGGCTGTATCCTAAAGGCAGGTGAAAGAAGGTGGTATTTTGCCACCCTATGATGTTAGGTGCCTCTCCATTGAAATCACACAAAACCTAAATGGGATGGTTGTCTCGCAAATTCTCGCGAGAATTACAAAAATCACTTTTTGGGCAAGTTGATATTTTGGTGCATTAATTTCTCT
This sequence comes from Ophiura sarsii, assembly GCA_035610835.1. Taxonomy (NCBI): domain Eukaryota; kingdom Metazoa; phylum Echinodermata; class Ophiuroidea; order Amphilepidida; family Ophiuridae; genus Ophiura; species Ophiura sarsii. The sequence continues at coordinate 72,388,437 of CM069450.1, read as the reverse complement.
TTGAAACTGGTATTTCTACATCAAGGAAAACAAACTCTTATTATTTTTTTATGTAATGTATGATACCTTCTGATAAAAAAGAAATGAATTCGGAGTCTCAATGATGAGCATAATAATAAAAGAGGATGTGCCCATACATTGTACATGGATTGGGGTAATCCCGGACATGTACCGTTTCCATGGTAACCAATATGGGCGTGGTCAATTTAACATCATAAATCGGTAATAGTTGTTGACCATATAAATATGTGACATTGTTCTTTGATTTCTGCTACACTTTTAAAAAGGGTATTTTTTAACTCCCATTGAAATGCTATATTCCAATAAAAAGAGAGCTGCCATTGATAAATACGGTCCGGGATTACCCCCAGAGTGTGGGGTAATGCCGGACGACGCCATTTTTTTTATTGCGTCGTAGCTTCGAATTTCAAAATGATGAGTTGATAAAAACTTGATAAAAGGTAGAACCTTCACAGTGCTTTGTGTTTACATGATTTTTATTGTTATATGACGTATTATATGTGTGTTATACCTCTCTAACAAAATGTGTCCGCCATTACCCCACCTTCCCCTACCCCATGTCATAAATATGTGGACGTCATAGAACTGCGTTGTCCTGGAAAAATTATAAAGTCATAGAGTCAATCAAGTGTTTTGAATGAGTGCAGGTGATGAGAACAACTTATGCCCGACGTTTCCGGCTTAACCCTTTGTTCAATGTTATAAAAATGTTTTAAAATCGCAATATTTGGTTAGTAACATTCTGACAACGTTGTTAACACATTAGAAGGCGCTGAAAACAGTAATGCAACGCTATTATGTTTGAACATTGTATGAAAGTGCTAAATTAGTATTTTTGTAAAACGTTGTTGCAATGTTGCATTAACATTGTCCATGACCAAAGCAGATTTTAAAGACACCACCACAATGCATTGCGTTTTTTGCAAAATGCCCAATTCTTGTCTCCATTGTCTCGGTTCCCAAAGACATATGCACACAATCAGGGCTTCATAGCATGTTCAAGCTCTTAGGTTCTTGTTTATATCAATGAATAAATTAGTTATCAGTGTACCTTTTTCTTATTTGTAAAACTTAAGAGCTCGACACAGGCATCGTGTGAAAAAAGCTTTAGTTGGCTGGCGTTCGCGCAATGCATTGTGGGAAGACCTTAAAATTGTCTTTGGTCCATGACCTAACCAAACTATGCCTAATTTTAAGGTTGTGACAATGTAACATATTTACTCGGTAGTGTTTTATAAATTGATTATGTGCCTAAAAGCCCCCCTCCCCTCCCCCAGCTCGTGCCTGAAACCTAGAAATTGTAATGTTTAACGTGTAAACATTACTCACCCTGCATATAATGTGTATCAAGTTCGATTGTCAAAACAAGCTCATGTAATGCCACAAACCCATGGTGTATTTGCACAACGCAGTAGTTACGCGACGTGTGAATGGTTTGTTTGCACTTTTTATCGATCAGATTGGAATGGGGATGGGGAAGCATTGTTAAAATTCTGTTAAAGGGACACGAAGTAGGGGTGAAGATTTTAAAAATATATTTTCTTCAGAATTCAAGATGAACATTAAAAATTACCATTATTGTTGTTTTTACTCACAAAACCACAGCAAAACTTGATTAAAACAATACCATCGCTATTTATTGAACCTTTTCTTAAACGCCCTCTATGTAAATATGGTTCGCGCGATAATCCTTATAGGTGTAAGTTCATACATGTAATACAACTGTAAAAATATACAAATCCCAGTTTTTATCATAATTGAGGGCGCAGCCTCCAACACATCTTCATGCCCGTTTAAGTTAACTTTTTAAATAATTATGCACTAATCAATTGCCACCCCGGCGCCGTGGGACCTGGGACATGGCAGGGACCATGCGGGGACTGTGTAGTGGGGACGTACACAGAATGTTGCCCAGCTATGTGGGGGCGTGTAGCAGAATGTACAAATTGTGCCCACTAGTCGGGGCGTGTAGCAGGGACATAGCGAGCCTGGTGTTCTCTCTTTGTATTCAGAGGGGTAACACATGACCGTTCCAGGATCTTGAAATACCCCCTATTTGACGTCGTTTCTCGCAGACAATTTTGCTAATTTGACCCCATTTTTAGCACAATAGCGTGGACATTTTGTCTGAAAATAACCCCCCTTTTTCACTATTCAAGGACACTTTCTAAATAGTCCCCCTTTAAAGTCCCCCTTTAAGGACACATCTGGTTCAAAATACCCCTTTTTTCCAATTCACAGGACAATTTGATATGACACAATACTCATTCTAATTTTGTTTCTTCTTATCTTCGCGGACATAGCCTCTTCAAAAACACCCTTAATTTGTTGAAATCGCGGACATAGCTTCAAAACTGACTTATTTTTTGAAATTGCTTCTAAAACACCCCTAATTTTAGGAAATCGCGGAAATAAATGGCCGCAGAATGTCATCGGACAATAGACGGAAAACCTCCCTTTTTCGCGACTTTTGGAACGATCATGCGTACCCAAAGTCAATGTTGACCGAAACCACTGGGGTAGCAGGACGTACATCACTGACAAAACCTGGCAACTATCGTGAGTTAGCACTATATTGGATTATGATCAAAGCGTATAAAAGAGTACACAGGTTATTATAGGCCTAACACTAGTTAATATAATTATACATTAAAGATATAAGATTTGGTTCTTTCCAATATCTAAAATGCTCTTCGCTTAAGGGGGCAAGGGGGGGGGGGGGGCATTTCCCCAAAATATTTTTTTGCCCCCCCCCCCCCCAAGAACGTTTTGTTGTACAAAGAGGGCAGATTTTTCTGAATCCTTAAGTGCAAGTTCATAGGCCTACATGTAATTATAAACGATGTACAAATCCCAGTTTGTATCAAAATTGAGGGCACAACCGCCAATACATCACTGAATAAACAGTGGTGGCACTACAGGGGGCAAGGGGGGGGGGGGGGGGGGCATTTCCCCAAAATATTTTTTTGCCCCCCCCCCCAAGAAATGTCAATTTAGTTAAAATTAGAAAAAAATAGACAATTTTAGCACAAAAAGGCAATTTTTGTCCGCGCTGTGCGCACATTTTTTAAAATTAAATTAGGTTTAATTAGACCTAATGTTGACATTTTTAGCATAAAACAGCTAAATTTGCGCGCATTTTCATACAAAATTGGTTAGTATTAGACCAAATCTGACAATTTAAGCGTAAAATGGCACAAAAAATGTGCGCGTTTTGCGCGCATCATTTTTTTTCATGCCCCCTAACAAAGTTTCTTGCCCCCCTAACAAAAGTTTTTTCCCCCAAAAAATATGTTCACCAGGAAAAAACACCTGGTGCCCCCCCCCCTGACAAGTGACCCTGGCTACGCTACTGGGGAGGGGGAGGGGAGGATGGGAAGATGGAGGGAAGGGAGGATGGAGGGAAGGGAGGATGGAGAGGGAAGGGAGGGAGGATTGGGAGGGGAGGGAGGATGGGGAGGGGAGGATGGGAGAGGGGAGGGAGGATGGGGGAGGATGGTGAGGGGAGGGAAGATGGGGAGGGGAGGGAAGATGGGGAGGGGAGGGAAAGGAGCAGGGGAGGAGAGGCAGGCAATGGGGAGGAGGAAGCCAGTGGGGGACTTGGAGGAAGGCGGGGAGGAGAACGGGAGACAAGATCCACACAACAAATTTATCTTATTTTAGACTGATTTTAAACCTTGATGATTATTATTTATTGCTCATTTTCAAGTGTGCCACAAGATTAAGAAATAGATTGAAGCTTATTTATTAATCATATGGGGACGGGCGTCTACCCAAGCTGAACTTGGGTCATTCAAACCCGTGCGCCTCGCCTAACCATTCAGGGGAATGCTTTAGCCTAGGCCTCTATTGACCTGCTGACTACATAAACGGTCCTAAGACCTATAGCGTACATTAAATAAAGCTTTTAAAAGCGTTTTAAATCAATTACAATACCATGGACTGATAAGTCCATGGTCATACGTACCGTGTAAAAATGATTCATATCATCAGAAAGGAAGATGGGTTAGTGATGATGTATCATAAGTCTTCCTTTGTTGTATAATTAACATCGTCATTGACCGGGTGGGTCGTACGTTAACATCCGGGGTGAGGTCCCTAATATTAATGCTAATGTAACGTAAGGAGTAGCTAGGAGTCCATATCATGCAATGCAATATTCTAAACCTCCCGGATGATGTAGACTTAGTAGAATGTGCGTGCATGGTGACGTGTGACTACAGCTCCCCACCACACAAGCCGCGATTTATGAGTGAATGCGCAAAAGACATTAGAATTAATGAGGGGAATCCCCATCAAGTCTCTATACAGGGTGTCCCATTCAAAAGGGTGTGTTTCGCGTCTTTACTCTCATTAATTTCAGTATTTACTATTATTTGGCATTAATGATAATATTCAAATGACGATTGATTGTAATTGCTCTTACCAATCCAACGATATGCTTTGTAAACCACGAACCGATTGTGCCACTTAGCTTAGGGGAAAAGTTGCTTGTGGAAAGAGCCATTTTCCTCATTTAATATTCAGTATTTACTGATTGATGTCCATATCAGTGGCGTAGCTAGGATTTTTTTCAGGGGGGGGGGGGTAAACAAATATTTTTTGGGGGGAAAAGCCCCCCTTTCCCCCACCCCGTAGTGCTGCCACTGCGTCCAAATGCAGCAATTGGTGTAAAACGCAAGAAAATACATAAAATGGGCCGGGAGCTTCCATGGCACGTCATAAAGTGTTATACATGAAAAAAGACAGCCAAGAGTATACTCTGATTTTGCCTCAAAATTGAAAACCAAAATTGAGAATTTGGTTTATTTCCATTTTCTTTGAAACATTACATGGGATGCGCGAATGCATTCCATTGCATTGATTTGAGGATATTTTCCCTCAAGTAGGAAAGTAAACGGTTTAGATTGCATGCTTTAGGAAAGATCTAAATTTTCCCTTTTTCCCAAAAGAAGATTTTTTAAATCAGTATTCCAAGAAATTTAACATATATATCAAAATTCTGTTACGTACAAAATGATTTTTGTCATGTCTGGTTTCATTTTTGTGCAATGCATTTATTTTCACTGTAAAATTGAAAAATCCATAGGCCTTTCAGAACAGACATTAAAATGTAGTTTGTGCCCCAAAATCAACATAAAGAAGAAAATTGACAAATCCTCTTGTACAATTAGGTCACATGTTCAGCCACAATATCTAAAAGAAAGCATTGAAATGATAGGGCCAGATGCCTTTTTTTAAATATTATTTCAACTTAAACCAGTATGCATATCAAAAATGTCTTTAGAACCATCACAAACTGGTAGATGCTATACAAAATGTAAAATTTGTGAACTCCCAAGATGATGGATTATCCAAATTTGTATGATAGCCTAAAATATGAAAATATACATTTTTGAGTGTTTATGCACTGTACAAATCCTGTAAGTATTTGTGGCTAACCTTTCGGGAACTGGTTTGGACACAATACTTTAGCACTAGACTCATGCCTCCTCAATAGCCCAAAACTGTGCCCCTCTAAACTGTGTTATGTAGACCAGGCTTTCTCAACTAGATTTACTGATGCTCCACATTTTAGTAACCAACTTGTTGAAGCTCCACTTGGGGTCCAGGGGCGAAGACCCGGCGATGGTCCAGCACCTCCCTGAAGATCCTGGGTTTTGGTGTTTTTAACTGACTTAAGGGCTGCCCTCACTGATTTAAAAAAAAGTCCGGACGAGAAACACATTATTTTTGTTACTTGGCCTTATATATATAGCCAATAACAGCTTTTTGTACAATTCACTTTTTGTCAGAGTGATAAAAAGAAGATGCCAATTAAATGACTATTTGATCTAAATTACTCTGACTATGGCCTATATCCATTTAATTGTAGTCCTAAAACACACACAAAAAACAACAAACAAACACCAAAACAAACAAACAAACAAACAAAACTTTACCATGTAATACATGATTTAGTGATCATACATGTAACTCCAAAAGTACTAGGCTGCTCCAACCAGGGTCTCCAATGTGAGATACAGGGTGTCCCTAAAAAAGGTGCACAAGTTTCACGTCATTTCCCTCATTATTACTCAGTATTTGTCTAAAATCATTAGTCTTAAAGATTATTTAGTATGCTTTCAAATGCCGTTTATTTGATTGTGTTTACTTTTCTCAATTAAAAAATATGTTTGATCAACAACGAACACTCAAAATCGGGTTTACGCCACTTTTAGAAAAATATGCTTTTTGGGGATTGTGTCATTTTCATCTTAACACTTTCCACGCGGCTATTAAAGGCATATTATGTGATCTTTTCCAGAGAGCGCCCTCTATTCATTATTTTTTTTAGAAAGTAGATTTTCTTGCAGATTTACATTTCTGATCATAAATCATACATACATTCCAAGTTACAGAGCGATACGATTCCTAATTACCTCAAAATCATGGTTTTAGAGTGAATTTATAGTGAAAATATAAACTGTCGGAGTTATCCGACAGTTTATTTTCACTCTAAAATCATGATTTTGAAGTAATTAAGAATCGTATCGCCCTGTAACTTGGAATGTATGCATGATTTGTGATCAGAAATGTAAATCTGCAAGAAAATCTGCTTTCTATTTTTTTTTCGATGTTGAGGGCGTTCCCTGGAAAGATCACATAATATACCTTTAATGTTACCATTACAAAACAGAATTTTCGGAAACCTTTCCGTAATTTTCAGAGTCTATTTAAAGGATTACTGAACCAATAATAGGCATGTTTGTACTTAATTCAATGCATTTCTCATGGTGATTCCAAATATAGTAATATAATTCAATAATTTTGACATTTTTGAAAGATTTTGTGAAATTTTGGAATGTCGTCTGCAGCCGCCTGCCGCGTGGAAAGCGTTAAAAGATTTGTATATGGATTTGGTGTTTGTAAGAGCCTCAAGATTAATAAATAAGCTTTTGTATGCAGTTTGTTTTGTCGAATTTGCTTGAGTCTATCCAGAGATGCTTGTTTGACCATGAGCAAACAATATCAAAACTGTGCCAGTTTTTTGAAAGAAATCATCCATGTGTAAAATTGCTGTTATGTTTAACGCTTTGAAGCATCTTCTTTAGAAATAGCACAAATTTGACTTTGTGAACAGTTTTAATCAAGCATTTGTGGATAGGATAAAGCAAATGAGACAAAACCAACAGCATTTCAAAGGTAATTCAGTCATCTTGAAGCCCATATATAAAACGTCAACTAATAAATAGTGATTATTAAATGAGAAAACGGACTCTTTCCAACACAACCCATTGTTAAGTACTTGTCATTGATCAAGCATGTCATTAAATTGGGAAGAGCAATTACAATAAAACTAACAGCATTCGAAAGTCAACTAAATTATTTTTAAGATTATATAAATATTACAGCCAAATACTAAGTAATCAATGAGGGCAATGACATGGAATGTGCACCTTTTTTAGGGACGCCCTGTATTGACATGTGACGATTGGCTGAATATTAATATATAATATAATCCATATAAAAGTATACATTTTTGGAAAGGAAATGAGTTTTTTGAATTTTGACAAACAAATCACTTTTTTTTTGGCCTCAAAATTTGCAGCAAACGTAGCAAAATCTGTTTTTGGTACTAAATGGTGAAATTGCACCAACATCATCTAAAAACACTTCTCTAGGGGGATTTTTTAGTTTTGACATAAAAATGCTTAGTTTTTAAAATTTTGACCAAAAGTGCCAAAAGTGACTCAAAAAAATCACTTTTTGGTCAACATTTTAAAAACTAAACATTTTTATGAACTGCAACAGGCCATAATAGTCTAGTAGGTAGAAAGGGTTTTCATGCACCCCCGGAAATATACTTCTAATCGATGTCTCTATATCAGAAAAATGCGTAAAAAACAATAAGCTATGCCAATATTGCAGATAACTGAACAAATAAGGTGTCTAGACCCATGTTTTGAGAGTCAAAGATCACAATAAAACTATTTTGAATTGACCACATGTGTCACGTGTCATTTGTATGCAAATTAGTGCCGCCAAAAATGGTAAAATTCCATATATTGGGATCATATATAAACCAACAAGTATGATCAAAGTATAGTTTTAACAATGGGATGTACGGTATGTGTTAGACCACTAGAAACTCATATCTGGCAACTCTTGACTGTCTTCTTTTATGTGTAACACTTTATGTGCCATGGAAGCTCCCATGCCTTATTCTTGCATTTTCCACCAATTGCTGCATTTGGACGTTATGATAATGGAAAATGTGGAGTGTTTATGACCTGTTGAACTGTTCACTTTTCATATTTGCAATTTCTTTTTTTACAGGCGGGATGGAGTGACAGATATGCATTTAAGACGTATTGATGAATGGAATCATTCCCGATCCACACCCAATACTATTACTATCGAACAGCAAATTGTTACTAGATGTTGGCACTATCCATCGTTTCATATTTTGGTCTATAATATCCTTGGTCTTCTACCCTTTTGGTCCAATTGCCATTTTGTCCAAAAGACTTGGTCTCATTGTCAGTTGGTCTAAAGTGCCACAGTACAATTGTTATAGCCATTTTCTCTAATTGCCATTTGATATCATTGTGTTTGGTAATGCCCATTTTGTGTAAATTCCATTTGTCTAATTGCCAATTTTGTTTACTATCCATGCATAGCAATAGTGGCATGGCATGAGGGGGGGGGGGGGGGGGGCAAATGTTGTCAAAAATGGACCTTTTTAGCAAGAGGTGGGGGCTTCTTTACCAAAATGTGGACCTTTTTCAATAAAAAGAGTTAAGGCAATAAAATGATAAGCAAGGAAGTGACGCTTTGTCAGAGGGAATGTTTGAGTGGAGTGGATAAGACCAAAATAGAAAGGGCTGGATTGAGGGAGGGGATAACAATTACATGTGTCCCCTTTAAGATGCTACCTATCAGATTTGCTCTGCTAACTATTGTGTTATTCCACATACATAAACACACATTTATGAGATGAGTCATACATATGATTACGTGCAGTGGCGTAGCTAGGATTTTTTTCAGGGGGGCAAGATTTCTAAAATTTTCGTAAAAGGTTGCCCCAATTTTTTTTCTAGTGACTTACCTCGTTAAATTCACGTCTTTTTTTTCAATTTTTTCCTATTTCCTTTTTTTCTCACCCCTTTTTTTTTTTAGGGTGGTGGGGGGCGGGGGCACAAATCGGTTTTTTTCATCGGGGGGGGGGGGGGGCATTTGCCCCCCCCCCCCCCCCTGAGCTACGCCACTGATTACGTGTTAATATTAATATATTTGCACTAAATCACCCGGAGGAGGGTGGCAGTCAGGGATGTTGTAACCATCTGAGTGAACAAACACATGGATTAAGGGTGCTTTTTTACCACAACACGGACCTGTGCTAAGGGTATCAAAGTCGCCAATTTCAGAGAATAAGGGTGTCTTTTTCAACCTGAATCCGCACTAAGGGGGCTTGAGCTGATAATCATAAATTGCCCAAAATGGTTACCTTTAAGACATATTTACCAACAAAACTGAATCATACAGTTACTTCATACTTTCATTTCAGTGTAAACTCCGTCTTGAAGACCTCTATCGTTTATTCCGAGTATATTCGTTGAGCTATAATCCTTGTTAAGGGTCACTTTTTTTGTTTCTTGAGAATCTGTGTTAAGAGTAGTTTTTGAAAGTGGATTCACTAGGATGATTACAACTTTATACATGAGTGCCCCCCCCCCCCCCCCCCCCCCCCTGGGAAATCACTTTATCTCCACCTCCACATATAAATCACTTGAATCAAACATTTATAAAAGTGTTAAATGGAGAAATAAATATAATTAATTCTCACAAAACTAGACTCCGCAAAATTTTATTTCTGATATTTCAAGATATATTCATTTTTGTGTTATTGGAAAGAGGAACACATCGGCTTTGCATTGATATGTAGCACATGAACATATCACAAAATGTCAGAAATAAAGGTCATTGAAAAGAATTTGCATACATGTTGACGTTTTTATTTAGTTCCATTTTCTATTCAAATGAGACAATAGCGATGAATTCAAGTTGGAGAAGAGATTGGGCAAGGATTGCATCGCAACATGAAAGCGTTGGGAATAATCTTAGGTTGCTAGAAAAATAAACACACTTCATGATGATCAAGTGACCCATTATTAACTTCACAATACAGTGATTGTACATTTATAAAAAGTTAACATTTTAATTTTAAAATACATATATTAAAGACAAATTATGTGATCTTTTCTATTCATGATTTTTTTAAGAAAGTAGATTTTCTTGCAGATTTACATTTCTGATCATTTTTTTCGACTCCGTCTACCCATGTTATAGTGTCTCACATAAATGTTGCTGATTTATTTATGATATAGTTCAAACTCTCTTATGATGTACGAGTATAGGCCGAGTATTACAAAGGCACAAAGTAATGTTGACTTGTAACAGGGTCAAATTCAGATAATGTAGGCCTAAATCTGCAATTTGTTTTGGTTTAATGCAACGTCATGGATTTCTATCAACAATTCCAAAAATCACATGTCATGTTAAAACTAAATTATTTCAACCCCAAACCGTTGGATTTGGAAAATCACCAATTCAAGTGTTAAACCAACTCCATTGTTAGTTATTGTTTTGTTATTTTTAGGTGATTGACGATCAATTGGTGTATTTTCAAATTATACACATTTTCCGCCATGTACGCCCCGTTTTCATACTGATCAATCGCTGGCCGCTGTCGTTTGGTCAAAGTTGTCAATTGATTAGCTCTGCTAGAATATGAGTATGGGCTGAGTAACACAGGCATGTGGTAATGTTGATTAGCTCCCTCTATAAGTCGAGTACGAGTATGGGCTGAGTAACAAAGGCACATGGTAATGTTGATTTGGATCTATAATCTCAAATACAACCTGCAAAAGATAAAGAAACATTAAACACTGATTTAATAATAATTCTCCATGCATACTATTTGTAAACTGTGACCAAGCTTTCACACTCACTACAGAGCAGTTTGTCCTTGCATGTTTAGGCAATTTCACAATGTCATCAAACTATAAAATTACATCAAGATACCTTATTTGTCCAAGTTATGTTGTGAAAAAACACTAAAAGTTGAATTTATCTCATTGAGGGTGGGGTGGGGGAGGAGGAGGGGGTATAGGGGTGTAACTAGAGAGAACAGGGGGATATCCCCCTTTTGCAGGTATTGCCCAATAAAACAACAAACTCATAATTAACTGTTCATACCCTCTGATCATAAACCAAACCCCTTTTGCCCACCCCCCAAACAAAATAGAAAGATGCAGTGCAGTTACAGTCCACATAAATTGTTTCACGATCTTTTTGCAGTTATACCCAGTTTAAACGGTGTTAAACAGGTTTTGAACACGTTTTGCAAATTGGCATGGCATTAGGGTAATACTTCCAAAAAAGGAAGGCTTCATGAACAATTAAGTTATCGGCAGTAGCATAACTATGGTCTTCAATTTGGGGGGTCATCAGGGGGGGGCGCATATCTTTTTTAATATACATAGGTATACATAGAGTTTGACATTTCATTTTTTGGGGGGAAGCCTTCTGGCAGGGGGGTGAGGGCGGGGAGAATACCCCCTGCCCTCTCTGGTTACACCACTGGTTATTGGCCTAAACTGATTAGAACAGTGTGAACCATCATTCCAAAAGGTGCATGATTTATTAGGGATCATTTATTTAATCACTTTGCTGTTGAAAATACATACCAACAGTAGCACTATAAATTAGAGAAGTTTGACATATATCTTCATAATACATGAGTCCGAGTATCTCTACCTGGCTTTACACCCATACATGTTTCATACTTTAGTGCTCCCCCTTCCCCGGTTAAGTGTCGGCCTAATATCATTGTATTGATTATCAACTTGGTTCTCACGACCAGTAACATACCTCAACATATGGATAGAATCCAGGAGTATTTTGACTCTTGAAATAGCTGCCTGTATCAAATTTTATTTTGTAAATTCCTGGTGTAAAGTTCTCCTGTGTTAATAACCCTGGACATCTGCCATCATTATTGGTTTCTCTGGAATACAAAATGTAAGCACAACAAAGCTTGAACTATTTTATCTTTGAAAGCATTTTGCAAAAAATAAATTAATGCAACAAAGCTTGAAATTGACCATTGGGTCATTCCGTTTCAAATCAACCAAAATTCTGAAAATTGGTACGGGTCACCTCTCAGATTTGGCTGAAATTCATTTCTTATATACAAATCTATAGGTATAATGAACACATGCAAATATTTAATGACACGAATCGCGCCACTTGAAGGGGAGGTATCCTCCCAACTTTAAAAGGCCATAATTCCGAAACTATTTGGATTTGGAATTTAATATTTTGCATGTGTTCATTATACCTAAATTAAATGAATTTCAACCAAATCTGAGAGGTGACCCGTACCACCATTGGTTGATTTGACACGGAATGACCCATTGAAAACATTTTCTCAAGTTTACATTTGTTCGTATCTTAATTAAAATAAATATTGATAACTTTAAGTGTTTTAAAACAAATGGTTTCAGTTCCTTATACTAACTGTAATAATCTCAGACGCAAATATATAACAGACATTTCTAAACATAAACATACACTATTGTCGGGTCTAAGCTGAACAGAGTTACTGATCAGCGACCACACTACAGTGTTTTTGTCGACAATCCTTGGTGCGCCACAGTCCCCTGCACGTTATTTCACAGTCTTGTCGGCAGTGGCGTACCGACCGGGGGGCAAGTTGCCCCCCCTGGCTCCAAATACCGGGACGCTAAATTCCCAAGACCGGGTCGCTAAATTTGCATAAGGAAAAAAAATAGGGCCTAAAACACTGAGGAATTTGCATTATTTGTTAACAGTTGTGCTTTTTTGAGTCAACAATTTTGAGACCGTGCAAATTTTTTTGACCTACCCCCCCCCCCCCCCCCCCCACTTACGTGAAATTCACGAGTTGACTGACTGGGAAAAAATTTGGGGCAACCTTTTACGAAAATTTACCGGGAAATTTACGCCACTACCGGGACGACATACTTCTGCCCCCCCTGGCTCACATGCCGCGGTACGCGCCTGCTTGTCGGTTAACTATTATTTCTTGCCCCCCCCCAAAAAAAAGAAATGAATGAAAAACCTAGCTACGCCAATTCACAGACAGGCAATTTCTTACAGTATTTTATTGTATTAACCTTAAAGATATATTATGTGATTTTTCCAGGGAACGCCCTTAATCCTCGAGAAAAAAATTGAAAGCAGATTTTCTTGCAGATTTACATTTCTGATCATAAATCGTATATACATTCCAAGTTACAGGGCGATACGATTCTTAATTACTTCAAAATCATGATTTTAGAGTGAAAATAAACTGTAGGGAGTCTGCGCCGACAACTTATTTTTACTCTAAATTCACTCTAAAACCATGATTTTGAGGTAATTAGGAATTGTATCACTCTGTAACTTGGAATGTATACGATTTAAGATCAGAAATGTAAATCTGCAATCAAATCTGTTTCAATTTTTTTTCAAGGATTAAGGGCGTCCCCTGGAAAAGATCACATACCTTTAAAGGAAATATTCAACAAAATCCAGAAAACAAATGTTGCTTCGAAATCACTGAATGCACCTTGAAATTACTTTGCACACATCATCAATACATAGGGATGTATGTCCCAATAGTCCCTATGATCTCACTCAGTGATTGCATAATTATACTAAAATCAAGATACCATCTTTAAAGTTCCAATTCTGGGACAGAGTTGCATTTTTCTCCCTTCCTACATGCACCACTCAATAAAAATGAATCATTTACAAATTTACATTGTCCACATTAAATTACTTACCCTTGTGTAACGATAGACCATTCATCATTTTCCATAGATTTGTATAGGTGAATGGGAAGAGCTCTTGCTGGCTGACCTTTACTTGTGTCTAAGACATGAGTTGTCAATGGACTACCTGGCATATTGGCAGCTGTTGGTTGGACACTGAGAAGAGACTGAGAAAAGACAAGCGTCACAAGACAATGGGTCAATTATGAATCTCCCAAATGCAGCCAACTTTAGTTTTTAGGTCATAAAAAAACGATCCAAATTTAAGCAAACAAGTGGTCTGCTCTCCTCTCGGTCTACCACACATGAAGCCTACCGTAAAACGGGGTGAATAGGGACATATGGGGACAAAAATGGGAACAGTTTTCTAAATGTCACCCGGCCAGTTTATGTACCGCATAACAGGGTGAATAGGGACATGGGGGCCCCATGTCCATATTCAACCCATTTGATGGTACACAAACTGGCCAGGTGACATTTAAAAAACTGTTCCCATTTTTGTCCCTATTCACCCCCATGTCCTTATTCACCCCGTTTTATGGTACCTATAGTTCAGTCATTTCCAAATTGGCGAAACCTGTTTACAGCAGCGAATGAATTCAGAAGAGCATCGCGCAAAACTCTTGCATGGCGCCGCAATATGGCGCGCAATATCGCAGTGTCGGTTTTGTATGCATGACGCTTATGTATGCCAAAATCGCGCTTATAAGCTTGGATTACTTTTGCGCGCAGATAGATAAAAAACGAATATTTCTCGCCAATTAGGAACTGATTGAACTATAATAATCCCTTACATATTTTTTTAGTCTAATACGGACTGTTGGCACCATTTAAAAAGAGTGGGATATTCCGTTCTTGAAAAACAAAATACTGAATATAGATACCTGGGTAAGGTGATTTGTAATCATCAAGGAGACTAGGTTGAACAGACCACATAGAGCATTTACCCTGATAGTCCTATGGATAGACTACATTTTAGGAGTCGAGGGCACACTACAGAAATTGGGGCACTGCAAGTGTCCAACTTGCCAAGAGGTTCTGCATTGGAGGGGGGAGGGGTGAAGAAGCAGGTAGGAAGGACATAACAAAATGTTGTGGTTAAAAAGGAATCAGGCACCAGTTGAGCCCCATACTCTTATCATCACTGATGTTTTAAAGTCAATCTTTGGTGTAAAATCCTGGATTTCTTACAACTATTCCGTACATTTTTCAAAGTATAAACACACTCACATTTTAAAGGTAGATGACCCGATTTTCAACTTGATGTTTTCTATTTTACATGAAAGGTCATCCTTAAAATTGTTGCATTCCAAAGTTTGAGTTGCATAACTCCAATGTTTCTATTTTTAGAAGCGCAAGGTCAAAAGACATGTGCCCATTGAGTAGTACACAGACTGGCTGGTGGTTAACTACCTTTGGCAGTAATTCACCACATTTTAGCCTATAATTTTTAAATGAAACATTTCTGGCCCCTAATATTTTACAGACATAATGAGAAAAATATGGGGATTCTTCTGATACCAAAATATCTTGATGTGAAAAAAAAATCATAGCCCCAAAAAAGTGATCGGGTCATATACCTTTAATCTGATGCAACTTCTTTGTTATGTATTGCAAATTACCTTGCTGAAATAGTATTAATATGTACTTGATTCCTGCAGTACTTGTTTTAATTTATAAGTCTAGCGTATGTGCAAACATTCAGCTTTCAACCCAGTACCGTATTATCCCTATTAAGCGCCCATGCCCTTATAAGAGCCCACCACTCTTTTTCCCAATGACTACCAAAAAGTAACACCTAATAAGCGCCAATCTTTTTAGCCACTGCAGCTCAAAATAAAGCATGAAAGTAGCGTTCGAAAGTCCTGGCATCAACAACATTGTTGGCAATCAATGTATCGGCGGGCTGTGCTCATTTTCCACCCAAAATGTGCATCAAAATTCGGAAACAATTTGACAGTTTCCACGATAAACGGCTTTAAAAAAAGTTACTTAATACGGAATTTTTTTGTTGTTGTTGTTATGTTGTCCTCCACAACTTTCAGAGAGGAGGGGCGGGCGGGCGGATTTTTAAAAAAAACCAAACATATATGTTATAAACACTTAATTTAATATTCAATGCCATTTAGACTGTTTAAAAAAAAAATCTGGAAAAAATCTGGAAAAAAAAAAAAAAAATCTGAAGAAAAAAAAAAATCTGAAGAAAAAAAAATCAAGCGCCCAACCAAAATGACTTTGCTAAGAGCCCTGGGCGCTTAATAGGGATAATACGGTAATCACCAATCATATTTTCACCACACATATGAGTCCACACAACAACATTACCTTTTCATAAGTTTTCAAATGATCTGAAACAACTTCTAGTCTCTCTCCTGTTGGCATTGGGGCTGCGACGGAAGTGGTAATGCAAGAAGGCGGTCAAAATGATCACAAGCTATACTGATTGTTCCTCTTTGAAAGTCCTCCTGACCTTGAGTAATAAAAAACAAAGAATAAATGCTTGAGTTAAAGGGGCATTAAGAGATGTGGTGGAGGCACAGATTTGACCTCAATTACAAAAATATATGATAAAAACTGGGATGTGTATATTTTTACAATTGTATTACATATGAACTTACACCTATAAGGATTAACCCTAACCCCTCTGTGAGTGCTAAAAAATGCTAATCCAAAGTCCCTCTCCAAACGCATGCGCCGTCGGTTTTCGATGATGTAGTCAACCGAGCCTATATAGTGAGCGCAGTATACCGGGGTTAGGGTTAAGAAAAATCAGCCCTCTTTGTATAACAAAACGTTGATTCAAAAAAGACTGATCGGGCACGATCAGCATTTTACATGGTTAATGGCGGCCTTCCAACATATTTAAAACATTGTTTTAATCTGTTTTTTTTATAGTAGAAACAATAATAATGGCAATTTTTAATGTTCATCTTGAATTCTGAAGTAAATTAATTAAAATTAAAAAAATTCAATATGACATTGTGTCCCTTTAAGTTAATCCAGCTTGCGGCTAATGGCCCTCGCACACTTGCGAATAGAGCTACATTTTTGTATTGCGTCAGCTGTTCGACAATGTACGTCCAGTCCATCTGTTCGTTTTGATCACCGGTAGCTTAACGCCTGTCACATCGATTAGCGAATAGAGCTAACTTATGCCTAGTATACTGATTTTTTTCTTTCGTAATTTGGCAAAGTCCAGACAATATGCTCAATATTTATGGGTCAGCGGAGACACGTCACATGCCTGGCCACAGCGTACTAGACATATGTTGGGCGTTTGTTCGGCATAAGTTGTATTCGTTAGTGGTTCGTATAAGGGTTCGCAGAGGTGTGCTGGGGACTAGGAAATGTCTAATGTCTTGAATACAAAGTATGTTCAAAATGTTGAGCGGGTGACAATAACTTAGTGATCATTCACACACTATAATATGCAGGGAGGTGTCAAATTCTATTTGACACCTCCCTGCTATATGTATTATGTACAGCATATTCGCTGTGTGAACGTTTCGCATGTTTGGCATGGTGTAGGTCGCTTCTTCGTCAGCTGTTTGATCAAAAAGAACAGATCATCATCATCATCATCATCATCATCATCACTGATTACATAGCTACAGAACATAGTGTAGTATAGTGTATACTATACAGTTCCATGATGCCACGGATGGGTTGACGTATATATGCCCGATAATTATATGGTTAGAGAAATATTGATGATAAAATATGATGCAGCAGATCAATCCTGCAAATTAAAATACTAGAGCTAGGTAAGCTTATGATATCTGCTATATCATCACAAGAAGAAAACAACCTAAACAAGTGAAGTGTTTCCACTTTTTCCTAGGCATAGCCTTTGTTTGTTGTTTGGGGATTTGCCCTTTTATTTTACTTTTTTGGGAGTAAAACCGAAGGACTAAAGTCTAAAGCGATCACCTTACCGAAACCTTCAGGCTTCACTATTCACCACATGTGGGTAGTATAAAAGTAGGAAGAACTTTCAGGATCCGGACCATCCAGACAACTTCTGCCAACAGGATTGCCAACTTCTAACCTGACCTGCCCCCTTCAGCTGATTGTTTACGTTTGGCCTTGAAAGTTCATTAACGCATGCGCCAAAATATGGCATGCGAGCTGTCTTTACTCTGACCTCACATGGGCTGCCTAAAATCCTAAAATTGCCTCAAAATTGAAAAGTCCTGGCGTTTCATATGGTTAGTTGTCTCAATATAACAGCTAAACATCCGAGGCATAATGAGGGATGTACCTTTGTCAAATGTTGAGAGGGATTTCCTTTTAGCGGCAATAGAAAAGGGCAAGGTAAGGCCGTAAGCTTTTGAATAAATTTGAAATAAGCTTATTTAATATTTATTAATTAAATTTGGTTATTATCTAAAAGGAAGAGTCTATTCGTACAACTGTTGTACGAATTAGCGCGGTATCGCTGTAATTCGCACAACTGTTGTACGAATAAGCGAGGTATCGCTGTAATTCGCACAACTGTTGTACGAATAAGCGAGGTATCGCTGTAATTTGTACAACTGTTGTTCGAATTAGACGAGAGTCTCTGTTATTCGTACAACTATAAATATTGTAAAAATTAGAGGGGATCGAGTCCCTGTTATTCGTACAACTATATGTGCATTATAATTGGGAGGGGAGTACTTTATAAACTATTGTTAAAAATAGGGGAGTCTCTGTAATTCGTACAACTATTGTAATAAAGAGGGGTGAGTCCCTTCTCCTTCATTTTAAAAATAAGAGGGAGTCCCTGTAATTCGTGCAAATATTGTTGAAGAGGGTCCTTGTGTGTGTGTGTGGGGGGGGGGGGGGGGGGGGGGGAGTCCCTGTAACCGCGGCCCTTTAATTCATACAACTATTTGTTGAAGACGGAAGGGGGTCCTATGTGGGGGAGTCTCTGTAATTCGTACAACTATTGTTGAAGAGGGGTCTAGTGTGGGTGAGCTAGTCCATGTAATTCGTACAATTGTAATAAGAAATACTAGAGGCCCCGAGTGGGGGAATAAGGGCCCCCTTAGTACACTAGGCGGAAATCCCGGGGTGGGGTGGGCGGGATATCCCCATCCCCCCCCCCCCCCCCCCCCACACACACACTTTTTGACCGGGGGCCCCTGATTTTTTCATTGTATGTGCGATGGCCAAGGCAAAATGAAATATTGCTTTTCGATAAAATATTGGTCAAAAGTACACACCAAATCATCGCACCAAATGGGTTTGATTTTCTTTTTAAAAATCCAATTCTGAGGGGCATCACCCATCACTCAGACTCCCTCCTGTTCGAGCTTTTAAACAATCTATACTTAAATCAAGAAAATGCTCAACTTCTTTCTTGCATTGATAAAAAAAACCAAAATATTGATTGGTAATGAAGAGGTGGCTTTTTGATAAAATGTTGGTCAAAAGTATACGGTACACCAGATCGCACCGAATGAGTTCGAAAATTGTTCATCCCCCTCAGATGCCCTTCGGTTCGAGCTTTTGAGGGCCCTGTTCGAGATTTTAAACAATCTAGGCTTGATGTCAAAGGTTATAGTTGCTCGAACCTCATTGGTCCAGAGTCGTTGTGCGAATTACAGAAATCTTCGTGCAATTCGTACAACAGTTGTAGGGCCTACGAATAGCCATTTCCTATCTAAAATCGCTGCGCTCTACCGATAATAACTTAATTTTCCGACGCGCATTACCCTCCTTACCCCCTCCGAAAACCACTGAAAAAGAAAGCATCATGATTAATACACAATGCGCACAAAGGGGAACACCGCTCATCTAGGACGGCTGCGAACGTGAATACGGACAACAATAAGGCCAGCTTGGAGTACTGTGTACAAGTATGGTGTCCATTCCTAAAGAAAGACATCAAGGCACTGGAGAAAGTTCAGAGGAGAGCTACCAAACTAGTCCGAAATGAAAGGCTAAAGGCACTCAACTTATTCCCACTAGAGGTCAGACGGATAAGAGGTGACATGATCGAAACCTTCAAAATTCTAAACGGCTTGGAAGATATAGACCGTAGACCCCCAGGATTTGTTCACCAAAGTGTCCAACACAGTGCACACCAGGGGCCACAAGCAGAAGCTGTTCAAGAAAAGTTTATGTAAGGGTCTCAACCTAAGAAAGTACTTCTTCTCCCAAAGAGTGATCCACAACTGGAACAATCTCCCGCCAAACGTGACAGAAGCCAAAAGCGTAAACCAATTCAAAAACAGATTTGATAACCATGTGAAAAAATCAGGATATGGGATACTCAAAGGCATATGCCTATCATTATATTCCCATCAAACCTAAGTGTAAGTGTAAGCTGCTACAGCAATAATATAATAAAAAAGGCAACATACCTTGAGGTCCATTATAAGAACAAAAACTGGTTCTGAAATGCATACATTACATCACCTCCTCGTAGCCTCGCTAGGCCCTATTTGAAGATATTAAACTCGAGTGTAAAGAAGAAAAAACCATCTCATCTGCCTGTGAAGCCAAATATGTAAGCAGACAGACAGAAAAGCAAATTGTATTGTAGATTAAAAATAAATAAATATATATATATTAATCAGACATCCTAAATCTGGAAAAAAACAATACAATTGTCTTAACAAAAACAAGAAGGACGGAAACAAACACGTCCGCTCGCAGTCAGGAGATAGCGAGTCAATGCAGCCAACGCCTAAATATATCATATTTCGCGCTACTGCCACAGATGCATAAATGCATAAAATATGCATAATTATGCAGAGGGATTATGCTCCGACGGAAAATGCCATTGTTACTGTTTAATAGTGTAGTGTTAGAGTGTTAGTATAGTTATAATACAATTAATAATTATTGAAGTTTGAATCATAATCCCGGCAATATCGTGTTTTCTGCACCGTAATAATAATATTAATATAATAATAATGGATAGGCCTACACATCATATCAATTATCATATCATATTCCCGCTACAATAAAAAATGATGTTGACTGTGCTAGATAGCCTGGCTAACTGACGGCAGAGCCAACTTTTCTCCTCATGAACTGAGGGTGCTGCGCATGTTATTCAACCCATTACATTGTGATTTGCTATACGGATCTTTCTGCCGTAGCATTTGGCTACTTAAAATGTTCTGAGAAGGACTGTGGCCTTCCCGCAAATATTCTGATCCAGAAGCCTTGCTTGCTGATCAATTGTCTCTCGTCAGCGTGGCCCCCTCGAGCCCTCACTCAGCTCTTCCTTATCCTTCCCTGTCAACCATTGCATTAAGGGGCCTTAATTTTTTTTATTCGATTCTCGTAGCGCGCCCGCCTCACTTTTCGCCGCCACATCTTTTTTGTAAATTTTTTTTAGTCCTATAAAATACAGTGTAAAATGATAGTTTTCAGTCCAAATGGAAATGTATTTCGAGAATAAACATTTTACATTCACATTTTGCCGAATGTACATATTTCCATGAATTCTGGGTTCTGGCAACAAATCCGAGCCCGGAAAGATCGCAAAACATAAATTGTGTTTTTATCGGTCGTGCCACCATCTTTCATTGAGATTTTGTATAGCGCCATCTATTTTTGGAATTGTAACATTTGTGTTGTGGCGACGCACGGCTGATAGCTTTTCATGTTGGCAATAGGAAGTGAGAATACGTGGAGAAAATCACAATTTAGGGAGCATATTATAGTATGAAAAATGCACAGTTAACACAGATTTGACTAAACAAATTCATTATGAATGAATCTCCACTATAAATTAGCATTAATAAATAATAGTGATTTAGTTATTTAAGCTTTTATATTTTTATTATTTTGTTAAAAATAAACCGTTTATTTGCGGGATTTGGGAAGGTGATTTTTGTTCCCGGGACTCAACATTTTCTGGCGGGACTCCCGGGACTCTCTTCCAGCACTAGTTAGCCTAAACTAAACTAGCTATTTGCTTATTTGGATACATATTGCAAGTGTACATGAAGGAATGGGTATATCGTTGGCAACTGGACCTTCAATATCATGATATGATCATCTATAGCAGTTGGTTACCATTGAAAATAGCATGGTTCATTTCGAACAGAAAATGAAGAAGAAAAAAAGCTTCCCTCCCTCCTCACTTTTTTTAAGTGGCCTAAAATTAGGGTTTTTTTTAAACCATAGTGATACATTTTTTTATGATTTACAAAATGTATACAACCTATACACCATTCTTCAGTTTTTTATAATATTAAAGATATTTTGATTTGATTTTGATATTTTGTATGTAAATTATGAATTTTAGAGATTGGATGGCCGCCAAACATACGACTACCGGAACATCAAAATTACATTTGGAGTGGCGAGGGGATGTTGTGAAGTTCAGCTGGGTCAAACTAGGTAGGTAATCAGGACAACATTAGCCAAAGATGTCCAATCAATCGACAATTAACTCACACTGGTTTTTTTAGATTAGTTCCGCTAATCTCAATATGATTAAAATGCATTTCAAAAATCATTATCAGTATTATACTTGTAAATATGTGAAAAGAAAGCCTGAATTAGTCTTTTACCAATGTAAAATCTTTCAAGCATAAGATATGTTTCATTTAGAAAGTTGTGAATTATCCACAAATTTGGTTGACATACTCATTAGTTTGTATACTGTTGTGTGAGCAAATTTGCAGGGAATATTTGCTATTATTTAAATTCTGATGACAAAATGTGTCATGTTTGCCAAATCTGGTAGTTGTTAAAACATCTAACTGATATATATGCAGCGATGGAAATACCCACATGACTTTCCACCCGGGGTTGACTAGGAACTTCACACTTTGTGGACTTATAATATTTCTAACCATCACTATACTCTCCTTGTAAAAATGGGGACATAGCAATATCAAGATATGGCATGTTGTGTTTGGGTAAGGAGAGATATTAAAATGCTGGTGCACTGGACACATAGACTTGTATTACATCCTAAATGCAAGCCTTACCAGTCATACCAGCAACAACGGTAACCATCTATGTTCTAACCCAACTTTTACAAAAAGAAATAAATCAGTTGAAAAAGTGGTCCTAGTGGGAATCGAACCATGGACCTCTGCATTGTAAAGTATGTAAGTCAACCACTAGACTAGCGAGGGGTGAATTGACCAAGACATGATTTTAATCGCTCTTATTATTACGGAATAAAGCAATTTACTACTATTATGATCACCCAGGTCTAAATTCCAGTTGATCCTCATTGAAACGCTGTCTATTTTCCATATTAAACTAACTGGTTTTATCTGTTTTGAACTGGATCTTAACGGGGTTTCAAAACCAGCTCAAACACCAGTTTAAGCTGTCAATTTTCCATATTAAAACTAACAGGTTTGTAACTGGTTTGAACTGTGGTTAACCCTTTGAACACTGACCCCTGAAACTCAATGCAATTGAGGCCTTTTAAAGCGGCTGCTCGTGTTCAAAAGGTTAACTGGATTCTCAACTGTTTTCCATCAAACCAGTTCACTGGGTTAAACTGGAATTTTGTCCTGGGCAGTACACGCAATATTATTAATAGAGCTGCGACACACGTTATCGTCAACCCCAGGTTGACAGTCATGTGCGTATTTACACTACTGCATATATTCATTACTTTGTTTACTCTGACATGATTCGTGGATTTTTTTCCTTTGTAAATATCAAGAGTTTTATCACAGGTGTCATGTGAAGTTGCCCAGCCAAGAGCCAGCAGACCAAATGAGGGCGCTCTGTTTTTGAACCTTGAACTGTCACCTATGGCCTCACCATCTTTTGAACCAGGCAGGTAAGTTACTATTTAATTTCTCAATCAATGAGTTTATTTTGAATCTATGATAAGACTTTAATGAAATAGTCGAATTGAATGTTGTTAGATTTCTAATTAAAGGAATAATTAACTCATTCTTTGACAACATTTCAAAAACTCTGACAAAATATTTTGAATTGTATGTGACGCGATCAAGCGGAATGAGTCTTATCTTATGTTGGGAATATTGATTTTAAGTTTAGAATGGACAATTTCTTATGTTTTACTTTTACCTTTTTTTCTCAGTTGGTTAACTGTTTGTAACTTAAAAACTAGAAGTTCGATTTTAGGGGGGTCTGGATCATACTGTAGCATTTTTCACCTGCCTTTGAATGATGGACAAGTGTCAAAATTGAAGACTGCCGACATGTGACTCATTTCGCTTGATCACGTCACATGTTATTAAGTTGTTGAGATGGAAACATTCTATTTTAGTGGTTATGTAAGATGAGGATGGAATAGGGAAATAGGCTGAACATGAACTATGCATGCATATCCTTGTAAGATCTTTTTAAAGCAGTAATGTCATCTTGATGATGTCATACTTGTGATATCTTCCATTAGTGACTGATCAAGATCAGTAGATGTATACACTACATATATACTTGACAAGCTTAAAAATAAGCACAACTGGATTGCAGAGCTATTTATTATTTTCAAATCAATTCCAAAGAATTGGTTTGCTTTATTAAACGCCAACAATATGCCTATTGAAATAAGTACTCGTTTAAGAACCTCGTGTATATATGTAAATAAAAAACGTGTAAATATGATGTATTGGCAATCAAGGTATATTTACGTTCATGTAGTTAAAAAGTTCACAGTCGTGCCAATAATTCAGAACAGATGGGCACAGGAACTGTCAACGTCACCAAAATGGGACGATATTTGGACTATGAAAACTATTCTTGAAAAAGAGAGAAAATTGGCAGAGTTCAATTACAAATTATTATATAGAATCATCGCTACCAAAGCAAACTTATATAAATGGAATAAGGCGAACTCACCTAATTGTTTTGAGTGCAACACGTCAGATGATTATCTACATTCATTTATTGCCTGTCCTTTATCAAAACGCTTTTGGGTTCATTTTAAAAGATTTATTATTTCTAACAATATTCCATGTCCAGAGATATCGTTAAAAATCATTGTACTTGGTTATAAACCAGATAAGCAAAGTGTATTGAATGTAATGCTAAATAGAATGCTTAGTTTGGCGTCGTTCACTCTGTATAGATCCAGACATATGAAGATCACTGATAATAAAAACGTTGATGCATTTAAATGGTTTCTATATGAATTAAGATGGAGAATCAGTATCTTGAGACATAGTGAAAATATGTGGTATAAGATTGGCAAAAGCCTACAAGGCACAGAGTAAATAGTAGGTTATGTTATTCTTCTTGTAAAACACATGTACATGACAGCCCATATTATATATTGCTTTGTTTGTCAACTCACCTGCGAAGATCATGTGCCGTTGATGATCATTAGCCATCTATCTTCATGCTAATGGTAATTGTTGGTACATACTGTTCGATGGTAGAGTCTTTTTTGTTGTTGTTCATATTTATTGATAGCAGTATGTTTTAATATATTGTTATTATGTTATATAACTATGTATAGAATATAGATGAATGAAAAATAAAATGAATGGAAAAAATTTAAAATAAAAAATAAAAAAATAAAAAAAGATTAAAAAAAAGATTAAAAAAAGAAAAAGATCAGTAGATGTAAATCATAGAGATGACCAAGTTTCCCCAATTGAAAGGGGTTTGGTTAGCAATGTATTCAGGATAAGGATCTCAATGACCGCTAGCGGATGATGTCACAACTTAATCATCAAACTGACATTCCTTGTTAAAAAAATAGAATGTGACATGTTGGAGATTCTGTATAACTAAATTTTGTAATAATTTATTACATTAGGCCAAAGAAATTAAATACTTTGTCTCAGCAACCTTTGGCTAAAAAGCTATGTGCTATGCTATGCTTTGCTTTTTCTTTTTTACAAAAAATAGCTTTGTCCTATGCAATTTTTTATTTTTGTTATTTCTTATAAAAATCAAAATATAGTCAATAGTTTTGCTTTTGTCTTTTTAATAATGCACAAAGTATTAGAAAATGTTGGCCTTACATATTGAAAAACTGATAAACCTATTCACTAACATTAGACTCTCTATATGTTTCATTGTTTCTTTTGCTACAGGTTTTCCGAGTATGCTGTAGAACTAAACCGATTACTGGAGCGTTCTATCAAGGAAACAAGGGCGCTAGATCTAGAATCATTATGCATCGTGTCAGGAGAGAAGGTATACATTGGATTTTTTTTAAATTCTGTACAAAAGTTATTTTCATTTTTGCATTCTCAATTTTTCACATAAACAAATTTGCAAAAATCAGAAATTTCCAATTTACCGGCAGTAATAGAAATGATCAGGTTCTTGCGTGGGCACTTCCGCTTGTGGGATGTAAAAACACCCCTACATAAATAATGCTATGGTCCAATGTTAATTTGACTTTGCATTATTTATAATATTAATTTGAGCCGATCAGCGCTCAGATATGAATAACCATGAACCAATCACAGCTGAGCGCCGAATTGACGAGCGGCTTTGCATAGTCCGGACGGCACGCTTTATAAAGGGTGGGACTTCAGAAATAAAAAAATCAACAAAAGGGTGGGGGTCAGAATATTTCTGATATAAAGGGTGTAGCTGTATAAAGGGTGGAGATAAAATAAAAAGGGTGGGGGTTAATTCCATGCGGAGAATAATTTCTCAGCGATCATCAAAATAATCAAAATACCGACCTTGTCGGCTCGCTAGCGCTAGTAATATCATAAATATGTATCTGATATCGGGTCCGATATACTTTGATTTTAAACAGTCGCCATCTTGAAATTGACAAGATTGAGCGCCAGCTATTGTTGAAATTGTGACATTTTTTCAAAATGGAAACTCACCGTGAGCTTACGAAAGTGTCGTCCGCGCGAAATATCACATTTTAGCGAGCATATAAGTACCAAAAATGCACTGATTTGATGAAATAAATTCATTTCAAATTAATTTCCTCTATAAATTTGCATTAAATAATCGTGATTTAGCTGACAAGGTGGTTTTTAAGTCGCTTATTTCTTCTTTTTTCAATTTTTTTTTTGATGAATAATTTCGGAAATCCCGGGACCCGCCCGAAAAACAATAACGGGTCCCGGGATTACGAATTCCCAGCCCTATAGCAGACAGACGAGTAGATAAAATATTACAAGCAGAAGAGATATCATAACACTTGAAACTATTAAACAATTTCAAGAATTCTGTTTCTGTTACTTTGTCCTTTATTCCAATGAGTGCCTTTTCAAATTTGAATGCACAAAATGATCAAACTGTCCTCTTTTCGGTATAAAGGGTGGGGGTTGAACATTCCCAAATAAAAAGGGTGGCTCTGTAAAAAGGGTGGGCCAAAAATAAAAAGGGTGGGGGTCTGACCCCTGTCCGGACAGTGCTTTGAGAAAAGACATTCTCTTCTTCCTCGTTTTGTAACCGTAGACTGCAGTAGTGTTGTAATATAGTCACTCTAGCCAATTGCATGTCTGGTTTGGCTGTTTCATTGTTTTGCGACCCTCCTGCTGATGTTTTCACAGGTGCCGTGTCGAGTATTATTGTTTGCGCTGAACACGTAACCGTCCACATGTCAGACAATATATATGGTGATTTTCACGATTTTGGAGGTAAAAAATCACGTTTTTTAGCACTTTTTGGTCTATAATTCAAAAAAGAATACAGATTTTCAAAAAAACCAAAAACATTCCTGGGGAATTGTATGAGGAATATGATAAAACTAGTATGACAAAATTTGACACAATATATTTTGAGTTATCTTTGCAGAACCTAAAATGGGTCAAAAAACGTGTTTTTTATAATTTTTTTCCAAAATGGTCAATTTCATGATCATGGTTGGATTCATTGAACCATTTCCTGCAAAAAAATGTATACTTTTATATATAGATTAAATGAATAATGAAGAAGTTACGGCAGTTTTACGGCGGCTATACCGAAGGTGCACAGCCCCTTGAGGTCTAGATACAGATACACACATAATTATGTAGCAGGGTAATATGTTAATTTAATTATATCAAATTAAAAAATGTCACTTTAAAACTTTTCTCAAAAGTTTACATATAAACTTCTTTTTTTTTGTTGGCCAAAGTTACCCATCAAGGGTCAAATTATCCCCATTCTACGGTACTACAAGTTTAGCACATTAGAATAGACACAAACATTCCTACTATTATAGGTTTGGCACATCTGAAATGCTGACCATATGATACACATGTGGCAGACATGTAACTTGGGTCTGATACCCATATGCCACCTATTTTATTTTATTGCTACTACAGGTTTAGCTCATTAGAATATACACACACATGTACTGCCATGTGAAACCCATGTGGCATCCATGTGATCAGTGTGTGATACCCTTGTATCACCCATTTTTAAAATTATATTGCAACTACATGTTTGGCATAGACACATGCCCTGCCATATGATACCCATGTGTTATCCATGTGACAGGTGTTTAATACCCATGTGACATCCATTTGTCTATAAATTGCTACTACAGGTTTGGCATATAGACAAATGTCCTGGCATATGATACCCATGTGTTATCCATGTGACTGGTGTTTGATACCCATGTGACATCCATGTTTCTATATTGTTACTACAGGTTTGGCACATAAGAATAGACACTCACGTCCTGAATCATGATGGTAGTATCATTGATGCAGCTAGTATAGCCTCCATCGCAGCATTATCACACTTTAGAAGACCAGATATATCTGCCAGGTGTTACCCATGTGTTATCCATGTGACAGGTGTTTGATACCCATGTGACATCCATATTTCTATATTGCTATTACAGGTTTGGCACATAAGAATAGACACTCACATCCTGAATCATGATGGTAGTATCATTGATGCAGCTAGTATAGCCTCCATCGCAGCATTATCACACTTTAGAAGACCAGACGTATCTGTTGTAGGAGAAACAGTCACTATTGTAAGTATGCAATGTAGTACTTGCATGGTTTTTAACATATTCAGACATTAAGGTTGTTCCTATGGCTAGCAAAAAAATCTTGATATTCAAGTATAAGGTAGAGCTGGTTGAGTACAACAAAAAAAGTATTTTACTGGAGGTGAATCGGGTGCACGGTTCTACAGATATAACCATTTGAAGTCATTTTGAATTCTTTTGTTTTGTGTTGTTTTTCGGCCAACAGAGGGCAGTCTATTTTCTTTTTTTTAAATTTCTTTTTTTTGACTCCCTAGGTAAAATTTTCTATGAAAATTTAGTTTTTGGTTTTTGCTCTAAATTTTTATTGAAAACTCCTGTAGACTCCTGCAGCACCGAAAATAAGAAGAGTTGTATAACCAACATATACACCAAGTGGCAATACATTTAGGAAAGTGCATGAACTTTAAAAAATTAATTAAGTGCATTAATTAGCCTCATTTTTGAATGACTGAAAACTTCCTTAGATAATTAAGTATAATTAATTATTCAGATGTCTTACAGCCTCCCGCAGCACAGGAAAGTTTCTAAAAACTATAATTAACAAGCTCCCAAAATTTCAGCTTTGTAGCATTTATACTTTTCTTGTAAAAATTAATTAAACATTTTTGCATAGATTAATTATTTTGCTAGGGGGTCAAAAAAACAATAAGAAACAAAAGAAATGAACGCTTCAATTTTGCTTCATTTTTGACAATAAAATTGTCATATCTAGAAAACCGTACCTCCGATCAATCTCAAATTTCAGATTGTTGTGGAGCTCAGCAAGCTCTATTAAAATATCAAATAAAAAATTAGCCATAGGAACACCCTTAAATCATGCTATCTGAATTGAATTACTTGGTTACACTGACTCTAATAAACAGCTTTTCTGACTGTTTATTTAAAACTGCTTTTAAATATTGAAATTTCTTGAACAGCTTATCCAGTTTTAAAAGCAGTTTGACTGCAATTGTCTATAGCCATGTTATCTTTAGAAGCATATTCAATGTAATTGAAGCAGGTTGTAGCTTTTGAAGGCTGTCACAGACTTTTCATTCAGCACTTGTGGCGCAGTCCCTCCTGTCACTTGACCATCTTGTAGACCAATTAAATGCCAGGAGGTTGACATTGGCTTAAAGGCCTGCTTAAAAACCTGGAACATATCAACTTGAGTGGTACACATGTGTAGGATTTTATGGTTTTATAATTGGCTAAGTTGGCTAACATAAATATTTGAGGACAAAATAAGGTCAAAACTTGTAAACACAGACTTGCTCCTGCATGCACGCTGACTATGCAGACAACATGTGGTTTGTGAGTATGGTTAATAATATGTCAACACTCATCAATGCACTAGTCCCTGACACTTGCAGCAACTTGCCTGAAGCATATTTGGCCTGGCCTACCATGCGGCTCTTTAAACGGTTTACAACTTGTAACTATGCTCTTACATGATAGCTTCATGATTGTTATGTGATTGGTGAGACATCACCACCACAACGCTTATTAAAGGTAGATGACCCGATCACATTTTCGTAACACAGAATTATTTCAAACATACGGAGATTTTCATATCATATGAAAGCTTGTATTTTTCTCATCATCATACTGAAATTTGACGGCCTAATTCGGTATAATGACAGAGAAATCAACGAAATAGCGTTGAATTACCGCGAATGGTGGTTACCACCGATATAGTTTGTGTACTACTCAATGGGTACAGTTCACAGCATCTTGTGCGTCTAAAATAAGAACCATAATAGCTATGCATCTCAAATTTTGGGACACAACGTTTTTAAGGATGACCTTTCATGTAGAATAGAAAACTTCAAGTTGAAAATCGGAACATCTACCTTTAAAGGTGTATGTTCTGATCACCTTTTTTTTTACTATGATTTTTTTTCTTCTTCACATCAAGATATTTTGATATCAGAAGAATCCCCATATTTTTCTCATTATGTCTGTAAAATCGTAGGGGCCAGAAAGGCTCCATTTAGAAATGACAGGCTAAAATGTGGTGAACTACTACCACAGGTGGTTAACCACCCGCCAGTTTGTACTACTCAATAGGCAAATTTCTTGTGACTTTGTGCTTCTTAAATTAAAACCATTGGAGTTATGCAACTTTAACTTCTGAATGTGACAATTTTAAGGATGACCTTTCATGTAAAATAGAAAACATCAAGTTAAAAATCGGGCCAGCAATCAGAACATTTACTTTAAAGACAAGATGATTTCACCTTGTGTTTCAGTACAATTGTTATTCTGGTCTATGTTACATTCAGCAGTAATGTCGTCATTTCTTCATTACCATTATGCATGTAATCTAGTTTTATAGTATAGTCTTTTTAAGTTCATTCACAATTTCTTTTTTCCCAGCATTCCCCAGAAGACAGAGATCCAGTACCTCTCAGTGTTCATCACATGCCAGTCTGTATCACATTTGCATTCTTCTTGGAAGGGTAAGCCACAGGGATAAGCAGTGTTGCCAGTCTCTTACACACTTTCATTCTTGAAGGTATCATAAAAGCATCACTGAGCAATTTCATAGTTCCAGATGACAGGTTTACATCATTTGTTCAAATAGAAGAATTTAAGCAACTTGCTAATGAAGCAAAGTGATTGTGACAATTTCCTAATGGCAGCAAAAATCAGTGGTTCGGAAGTCACATAAAATGGTGGTCCCGTGCATCGGAAGAGCAATACCTGAGCACGTTAAGCAGACTCTTTCGTAAAGAGTAGGGGATCATCCCAGTCTGTAGCTGTTCACACATCTAATGGACCCCAATGGAAATAAGCTTCAACAAGGCTTTCTTGGGTTATCCAGGGTCGTAAGGCCCAAATAAATAAATACAAAAAAAAAATACAAAATACAAAAGTACCTGACATCAATTTTTGTATCTTACTGGTGCTATACTTGAACATTTCAAAATCTTCACGACCAGCTACTAAAAGTATGTGATGCCCCTAACCCTAGAGGTGTTGCTGTGGGGATGGATTGAAGAACAGGGGGAGGGGGTTAAATGGGGACCAAGAAAATCATGTCCGCAGTCCCAGGGAATTGAACCTGGATTGCCGGGGTGATAGGCGCGTGACACGACCACCAGACCACGAGTGCTGGGCTGCCCAGTGCCCAGGCTACATATTCGCAGACCATATATACCCTGGGTTTATCGCTGCATGGGATAGAAGTTGTGTGCACTCCTAGCAGTGCTGCGGTCTGTGTGGTTCTGTATGGTGTAGTGAGGTTAAAAGAGCAAGCCACAATGAGAGGCAATGATGCCATATTAAAATCCATCTTAGAATAGTAAGCCAAATTGATAGGAAGTGTTGCCAGTGTGTATATGGGCAATTCCAAGCAAATGTCAACCAAATAGCCAAAATTTCAAATGTGCATCCAAAGTTTAATTCTATGCCTATAATGTAGGCAAGAGTCCAAAGTTCAGGAATTTTTAGTTTGTTTAGCGATACTATGTTTTTTGATGTATAAACTAGCTAATTAGCATAAATTTGCATATTTGCAGCTTACAAAATCAGTGAAAAGGCTTGTTTTTATTTATTCCATATCTTTTAGACACATAGGTATGATGTTTAAATAAATGTCAGGCACAATAGTAGTACTGATGGGAAAAGTGTTGATATAAATTTAATTTTGATCAACGGCCGATTAGCCTCGTTAATCCAGGTAATTAGTATGCATTGCATAATCTCATGTCATTCCGCAACGCAAAAGTACAATTTTTTAGGATAGCAAGAAAAAAAATGTATCCTATTTTCATTTAACTATTTTTTCTCTGCACACAATTGACATGCTTCACAATGATCAAAAAAAAATTGGAAAATTCTGTTAATTAATAGCCCTAACGAGCGTTGCGGAATGACGTGTTGCGGAATGACGGTGCGGAATGACAAAGGTATTAATCCCTATATTTAGGCAATTTATTGAGCAAATTGTGATATTTTTGTGTACTTGGTATAAGATCATCCTTATTTATGATAATTCATTCAAATATGGACTCTAAACTTCTAAAAAAGTTTCAAAATTGATGAAAACTCATAATTTGCTGAATTAGGCAACTTTGATGTGCAAGCTGTTGAATTCGGCAACTCTATCACAAAATCATGGCTACTTTACCTGTAAATGATGATTTCAATGTGAAAATAGTTGGGTTACTTGTATTCACGAATTTGTAACATATGAAATGCCACTGATTACTCTTTCTTTTATTTTTTATGCATATTAAAGCATAAAAACATGTTTTTTCTTTTCTCTATGGAGTTTTGCACACAAATTCACACTGTCATTCCGCAACGTCATTCCGCAACGTCATTCCGCAACACCTACTTTTATTTTTTGATGACCTACTAGACATCCTAGCTGATGATTAAGTTTTATGAAAATGCTTTTGTCAGTTAGCTAACACTTCAAACCTTCTAAAAAGTAACTTCAATAATGATACACTCTAAAAAGTTCACAGAGTTTTCACTTTGTGTAAACATGTAAAAAAAACACCAATCGTCTGCGTCATTCCGCAACGCAAATTTGCATATGCAAATTAGGATACTTGGAAGCGCAGTCTAATTTTTTCCCTAGGTTTATTTTTTTAGTATCAATCGCTATTATCAAATAAAGTTGTAAAATGGGGAGTAACTACAAATCTCTGGGTTTTACACCCAAAAGAAAGTGGATTTTTGTGTGTAAATGTCATTCCGCAACGCGTGGAATTGCCCACATCTTCTTTAGAAAGTTAAAAAGGTGGACTGCATTTTCATTTATTATTTGAAGCAATATCACACATCATTTTATATTCATCAAAATATTGTTCTTTTCTCTTCTATAAAGTTCCAAATTGGTGAAGCCTCCTTACAACAGCGTATGAATACAGATGGATGCGGGCGCGTGAAGACAACAAGCACACTGTGCACTATATGCATGACGCGTATGCACTTGGATTACTTCTGCGCACGGAGAGATCAAAATCAAATATTTCTCACCAATTTGGAATTGATTTGAACTTTAGATAATTTCTATTTCGATTATATACTTCCCTCAAAACAATTGATGTCTATTCTATTGCAGTAAATACTTATTAGTTGACCCGACAGAGAAGGAGGAAGCTGTTATGGATGGTACAATGGTAATATCAATGAATGTACACAGGGAGATATGTACAGTACAGATGAGTGGTGGAATGCTGCTATTAAAAGATCAGGTAATGTTACAATAGCACTATAGACTTTAAAATAAGGTGTCAAAATTGTCATACATTTTACATATTACATACTAAGCAATGTGCCACAATGACCTGGGATGTGTGCGTGCGTTTTCATCTCCAACCGTAGACGCACAACACATTCTAACCAGCTAACCGTGGACGTCTCGCCAATGGGGGACCGTCCGCAGTTCCAAACTAAGGTGCAATGGGCTGCAATATACCCAAAAATGCATTTAAAAGCATGTTTAAAAGGGTCCTCAGTCACAGGTACCAATACCGTCCACGGTTGGTAGATACAATTTTGTAAATTTGTGTGTTTGTGTAACTTATACACAAAAGCGTCCTCGTTGTGTCGATTAAAATGTGATACACACCTTCCTCGGTTGGATAATAGTTCTAAACTACGTCCACGTTTGGAGGCGATTTCACGTATGGGTGTGGGGGTGTGTGTGTTAATTTGTACATCAAAAGCTAAATATGTGCCCCTATGGCACAATGACCCTTTCCAGGGCTTTCCCTGTGTGTAACTTTTATTGACATCCATTGCATATTAATTATTTGAAATCATTGAACAAACCAACATTGCTGGATACTGAAACAGGATTTTTGGTTTTCTCCTATGGAGTTCTAGATGCTATAAATGGAAAGCTAGAATGAAAGGGAAAGCTTCTGTCTTCAATCTGAAAATCTATTTTCATGCTGATAACGGCACATGCTAATTGAATTGGAAATGAACAGAAAGGGTTTAATACAAGGCGTATCTTCAAATAACTAAAAAAAAGTATGATAAATTCTCGAGTATCGGCAGTTCATATTTTGTTTTTTTCAGAGTCAAAATCCCCATTTCCTTTACATTCTTGTACGTGCGCAGAACGCTTACTGTCGGTTTAAAATTTAAAAAATGGCGGTTTCTGCGCAAGTCGACGATGTTATAATCATGACGTCACTATTGATGCTAGTCTTGCTCCCATGCCGCCGAGTGTAACAAAAAGGCGCCAACAAAAATGACTTGGAATAACACTAGTGGTGCACCACGGACACAAGGAATCATATAACAAAATGGCCCATCGTAAAAAGATGTAAACAATTATGATCCATCATGACTCGTGAGCGAAATAATGACTGTATTTCCTTGTGTTTTATTACTAAAATGTGTTAGTTCATATTTTAAAATCTAGATCGTGTACATGTTACGTATACTGTATTTTGCTTACGGGACATGGGTTATACGTGCATTACACGGTTGAACCATCTAACTTGGCATGCTAGACTAAGGTAGAACATGCAAAGTTGATGAACTATTAATTTGATTACAAGATTTGTGAATTGCTACACAAAACTAATAGTGCATCACACTTTTTGCTACACAAAAAAAATGCTGGAAATCGAAACGCTGATAATAGGGCTTACCAACAGTCTATTTTCTTAAACAAAAGAAAATGGTATGTATTTTTAATTTATTCTCTAACTCATGGGACACTTATTTTAACACCCCCTGTACTGCATAAAATGGTTACATTGTAAATTATGATTATTTGCTCTACTTCTTAGATTCAAAGATGCTCTCAGATATCAACAGTGAAAGTTGCAGAGATCACGGAATTACTGAAAAAAGCTTTAACCAATGACACAAGAGCAAGGTTAGTCAACAGAATTATAACTTTAATGTAATGAGTGCAGTGGCGTAGCCAGAGGGAGGGGCAGCCCCCCCCCCCCCCCCCCCAATATTGACTGTCTGTCGGTTAAAATTGGCACTGTCGGTTCATTTGACAAGATGATTCATGTAATTATGATAGTCAAAAGTACACAGATGAAAAAAATCCCAAAAGTTAATATTTTTTTGGTTAGAAGCTTGTTCAAAGCAGAAATTTACCTTACTCTTAGCACAATTAAATGTAAAGTCGAAAATTTGCGCACGCTACGCCCATTTCTCTCGTCGCCAACATCTTGTCAGTTCACTTTCCTTTCTTGCCCTCGCAATATGTAAAACCTAGCTACACCACTGAATGAGTGCCGTTTGTTATAGGTGATGCAGCACATCAAAGGGGGGGGGGGACTTTGCGGCCATGTTTTGTTTTTCAAGATATACAGGCTGTAACAAAAAAAGTTATACAGTTTTGAAAAAAATATTAAAAATATCTCCTGTAGAATTTCTGTTTCGAGTTTTAATGGTATGCAAGGGAAATTTTCTTAGCTTTCGAATAAGCTTTGTTTCATGACAATCGATGGTCGGTAAGCAGAGATATGATCAATTGTCTAAAGTAGTCATGAAATCACCTGGGCCACTTTGGTTTAATCAATGGTAAAATCACTGGGATGAATATGAATGGAATCGAACCAGGAACATAGCAGTAGAGCGCCCTTGTTAGACAACAATGGTTCGTTTCAAGTGGTTAAAAGTATTACAAAGAAGGTTAGGTCTTTACAAATATTATTTATTTATTTTATGAATTTATTTATTCAAATGAAATAGAACTATTTGAAAAAATAATTATATTGTTCTCCCTAATGTTCCTTGCATGATACCCTAACCATTTAATTTATACAAGCAAGATTGTATGATATTATTGTGAAAGTGGCCCAACCCGATTTCAAGACGACTTAGTAGATTGGTCATAACTTTTAAACGCAAGTAGTTAAAAAGACCAAATAAAATGATTCTGGTAGCCAAAACGGAACTTAACACAGAGTGTAAGAGATTTTGACATTGCATGATTTTAACATTGAATTAAAAATAAAATTGCGATTGTATAACTTTTTTTGTTACAGTCTGTAGATGAAAACGGACAGAAAATAATTAAGAAAATAAAAGAATTTAGGAGTCATTTCACTCGTATAATCTGAATGCCTTGATCAATTTCGATTAATTTGGTATCATTTTTAAAGCGTAGAAGATGCTCTGAGAGCATACATAATAAACTCAAAATTGACTTCACCTGCAAAGTCCCCCTTTCGATGTGTTGCATCACATACACCAGGTGTATCAGGAAAGTGGCTTTGGTTCTCATGATTTTATGTCTCTCTAAAATTACTCAATGGTACAAAAATCTTTGGTCATTTTAAGTGACATTTGATTAGTCTCCTTATTTTCCTGTAGAAATCTGATAAAAATCTATTGAAGAACATTGTGATAATTTGGGTACAATCAATCAGTTTTCATCCTTACCATTGGGATTTTGGTCATGAATATGCAACAATTCCTTTCTTGCTTGTTTACAAGAGTAGTGACCAATATCTAACCATGCAATACGGAGAAAAAACATATATCATGTATTTATTTGGAGGGTAATTTTCTGTTTCTGTTGTCCAAAATCTCTGCCTTTGACCAAATCAGAACAAGAGTGAAATAGATATCAAGTATCATTTACTATAAATGTGCAGCTATGATTCAGAGCTATAATCATGACAAATGTCATGAGGCTGACATTCATATTAGCGATGTTGTGAGGGAGGAAGTAAAACTTATTGAATGACCCCCGTAAATCAGCCAACTACATGTATTAACAAACCTTTAGGCTATATTAAAAAAATCTTTTGTCTCAAAGCTCCCGCGCGCGTTAGTTAATTAATGCGCGATAGAAGATTTTTTTAATCTTTTTTTTTTTAATCTTTTTTTTTCAAAAAAAAAAAATCCCAAAGTTTCACTAATTTTTCAGATTTTCATTGATCACATCATTTTTACAAAAGGTCACTTTTACTAGGATTTCAATATTTTATATTTAAAAAAAAACAACTTAAAAAAACCCGCATTCCGCATTAGGTTTTGAAAAACTTAAAGAGCTTTGAGACAAAAGATTTTTTTAATATAGCCGTATTCTATGTTTTTAAATCCAAAATATTTAGGGCTGAAGGTAAAAGGTTTGGATTTGCCGAGTCGCTGCCAACCCAAAGAATAACAACACATAGAGAAGATATTACAGAGATTGACACGTCAGATGTAATGGAAACAGCACAAGAAGTAGTAGACAGAGCAGAGACTGTAACAGAGTCTGTAGCAGAGACGTATCCTTGTATAGAAATACTTCCTTTTCTCGTTTTTGTTTTGTTATTATGTCATTTTGGTGTGGTTTGGTTGTTAGAAACTATGCAACCATTTGTAAATGACAAAGCCTGTTCAATGGGTTGTAACAAAACTAAACTGAGACCTTAATTCAGACTGCCTATTTGAAATCAAGACCTAAGTCCTAATATCAGACACAGCATTGTCATACCAGAGTATATAATGGGAGGAAATTTGAATCATAAAACTGAAGCCTCCTATATACTGGCATATGGGCGTGGGTACGCAAAATGTGATTTGTAAAATGAGGGCGCTATCTTGACAACGCTATGGTTGACAGCACAAATGTGTCCTTATAAGGCACATGAGACGCACGAGGTGACTCACAAATCGACGGCGCTATCACACTAGAGGCTTCAATCTCTGCAATGGGAGTCTGTGTACAGTTATAGCACCGGCCTGGTCATACTTACCATTATTTGTTTTTGCTTACTAAGTCATATTTATGTTATCCCCAATAGACAGTTCCAAAATTTCACAATGATTCAAAAATGTCAAAATTATTCAATTTCATCACCATATTTGGAATCCCCATAAGAAATGCAGTAAAATAAGTACAAACATGTGTAGTATTGGTTCAGTAATTCTTGAGATATGACTTTGATGAAAGTTGGGAAAAGTTTCTGAAAAATCTATTTTGTATATGACAAAACTAATAGCCGCGTGGAAAGTGTTAATATGCAAAAACTCAATATCCAATCAATTTGATTTTGTAATTGCACTGATATGATCTGATGATGCTTTAGCAATGAAAAAACTGGGACATTTTAATTGTTGAAGCCTAATCACATTTCGAGTTCTTGTACTGATGTGATACAAACAAATTTCAACTGAAACTATTTGCACACATTTCCTTTACCAAAGTTAACTACAGCGCTGCTAAGGTTGTGAAGCCAGAGAGAGGAGTAGGTGTTATTGGAGAAGGAATAAACTCCTGGGAGATGGTAGATGAGGAGGATATGGAGGAGGAGGTGGAAGATGGAGAGATCAAGGAGGAAGAAGATATTGAGGAGGAGATGAAGTCAAAACAGCAGAAAGCAAGAGGTTTGTTAAAAATAATTGATATAAGGTAAACTTGTCAAAAAAAAGTGTTTTCAATTGGCTATTGTTCAGATATTTCGTGATATATTCATATTCATAATGTTGATATACACATAATGTTGCTATTAGTAGAGTCATTATCTTGGATTCCGTGACCATTTTCTTCCTACCTTAGTTTCTTAGTGAATTTGTCAACTATAACCATTTTAAAAGAAAATGAGCTCCCATGCATTTCTCAAAAGTGGCGGGAACATTCTTTTATAGCGCAAATTCCAAAATGGATGCCATACAGGGGTCCACAAATTAAAATGGCTTTAATTAAGCTAAAAAGCACACCAAATTGTTCGGCTGAGCACAAGGATTCCGAAAAAGTATAGTTTGCACTACTTCCGATGTTTGGCTAACGAGTTATCGGGTAAAACGTAAAAAGGTCGTTGACCT
The DNA here is from genome assembly GCA_035610835.1 of Ophiura sarsii. Classification (NCBI taxonomy): domain Eukaryota; kingdom Metazoa; phylum Echinodermata; class Ophiuroidea; order Amphilepidida; family Ophiuridae; genus Ophiura; species Ophiura sarsii. The sequence goes on along the minus strand of CM069450.1, from coordinate 72,348,981 downwards.
TTACATATGGGGTCAAAATTTAAACTTGGTCCGATTTTGAAAAATGATATCTCAAATTGTTCGTCTGATTACAAGGATTCCAGAAATGATAGTTTTTACCATCTAAAGTGTCTGTTGTACCTTATAAAGGGGTCAAAAGGTCAGATTCTATATAGGTCAGTATACCTTGACCTTTTGACCTACACAAAATATTCCCGGTGGTAAAAAAATACCTATTTCTGGAATCCTTGTAATCATACGAACAATATGAAATATTGTTTTTCAAAATCGGAGCAAGTTAAAATTTTGACCCCATATGCAAAGGTCAATGACCTTTTTACGTTTTACCTGATAACTCGTTAACCAAACGTCGGAAGTAGGACAAACTATAGGGCCTACTTTTTCGGAATCCTTGTGCTCAGCCGAACAATTTGGTGTGCTGTTTAGCTTGATTAAAGCCATTTGAATTTTTGGGCCCCTGTATGGCGGCCATTTTGGAATTGCGCTATAAAACAACGTTCCCGTAACTTTTGAGAAATGCATGGGAGCTCATTTTCTTTTAAAATGGTTCTAGTTGACAAATTCACGAAGAAACTAAGGTAGGAAGAAAATGGTCATGGAATCCAAGATAATGACTCTACTATACATGATATGGGCAATTCTACACAAATTGGTGCCACTAAGCTCGAAATAAGTTTGAGAAAGAAAAAAATGTTTCAAATTTGTATTTGTTTGCAATTTTGTATAAAGTATATGTGTCGCTGATGTCATATAGTTTCACATCAATAAAAAGCAGACATGCTTCCTCTTTCCAATGATACCTCAATCTTAGTAACCACTTGTTTCAGGGCTTGGCCACCTGCTTGCGAATGTGGGAGGTCTCGTTAAGAATATGTCAAATTCACCACTGTTTCAAGCTCAAGATAACAACTTCGTCGACTGTTCCATGGAGATTAGGCCAAACAAAATAAATTGTTTGATTGTCCATAGATCACTTTTAAAAGTTGGGTAGGTCGGTCGGGAAAAGTTTTTTCTTCTTTTCTTTTTTTCACACTTGCCCTTTTTCAGGTACCATAAGTAAAATGAGATGTACTTGTTGTGGTAACCATAACGGGAACAAAATCTTTAATATTTAGATGAGTATTTTTATTTTCTCAACACTAAAAAAAAATTGATTTTTGTTTGTTTTGATTTTCGACGTACCGTATATTGGAAAAAAATGGAAAAAAATGTTGGGTCGGAATGATTAAGAGGGTCGGGCTGACGAGGAAAATCACAAAACTTTTTTTTTGGCCTTACAGTGACAACTACAGTCTAGAGTGATGCTCTATTGACTTTTGAGCACAAAGTAGTGATCATTTTGGCACATTCAGATTTAGACCTCGCCATATTCTTCAGCAAGTGATTTAGCACTGAAACAAGTCATTGCTACAAATTTGGTATCATTGTAAAGATGAACGCATCAGCTTTTAATTTATGTGCAACACGCTATGAATATCAACAAAATATACTAAAGATAAGCGAGTGAAGTCAATTTACAAACTTAAAAAAACCCAAAACAACATATTCTGTCAGCCAGATTTGAACAGTGCAATTGTCACACTCTTTACGTATGATGTTACCTTAATTGTATTCCTCAAAATATATTATATCTACCTCAGCTCAAGGTACTGAAGATGATGATGACAGTGAAGAAGAAACAACAGTTACAATAGATAACTCACAGATAGGCGGATTTACAAAAAGGTAGCTAAAATTATTAATTAGAAAACCACAAAAAATCCAGGCCTGTATTTAAAACCAATGATGTGTTAAAAAACCGCATCCCATGTTTCTCTGAATGATTTGTACTGTACCATGCATGAAAGCTGCATTTATTTAGCTAAAGAATACCAGTGTTATTGTTCAGAACGCTTCTGATTCTAACATCTACATAATAGTTTTTTTTTGAATTTTGGATTTTAATAATCTGACATTTCGGACAGAAATGATAGACTCTTGTAAAAATGGTAGATTCTAAGTTTGACTAAAATTACCTCCTTGGAAACTCATAACATTATTTTGCTGATCATGTTTAGCACAAAGCTTAATTTAAATGATATGTATGTAGTCTACTGTGTCTTCATTTAATTTCAACTACAACATTTATTTATACATATCAATTGTTTGTGATGTTTTGTGAAATAATGATGTGAGGGAATTGTTACTTTCTTAAGGTTGGTGTCAACCCCAAAAATGTGAAAACTAGAGAGCGCCGTAACTTTTAAACTATAACTGTGATGAATGTAAAAGTATACATTTATGGAATGAAAATGAGTCAGAGATTTCATTTTTTATATCAAATTTCACTCAAAATGGCAAAAAATAACTTTTTTGGTAAAAAAATTCTTGGACAGGCTACAAAAGTCATTTTTTAATTCTTACTTTTAGGCCTTACTTTTGAAAATGTTGGTCAGAATTTTCAAAAGTAAGGCCTAAAATAAAAATTTAAAAATACCACTCCTAGAGTTTTGTCTTACCATGGTTTCTAGCAAATTTCAGCATTTGTAACTCAAAATTGACTTTTGTAGCCTGTCCAAGATTTTTTTTACCAAAAGTGATTTTTTGCCATTTTGTCAAAAATCGACATTTATAGTGAAATTTGATATCAAAAATGGAATCTCTGACTCATTTCCATTCCATAATTGTATACTTTTACATTCATAACAGTTATAGTTTAAAATTTACGGCGCTCTCTATTTTTCACATTTTTGGGGTTGACACCAACCTTAAGCGGCATTTTGGAGTTTGGTGTGAGTTTTATCAATTGAACTACGCTGAAAGTGGAAAACAGGTTTTCACCAATTTTCAAAAATGTCATTCCATACCAGAACCAAAAGAGATATCTTGATGAAACATGTTCCCCATTAGGCCAAACAAAATATATATATATTTTAGGGCCGCTTTTTTTTACTTCAGATTTTGTTCAGATTTTTTTTTCAACAGTTTAAATGGCATTGAATATTAAATTAAGTGTTTATAACATATATGGGCGACTCTTAGAGTGATTTCAACTTCTTGTTGACTGAACTTTGAGCTTCCGCTGGTAAAATTAAATTAAAAAAATAAAAATCCGCCCGCCTGCCCGCCCCCTCCTCTCTGAAAGTTGTGGAGGACAACATAACAACAACAAAAATTGGCCTTAGATTACAGGTATTACATTTGAACTGCATTTGAACGTTACGTAATTATATATTTCTAAACGGTATAAATCATTCTAGGACACCTTATATTTTGAAAATGATAGTGGGTGCATTCTTGATTGATGGGTGCTAAATCCAATTTTTGCACCCTGTATATTATTAATTAGCCTGTTAGATGAAGTAAATACAAAAAAAGACCACATCCAGGGTTTCTCTGAATGATTTGTACCAGGAAAGCTGCATTTATTTAGCTAAAGAATACCAGTGTTATTGTTCAGAAAGCTTGTGATTCTAACATCGACATATGAAGAGCTTTTTTGCAAAAGGGCCTACAGACCACCCCACATGTTACTCATTTTGCATTAGTGAATATGCATTGACAAGTCCATGGAATTAATCAAATTATTGTATGGCTGTGTTCAATGCTGTTTCTATGACTTGGATTAGTGCATCCATGCACGCCAATTGAGGCACCAACAATACAAGCCACATTCCACATAATGAATAGCCATCCATTCAATAATGCAAAATGAGTAACATGCAGAAGTGGATGTAAGCCATTTTGCAAAACAGCTCTTCATATAGCTTTTTCATAATTTTGGATTTTAAAAATCTGACGTTTCTGACAGAAATGATAGACTCTTGTAAAAATGGTAGATTCCAAGTTTGTCTAAAAATACCTCGGAAACGCATAGCATTATTTTGCTGATCGTGTTCAGCACAAAGCTTAATTTAAATGATTAATTTAATTTAATTAAATTAATGATTACCAATTTTGCACCCTGTATATCATTAATTAGCCCGTTAGATGAAGTAAATACCTGTGCATGTTATCACATTATAAAACTTGTCTCTCATATTTCCACAGTAAAAAGGCCACTGAAAGTGATGACCTGGACCTGTCACTAGCCCTCAAGAAGTCGTCCACAGTACAGCCAACCGTGTCGGCAACAGGAGCTGTTCCAAGGAAAAAAGCTAAAAGGAAAGGAAAAAAGGACAAATAGAAAGAAACAAAGACAGATGGACAAAAAGTACTTACTAAGGAACTTACAGAGATGGACAGATTACAAGGACACTATAGACACATGAAATACTGTAAAAATGGAAATGTTCGCGCTACATTAATGTTCACGCATTTTTTTGTTGAAAAATGTGTGAACAAAGTTTTTCGGCAGTCCAAAAACGGCTGATTTTACATGATTTGAGAAAAAAAATTATAAAAGAAAGAAAAAATGTGTGTTCTACTCAACGGGCAAATGTCATGTCACCTTGTGCTTCTAAATTAAGAAACATTGGAGTTATACTCAAACTTTGGAATATGACTATTTCAAAGATGACCCTTCATAGAGAATAGTAAACATCAAGTTGAAAATCGGACAAACAATCGGAACACCTACCTTTAGATTACCATTTGGAAGAATATGTGTGTTTTGGGATTTGAGCACCGGAAGCAGATACTGAAATTTCAAATCCACAATGAAAAGGGCATTTTGTGTTGCAATAGCTACAAGCCAAGATTTAATTCATTGTTTGTAGTTACGTTCATTGCATTGTGGGACTGAAATTTGGGTACATCTCAGGATTCTGGTGCTGAACCCACAACACTGCAAATTTGCCCTATTTGCTTTAATAGTATTAGACAATGATTGTGTAATACCAGTATGATTGGTATCTTTCTGTCTTAGATACCTCGACTAAATAAAAGCTCCTATCTGGAAAGTTTTTATATTCAACATTTCTCTTGTCATGTGAATATTCATTACTAGATTATAATAAACACACCAAAAGTAAGTCCCCCTCTCAAAATGTCGTCATAACATCGTAAGGTAAAATATTTTACTAATAAAACTTAGTTAGAAATAATCCTATGACTGTTTCCTAAGTGTTGTTTGAAAATGAAAGATGTCCATGGCTGAATGAGCTCAAATGGAAGACAAAAACTGCCCTTCTCAAAAGTCACAACTCACTGTGCTAATTATCTGGATTATAATAAACACACTAAAACTAAGTCCCCCTCTCAAAATGTCGTCATAACATCGTAAGGTAAAACATTTTACTAATAAAACTTAGTTAGAAATAATCCTATGACTGTTTCCTAAGTGTTGTTTGAAAATGAAAGATGTCCATGGCTGAATGGCTGAATGAGCTCAAATGGAAGACAAAAACTGCCCTTCTCAAAAGTCACAACCCACTGTGCTAATATCTGAGCCAAGAAGTGGATTTACATGGCTGAATGATCATGAATTGATTACACATTACAGTAATATTCGCTCAACCACAGGTGTTTTTCCATTATACAGGCTGTAACAAAAAAGTTATACAGTTTTGAAAAAAATATTAAAAATATCTCCCATAGAATTGCTGTTTCGAGCTTTAATGGCATGCGAGAGGAATTTTCTTAGCTTTCGAATAAGCTGTTTCATGACAATCGACGGTCGGTAAGCAGAGATATGATCGATTGTCTAAAGTAGTCAAGAAATCACCTGGGCCACTTTGGTTTAATCAATGGTAAAACCACTGGGATGAATATGAATGGAATCGAACCAGGAACATAGTAGTAAAGCGCTCTTGTTAGACAACAATGGTTCGTTTCAAGTGGTTAAAAGTATAACAAAGAAGGTTATGTCTTTACAAATATAATTTATTTATTTTATGAATTTATTTATTCAAATTATATAAAACTTTTTGAATTTTTTTTATATCGTTCTCTTAAATGTTCCTTGCATGATACCGTAACCAAGATATAAGATTGTATGATATTGTGAAAGTGGCCCAACCCGATTTCTAGACGACTTAGTAGATTAGTCATAAATATTAAACGCAAGTAGTTAAAAAGACCAAAGAAAATCATTCTGGTAGCCAAAACGGAACTTAACACAGAAGGTAAACAGTTTTGACATTGCGTGATTTTAACATTGGATTAAAAATAAAATTGCAATTGTGTAACTTTTTTTGTTAGTCTGTAGTAAGAAGCAATTCATAAACTTTTGTGACTTTTGAGAAGGGCAGGTTTTGTCTTCCATTTGAGCTCATTCATCCATAAAGTCATGGACATCTTTCATTTTCAAACAATACTTAGGAAACAGTCATAGGATTATTTCTAACTAAGTTTTATTGGTAAAATGTTTTACCTTACGATGTTATGACAACATTTTGAGAGGGGGACTTACTTTTGGTGTTGTGTTTACAAAGGTCTAAGGTTCACAATCTGATGATCATTCATTTTTCTTTCCTAAAATATAAGAGTTCGGAAATTTGTTTTCAATCGCCAATTTTTCAGATATTTCGTGATATATTCTTATTGTGTTTCATATCAATGAAAAGCTTATACATGTGTTCCTCTTTTCACCAATACCTCATTCGTAGCAATCACTTGTTTCAGCGCCGAGCCACCTGCTTGAGAATATGGGGAGGTCTAATAATTCAAAATGTGCCAGATACACCACTATTTCGTGCTCAACTCTGTCATCAGTTCAATGAAGTTACATTGACAGCTACACTGTAAAAGCGCTGTTTAAAACCTTTTCAAGTTAGTACCCTGCTTAAACGGCTGTTTAAATACGCAAAAGGACACCCAATTATTTAAAAAAAATTAAACATCATTTTTTGCTGTATTGATTGAGACCTCCCCATATTCTCAAGAATGTTGCTAGCTCTGTAACAAGTAATTGCTACAAATTTGGTATCATTGGAAAGATGAACACATCGGCATTCCATTGATATGCAACACAATATGAACAACATATCCTGAGATATTCAAAAATGTTGTGATTGAAAAATATTTCTTAACTTTTTTGAGCAGTTTATATGAGATGGACCAGCAGAGACCACTGTAAACTAGACTACTAGTAATACATTAATTATGTTTCCTACATGTAGATCCCATCTACCATCTTATCTACCCTTTACTGCAGCGTTAGGGCGTACTAATGAAAATCACCAGACGATTCCCAGCACTACGTTAAAACATGTTTGAGGGCATACATTTGCCAGCCAATGCGTGACAGTTTTCTAGACCAGACATTGGCGGGTTAAACCGGTTTTGTGGGCGCTCAACCATCCCTCAAAAGAAGATTTCTTGTGTAGTTCAGCATGCTTAGCACCCATATGGTACCAACAGGAATTTTCCCCAAAACAAACAGTGCAAAACATGTGTTAAAGTAATTAACAGCTGGTGATCGTCTGACTTCCACCTTCATAATACATGGAACAGATAGGCATCTTGGCCACAGATAGGAAGAGAAGTAGGATCTCAACTAAAATGTGTTATTAAAAAATAAAGGTATTTAAGAAAACAAATGAAGGGACTGAACTGAAGTCGGATCAATTGTACTTCAGCGGAAACTTGTTAACACAAATTCGGCAGGACCGGCAGAATTACTTCAGGTTATCCAAATTTCGGGTTAAACATCACATCCTATTTGGGCCTGAAATTGCTGAAAATCACCTGGGTGTGCCGTCGCATACAGCCGCGCCATACATGTATTGTGTGGCTGCAACTGCCAAAATGATTGTTTATGAATTAGGGACCGTTCATTATTTATGGTGGAGGGGGGGTTGGGTAAACTATAGGGGGGGTCATGTAACTTTCATATGTTGAAATAGGGGGGGTTATGTAAATTTTTATTCTTGAACAGGGGGGGTTGTGTAAATTTGTTTAAACTATAAAGATGGTGGTGATTGGAGTGATTTTAGAGGCTATTTTGGAGTGTAAATGCCATTTTTTTCTGCGCTTCGCGCATATTTTCTTAAAACCTAATGACTTCAAAAACTTTTACTAAGAGACTACTTCTGGACAGCAAATCGACGATATGGTGGAAAAACATCTATATAATCATCAATGGTCGAGACATTAGAGCCACAGGGTGTATTTAAATGTTACAAAATCCATGCAATTTCATGATTTAAAAATGTGAAAAAAATGCTTTTCACCTCATCTCTGCTTTGCACCAATGCTCACAAAAGTAGAACGTTTCACAGGATTATACGTTTCTGCTCAGAATGTTCTAACTTGTTTGGGTTATAAAGACTCACAAAACCACCCAAAATGTATAAATATGAAGATTTTTTTTCTCGAAACTCGCTACGCTCGCCATTACTATATAATTTCACACAATAAAAAGAAGGGCATCATAAAATTATTGGCCGTTCAAATAGGGCACAACGTATCCATGAACAAAATTCCAAAGGTAAAGACAGCCCCTTAAGTATGTGACAAGTTGATTTTTTTTCGGGGGGGGGGGGGGGGGAGGTTGTGTAAAAAGCTACTGGTCAGCAGGGGGGGGTCATGTAATTTTCAGTTTCAGCTGTAGGGGGGGTTAGGTAATTTTAACATATGAGTCTCGAATTTGTCCCAACCGCCCCTCCACCATAAATAATGAACGGTCCCTTAATAATTATTGATAAAAGTATTTTGTGTTATCAGTTACTAAAAACAATATACTATAAGAATTGGTGATGGGAATTACTTTGTGTTACCCGGGATTTCGCATTATTTTGTTTGTGTTCAACATTATTATTTGTACAGGAACGATACGCTGTTGAACAGGACTACGTTAAATACTTTGTGGTAAGCGGGATTTCGAGTTAGGCGTTTTCGTGTTATAAACAAGTTTCCACTGTACTTGCATCAGGATTCTCTTAAAGACCCTCGTTTAACAACATTATAAGCCTTTCATTGCAATGTAAAGGGTTCAAAAAAAGTAAGCCCCCCCCCCCAAAAAATTTAGATCACGTTTGTTTGCGTAACTCCACACATAATTAGATGTTTTGAGAAAATGAAATGTTTATGAAAAGGGAAACCGCTTGGCTACCCATAGGAAGTTTTCTCTTTTCAATATCATGTTCACTTTTACCAAAACAATCACATTTCCCAAAAATGATGTTTTCAGAAAGTGGCACTTTTCAAAATCATATGCAAGGAAGTTAAGCAAATAATATGCTGTTGATTGTGCAGCATTCAAATAAAATACAAAAATTGACTCTTTTTTTTATGTCCACAAAACACAAAAAACACCTGTTCTACGGGTGAATGGACCTCTCGGATAGGGTCGGTCGATCAGTAAAGGGTTTTTCTTCCAAAACTCTAGCTAAGATTTTCGTGAATATCAACAATTTTTGAAATTGTAAATCAAAAATGAGGTGGTCGGGCCTAAAACTCCAAGTTCTGGGGGCCATTTTTTTAAAACTAATAAAAAAACTACCCGATAGGTCCGTTCCCCTGATGAAAATAGGGTGCATATAACAGGGCTATGAGCCTATGAGTGACCAAAGATAACCTGAAAACTGGTATGAAAAGTCTGAAAAACTCTTGAAATTTGGAAAGCTCCTCTACAAAGCCATCAGAAGAAAAAGAGCCGAAACCAAAAGTCTGAAATTCTCACCAGGGCTCAAATTAATCAAAGGCATCAAACCTCAATATTTGGATGTTTTCACTCCATTCAAAAGTACATAACTGCCTTGGAGAAAGTTGGTGCCCCTTTCAATTTGCCTTAAATTGCATGCCCTCTTTATTTCTTATTTTGAGGCCTGGTTCTCACACCACTGATATAAAATGCATAGATCCAACTTACTTTGAGAATTCCTATTTAACCAACCAACAGATATCTGTAATTATACATTCATAAACAGTTGTATTCCATGTTAAAAACAGGTATTTATTTTGGAATCATTTGTACATCACTAACTTACAAAAAGCATGATACATTTAAAGCGAGTAAAGCTTAAAAAGACAAATCACAAAGGGCTTTTTTACAGTGCGGTAAAAGCGACTGCCGATAATCAGAAGAGATCGTTATGAAACAAGCGTAACAGAATTATGAGCATAGATAAAAAATAAATTGTGAAAAGCTATAATTATTATCAAGGTACATGTGCTCAATGCGCCATTCCGTTGATGTTCCATATATCATGGGCTGGAAAAGACAATCAAAACATGAGTCCCCTTATATCATTCCAAATTTGAGAAATGATGGGTACTTAACACTTTCCACGCGGCTATTATTTTTACCATATCTAAAACAGATTTTTCAGAAACCTTTCCAAACTTTCAAGGTCTATCTCTAGAATTACTGAACCCATATATACCAGGCATGTTTGTACTTATTTCAATGCATTTCTCATGGTGTTTCCTAATATTGTAATGAAATTCAATAATTATGACATTTTTGAAACATATTGTGAAAAATTGGAATGTCGTCTGCAGCCGCCTGCCGCATGGAAAGCGTTAACCATTGATTCTTGCAACGTGGACATAATTCTTCTCGATTGGACTTAAAATCCAAATCCAAATTATTGTACAGCACAGTAAGATAATTATGCTGGTAAAATAATACTGGGGAGCCAGTTTTAAAATTTTACAGAAGTTTCAATTTCCATTGGGCCTAAGAAATATTCAAAATACATCAATTTTTATTATTTTTTTGTTCAATCATTATTTCAGAATTTTTAATATGACCTGCCCTTATAATATAGACGTTATTCATAATTGGCAATTTCAAGTCTAAAGAGGGAGACACTCGATGTGACGTCTCTAATCATAACGAAAGCGAGGCCAACGATGGTAAATTACGTAAACATTGGTGTCGTGTTACGTAATTTACCATCGTTGGCCTCGCTTTCGTTATGATTAGTGACGTTACATCAAGTATGTCTCCCTCTTTAGCCTGAAATCACCAATATGAATAACGTCTATTAAGCCCTACATAATATGTACAGCGAAACCTAAATTTCATAATACTTAGGCCAAATTAAATTAATTGTTTGTCTCAAAGCTCCCGCGCGCGTTAGTTTATTGATGCGCATTAGAAAAACTTATTTTTTTTCACAAAAAAAAAAAAAAATCCCAAAATTTCACAGATTTTTCATTGATCACAATATCATCTTAAATACAAAAGTTCACTTTTACAAGGATTTCAATATTTTATATTTAAAAAAAAAAAATGAAAAAAAAGAAAAAAAACCTGCATTCTGCATTAGTTTTACAACAGGAGAGGAGCTTTGAGACAAACAATTAATTTAATTTGGCCTTACTACATTACATTACAAAAATACTTGTTTTTATTGTGTTATATCTGTGTATTTGACAAATCAAACCTAAGGATCACATGTGTGATTTACTTATGAGCCAGAACATTTTGATGCAGTAGGCAGCGACGCCACAACTTGCCCAATAATCAAACGTATATTTCGACAGCTAAGGAAATTCATTTTTTGAAACATTTCCAGGGCCTTAGTTTTACTTTAAGTAATGTCAGATCCAAGGAGAAAATAAGTGGGCTCTGGGAGATTTTTACCCAACGGTTGCCAAGATTTAGCTCCCGGCGTTTTTCAGTTTTGCACAGTAAAGTATAGGACTGGGAGCTACTTTTGAAAAAGTAGCTCCCAGTTCATGAATGCTTATTTTTCTCCTTGGTCAGATCCAAGGTATAGATTTACTGAAAACATCAAAGATTCCAGACATTTATCAAACAAGATACTAAATTAAGCTTACTACTTGCCACTTACAGACACTACTAAATTGCTGCATCACTATCACTATGACAACACATAGGTTGATGATACAACATCTATATCGAAGGCAGATCAACTATATGTTGTTTTCTTATGTGCGGATGCTGCCCAACTAGACACTGCCTCGAGGAAACAGTTTGGTAGGATGGTTTTGATTGAAATCAAAATGGCAACAACATGGACTCGATTATACTTGAGAGACATATTCTGTTTATAGGTATACCTACCATCAGGTGTACATGAACTTATTGATGGCTGATGATGATTTGATAATCACCGTAATAAACATTAAACAAAATATCTCATCTGATTTCATATAGTCAATAACAAGTTTATAAATAAGTTTGGTAAGTTGTATCCAATCACATAAAATCCAATCTTATTCAAGAGTTTAAAAAGATGTAAATGTACAATTCAGTCATAAACGCCAATAGAAGAACATGACATCTCTTTATTTTAGCGAGAGAAAAACTATGTTACATGTAGACAGACAATCCTATTCTTCAATTGGCTGCAAACATTTCTACAGTGCTGTTAAATATCATCATATCAAGAGGTCTCCCCACATTCCACTAGAAATCTTGTAGCACATACAGTCACTCACTCGCATCCATTTTAAAACATTTACACAAATGGCTCTGCTAAATTTTGCTGACAGCCATTATTTTAGATAAAACCGTGGCTATTTTAATAGTGGCATGTGGGGAGAGGTTTTTAAACATAACTATGTACATTACAACAATTATCATAGTACAGTCAAGCAAATTACCGGGATGTATAATATAACCAACAACTTGGAAGGGACAATAGAGACACTGTTCAAAATATTTTGATGATACTATTCAAATTTACAACACAGTGAACACAACTCCTTTTTAGTGTAAAAAACTGTAAGGATAATGATTAGCAGAGTGTTCATTCAACCCAAGCAGGCCACGTGCTCAGTTTAAGAAGCATTGTAAGTAAAATGCAGTCATCTGGTGTACTTTCATTCTATGACGAAATGTTCAGCTTAAAAACCAGCATGCTGCACACAGAGCCATGATATTTGAGTTTCCTTTCTAATCGCTATCTTCACTTGAGCTTGATGAACTTGAGCTGGAGCTTGAGGAGGAGGAGGAGCTTGAGGCAGGCTTCTTCTTGGCCAGCTTGTCTTTGTACGCAGCCAATTCCTGAGAGAAACAACATAAAATAAAAATTGTTATAGTGGTATTTCTATTGGTCAATGTTTAAATGTTGTCACACTTAATTGGCAGCAACTAGCACCGACTAGGAGTTGTGTTGATCTTCAAGAAGCAAAGTCCTGGTATTATAATTCGCCACTTTTCACAAGCAGAAAAACCTATCAACCAAAGATGGTGAGGAATAATGATAATGAACATTGGAAACTAAACCTCATGTATTTCAGGATCAATTATTTAGTTTGTGAATTTAGTCAAACTTTTCAAAATACCGATGCAATCAAAATGCATTCTGTAACTTTTGGAGAAAATAGCCATATTGAAACACTGCAGCATGTATTCAATGTGGTATTGCATGCAAACATGTCGGTTCTTTAATAATACCAACAAAATCTTCACTAGACGCAATAAAAAGAGACCCTCAACCTTGTGTTCTCAATTATTTTTGCTAGAGGGCAACAATTATTGTTTGAAAGGCCAAATCACCGCCCCCCCCCCCCCCCCCTTATCATTGTCTTTTTTTGAGAGCTGATGAAGGGTCTTGTCATTACGGCCGTAATTTGGCAAAACAGCGTAACTCGAAAATGACGTTTTTGAGATATGAGCACTTTAAAGTTTAAGTGTTTGCATTTTCTCTATTATTTACAGAGGAAATTGATTTAAAAATGGAAACGTGCATTATGTTTAATTTGTTTAATTTTTAAAAACTTATGTAAAGTAAACTATTTTTACTAAAGATACAGCTGATTTTGTCCAGATACGCGGGTTTGCCAATCCGACATCTAATTATACGCAGAGTTAATCTTGCAAAACAGCGTAACTCAAGTTACGTGTAATTCTTTGGTTACTATTTTTTCGCCAAACCCGCGTATCTCGTAGCAAAATAGTTGTTTGGAAAAGACGCGTAACTTAGAGATACGCTGTTTTGCCAAGAAAAATAATAGATTTTGAAACACGTAACTCGAGTAACGCTGTTTTACCATATTAAAATGCTAAAAGTTGCAAAATAAGGCTGAGATACGTTACGCTATCTTTAAAACGGTGCGTCGAGGTCTTTTGAGACTCTCACACATGAAAAGAGCGCCCTCGATTTCCCCAGAAATGCATGTAACTCAAAAAGTCAATATTTCGAGTTACGCTGTTTTGCTAAATTACGGCCGATTAGGATTGGATTTGGTTAACTCTAAACAATGAAAATGTGCTCTGTTAGCCATGATTGAGATTTGGTATTTATTTACATTTTGGCTTTAAACAAGCTTCTGAACAAATGAACCTTTTGGAGGCACATGCGCCGTGCTATGCACACACAAAATTGCTGAGCTAATTTGACCATCATACTGTAAAACACTAAAATTTCACAGCATAAAAATGTAGCAAATTTGCCAAATATTCACTAGTTTGAATCATCTTGCTATGTTAACCTTGACTAAATCTTAAGTACAGGCATTTTAATTGAGCAAATAGAGGTCTTAGCAAAACCAGTGAAATTAAAATGCTAACGAAATGTTGATTTACAGTAATTCCCCTCATCAAATGAACTGACAACCTCCCCCACTACTCGCTTTCTGGCTACACCATAACCCACTGTATGCGCGCTTACCTTTTGGTATCGCTTCTTATCTTCTGCTGCGGCTTTATCATATTTAGCTTTATCTGCTACTGAGATATTCTTCCATTTCTCTCCAAGTACCTTGGCAATCGAACCGACCTGAAAGTCTGGGTTGTCTGCTTTTACTTGACCTCTTTCGTCATTGCTGAACAAGAAGAATCCAGACCTGTGTAAAGTAAAGTATTGCATTTATTGTAAATGGAGTTGGCAGTTTTTTGGAAGTATGATACTATAATTAATAAAGTTATAATTTAAACTTCAATTTTGCGACTGTTCAGAATTGGCGTGTCATAAGATGTCAATTCCAAATTCAATTTTATTCAGGTTCAATCCGTCCCCTTTTTCATTCACCTTGTATTATAAAGAATGTAGAAACAAGTTGGCTTCATGAATCACACCATAAATAACTCCTTCATCAGGGGTCAGCTAAGGTCAACTAGAGTCAAAGTGCAGGTGAGTGGGCAAATAAGAAAAGCAATCCACATTGTTTGGTCAACTTGGTGAAAGTGATAAGGCATAGGCTGCATAGCCAAGAGACATTACTTCATAATTACTTCTTTTATCCGTTTGACAGTTATCAGTCTATTTACAACTGTTAGTTGTTAAGTCATATTGAGTAGCTCTAACGCAAGCGTGTGCAATCTGTGGCCCGCAAAGCAATCTCAAAATTCACATTGATGCGGCCCGTTTTAACCGGAACTCCCTAGATTACACAAATGGCGGATTGATTAAGTGGTGTGCTCCCTTATAATTAGTAGGGTGACGCGCTGCACTTAGTAAATATAACTCGAGGCGTGATTGTGTGTTAAAATGGCGCTTGCAGCAGCAACAGCGAGTAAAAAGAGGAATTTACACGAAGAGAAGCGGGTATTCCATCCTCATTTTTTCTTCCTAAGCTTCCCCTCCTATTACCCCTCCTCCGGACGTGTTTTAAAATGTTTGACAATTACTGTGGCCCGTGAATGGATCTCAAAATGACAATGAGGCCCGCATGGTAGTAAAGGTTGCACATGCTTGCTCTAACGGGAGCTGAACTACCATGTGTTGCAGGTTTGATGTCATAGCCAATAGGTGAAAGTAAAAAAGGTTGAGTCGAGACAAGGACTAATTTTTGTCCCAAAAATGTTGCAGAAACGTCTGGTTTAATACTTACAAGTTACGTTTGGGTGCATTAGGATCCTTCTTGCGTTTTACTCCTGCTTTTGTTTGTCCCTTGGGTGGTATGTAGGACTCCATCGCTTTGTTATACCTTAACTTGTCCTCATCAGCATACTCTTGGAACTTCTTCTTGTCTTTGTCTCCCATACCCTAAAAACATGACATTTATCAAACTATATGTGATGTCTATATAGGTACATTTTGGAAAGGAAGTGAGTCGGAAAATCAAATTTTTGGCTCAAAAATTGTTGTCAACGTAGCAAAATCAGTTTTTATAAAAAATGCAGAAATTGCACCCAATTCATCTTAACTTCTCTAGGAAGCTTTTTTTGTTGACAAAAATGTTTTCAACATTTCGACCAAAAGTGCCAAAAACTAATTTTCTCAAAAATGTGTTACACAACTTACAGAATGTTAAAAAATCATTCAAAATGAAGAAAAAAAGTACTTGAAAATGATGGGGACTGCACCCATTGCAAACTCCTCATCACCTTATCAGGGATAAACACAATTTTACATTCCTCATTAGGCCAAATAAAAGACCAGCGTAGCTTTTAAAATTCGCATTCCCCCCCCCACCCCCCCCCCCCCCCACCCCCCTTAAAATTTGTTTTGGTAAATTAAATGGATTTCTTTTGAAAAATGTGCTGTGGGATGAAAAAAGTGGTGGTTTTTGGCCACAAAGAGTGATTTCTTGTGCTTCAGCTCTATAGCACATTCCCTATACCTAATAAGCATAGCTTTTTGCAGGTGTTTCCGAGACAAACTTGGCCTTACCAGGGCTAGTTTTTAGCATAGCCGTGTTTACATTTTTGCCATCAATAATTTTGCTATAGGGGTTATTTTGTAGATTACAAGGGCCATCACTGCATTAAAATCTTATAAGAAATAAATTCATGCCATACCTTCCACCTGTCGGCACATTTCCTTGAGAATTGTGCAAATTCAACAGTCTCATTAGGGTGTTTCATCCTGTGTTCTTCACGGCATGTTTGCACAAAGAAAGCGTAGGCAGACATACGGCCCTTCGGCTTCTTGGGATCCTTTGGCTCTTTTGTTGTCCTGGGCATTTTGTTTTAGGGTTGTAGAAACACTGCAAGTCTGAAATCAACAAAGAAGAAATTATCAAATTACATTCTATGGCAACAAATAACAAAAACTCAATATAAGGCCAAACAAAAAAATAGGTTTGTCTCAAAGCTTGCGTGCGCATTGGTTTTTAAATGCCAAAATACCGCATCTAAAATGCAGGAAATTGTCAAATCATTTTTTTTTTTTTCTACAAATTTTTATTTCGAGTTTTTATTAAAAATATCGGCAGATTTTCCTTTTCTCAAACTTTTACATGACTCAGTTCTTTAAAAAACGCTGCACAATTGTTCTTTACACAACTAAATCACAATATTCATTTCAAATAGAAAAAAACAATATCAGAAAGTGTTAACGGTTGCAAATAGTAAGAGTAAAAATTGACACACAAAAAAAAAAAAAAAAAATGAAAGACAAAAAACCGCGCGCGTCGCCCCATTTTGAAGCCTTCACAAGCTTTGAGACAAACCTTCTTTTTTTTTGTGCCTAATATATCAGGTAATAAAAACAGTTAACACATCCTCCAAAGAAGATTTCTTGTGTAGTTCAGCATGCTTAGCACCACTATATACCAACAGGAATATTCCCCAAAACAAACGGTGCAAAACATGTGTTAACCCTAACCAGTAAAGCTATGTTTTTGTGCGTGATCGGGGAGGGGGAAAAGTACTATTTTTTGACCCGAAAAATCAACCAGCACCCCCCGAGATTCGATCGCGGGACCATCCGCACCCAAGTCTGTCCCTCTACCAACTGAGCTAAACTGCCAGCGCATATGCGGGCTAAAACTTCCAGCCCACATATGCCTGCGGTAGGTGACAAAATTAGTTAGTGTTGAGAAGCCAATATTTCGCGCGTTTTGCTCATGTGCCTCGAAATATTTGGTTTAGTTTTTAAGCTTGTACCAGCGAAAATTGGCAAAATATGTAGAATAGCAAACAAAATTGCGCGCTACGCACGCACATGCCCCAAACGATAAGACTTTGGGACCAGTCCTTGTGTGACTTCATTTCTTGTTGTCCGTTTCGGGAGAGCCCGAGGGCCGAGCGGGTGGGTGAAGGGTGGGTAGATGTTTTAGAACCTCAAAATATTTACATTTCTTTTTAGAAGCTTGTTATCAGCAAAAAAAGGCGCTCAATTATGACAAAATTAGTTTAAAATATGCAATTTTGCGCGCTAAACTCACATGAACCTTCAAACATTACATTTAGCTTCATAGCAAATTAGTATCAAATGTTGTGCGCTACGCGCTAATGTGACTTCAAACATTAACTTTATCTTATGAAACTTTTATGAAGGCAAGCCTCAATCATATATGTAAAACAGCACATTTTTCGCGCGCTACGCGCGCCTGTTAAGGTATCAGGTCACTTTTTTTCTTTAAATTTATAGGTATCTGATTTATAATAATTTCAAAAATATATGATTTTGATTTGCAGCTTTAGTTTTCTTTTAAATTAAGATTTTGATATTCATAAAACGTACAAAAAAGAAGATAGAATTACCCAAAAGAAAATGTTTTTATTGCTAGTAATATGTAGCAAATATATAGAATATATTAGTATAATTATGCTCAACTTCTTTCGTGCATTGATAAAAAACAAAATATTTATTAGAAATGAAGAGGTGGCTTTTCGATAAAATGTTGGTCAAAAGTATACACCAGATCGCACCAAATGAGTTCGAAAATTGAAAAAAAATCCAATTCTGAGGGGGAACATCCCCCCTGTTCGAGCTTTTGGACCATTCTATACTTAAATCAAGAATATATCAGTATAAAATGCTCAACTTCTTTCGTGCTTTGATAAAATTTTCTACTTCTGAGGGGGGGGGGGACATCCCCCCTCAGACACCCCCCTGTCCGAGCATAGCTCGGAGGGCAGTGCTGCGCACCGCTTGGATGGTACCTTATCAAATTCAGTTTTTGGGGCCTCCCATTAACTTTTCTAGATCCGAGCCTGTGCCCCCCGGAGAAAATAATCCTGGCTACGCCTATGGAAACCTTAAGACATTCTGAAAATTGTCACTCTCCATTCTGAAAATTGTCACTCTCCATCCTGTACTTTTTACATTGTAAATTTGTTAATGTCTGTAAAAAAAATACAATGAAAATCCTGTGTTTTTAAAAGTTTTAAAAACATTAAATCGCTTCAGCAAAAGTTTCAAGCGATTTCCAATACATCCTATCAGTATCTTCTACTGATTAACAGATTCAGACCTAACGGTAAAAATGCGTTCCTAAACAAAAAGGATGCACTCATTTCCAACTCTTCGTGCTGAACCGACATGAAGGAAGCCCAAAAGGCGACCATTCGTGACTGCTGTCATTACTGCAGACATACAAAGCCAAAAATTCCTCCTTGAATTCCAGAATAGGCGTAGGATAAAAGATGCATTGGTTTTTAATACCGGTAATACCGGCACACAGTGCACTCCTGATCCTGAAGTGCAATTGCAATTTCTTGCGACCCTGCACACAGCCTGCAGTTCACCCGAGATATTGAAACCCTAACCAAACCATAAATACGAGGGTCATTCAATAAGTTCTACCTCCTACCTCTGCTATTATATAAGCCAGTCGTATGAAATATTCCACAATTGTAGCTCTGAATCTCAGCTACAAATTCATAGTAAATTTGTCTGAGTACTGTTTGTACTTTTCTGGAGATGCTGTGGAAACCAATGGTCCATTTAGTGCGACGGAAACGGATAAAAAATAGCCAAAAATGTATCCTAAGTGCTATTCATTTGGCCACTTCTAAGAGACAAAACGTAATATAAGTCAATTAAAACCGTTTTAAATTACAGATATCTCTTGAACAGACTATAAAAAATAAAAGTCACTGATTTTCTGGGAGAAAAATGCTCTCTAATTAGCCAGAACCAGACAATGACAGCCTTTAGTTTTGAACCTATCCCAGAGAATCGCTGCATAAGTCATATTTTCTTTTCATAAGAACTAAGAGATCTTCAACATACAGGACTAAATGGAGGGATTACAGGTATATCTAAGTGATAATTTCCTACCACTGACTAACTGATCGACTATTATAAAGGTTACATATAAGTAAAACTCATAAAATGACTATCATGTTAAGATTTAACATTCGAGGTATCACTATGGCTTGACTTGTAACAACGAGCATTTGACTGAATAGCAGTATTCCAGTATGCTAAAGGCGTAGCAATACATTCGGGTTGATATTATACTATTTGCAAGCCTACAAAGGTTAATATTGCCAACCATCGAATTTATACGTGATAATACATTATTATATTCAGAAATCATCAATTGTTTTCTATTTTCAGTATTTAAATCGGACTGTTATATCTAATCATACAATACGGAGAGAAAACCTAAAAAACATATATTTATCGTTAGTGTAATTTTCTGTCTCCGTTGTCCAAAATCTCTCACTGGCTTTGATTGCATCGTGACAAAAGTAAAACAGGCATCAGTTATCATTTACTTTATATGTGTAGCTATGATTCAGAGCTATAATCGTGACAAATGTCATGAGGCTGACATTCATATTAGCGATGTTATGAGTAAGGAGGTAGAACTTATTGAATGACCCTCGTAGTTTGTGACCTCTAATTTCTCTAAATCGGTTTTTGACCATTTTCATAGGCTCAAACTTCAGGACCCCTTAAATTCAGTTTTTGCAGTCCTAAAAGGGTCCTGAAAAATGTAAGGCTATATTAAAAAAATCTTTTGTCTCAAAGTTCTTCAGTTTTTTAAAACCTAATGCGGAATGCGGTTTAAAAAAAAAATTATAAATATAAAATATTGAAATCCTTATAAAAGTTACCTTTTGTAATCAATGAAAATCTGAAAAATCGGTGAAACTTTGGGATTTTTTTTGTTGAAAAAAATAAATAAAAAAGATTTTGTTTTTCTGACGCGCACCAATTAACTAACGCGCGCGGGAGCTTTGAGCCAAATGATTTTTTTAATATAGCCTAATGGGACTCCTCACATTTTTGAGCCAGTGCTACCCCTTGTGTGCCGTTGCATGCAGGCCCAGATACATCATAGCTTCATACAACGGAATGAAATCCGCCATAGAGATATACATAGCGAAAATCGTAGAGATTTGCACTGCAGTCCTCTGTGTAGGGAGGGAGTGTTGACAAAAGCAAGGTCCTTTGGCTATTGTGTTTGTGCATGTTTGTGACGACTGACCCCGTTTAACAATCTTCATAGCTTTCATATAAGGCTTGGGTGACCTAACTATTGACTGTGTGTTTCATGCATAACTCCACACATAATTAGACGTTTTGAGAAATTGAAACGTTTATGAAAAGGGAAAATGCTTGGCTACCCATAGGAAGTTTTCTCTTTTCAATATCATGTTCACTTTGTCCAAAAAATCACATTTCCCCAAAATGATGTTTTCAGAAAGTGGCACTTATCAAAATCGTATGCAAGAAAGTTACAAAAATTTCTCCAGTGCTTTCTAAAATTCATTTTCAATTGTCTTTATATTCAATAGTGATTCAATTAAAGGTAGATGACCCGATCACATTTTCGTAACACAGAATTATTTCAAACATACGGAGATTTTCATATCATATGAAAGCTCGTATTTTTCTCATCATCATACTGAAATTTGACGGCCTAAATCGGTATAATTACGGAGAAATCGATGAAATAACGTCGAATTACCGCGAATGGTGGTATACCACCGATATAGTTTGTGTACTACTCAATGGGTACAGTTCACAGCATCTTGTGCGTGTAAAATAAGAACCATTAGAGCTATGCAACTCAAACTTTGGAACACGACTTTTTTAAGGATGACCTTTCATGTAGAATAGAAAACTTGAAGTTGAAAATCGGAATGTGATCGGGTCATCTACCTTTAAGATAAAGTCTTTTCTTTCTTTAGCTGGTCCTTATTTGAAATAAAAAATAAAATGATTTTTTGATGCAATAGTGTTCACCATTCATGTCAATAACTTGACTTGAAATATGTGTGGGTAGCCATTAGATTTTCAGGGGGGTACGAAGTTATGTTGTTTTTTGTGGCTGCCGTATTAGGGGGGGATTTTGTTGTTGTTGCAAGGCCTGACAACGAGGTTCAACTGTATACCACATTAGAGATACACCACTATGATATGGGAAATTCACTAGTTTCGTTTAATAATCCTCTTCTCTTGTTCTCTACAGCGTGTCCCAAAAACCTGGGTCCAATTTCTGCAGAGCTTGTAACTTAAAAAGTTGAAAACGTAGCTGCTCCATATTTTGAGATATTGAGGTACATATACCTGACCTTAAAGGTAGATGTTCCGATTTTCAACTTGAAGTTTTCTATTCTACATGAAAGGTCATTCTTAAAAAAGTCGTGTTCCAAAGTTTGAGTTGCATAGCTCTACAGGTTCTTATTTTAGACGCACAAGATGCTGTGAACTGTACCCATTGAGTAGTACACAAACTATATCGGTGGTTACCACCATTCACGGTAATTCGACGTTATTTCATCGATTTCTCCGTAATTATACCGATTTAGGCCGTCAAATTTCAGTATGCTGAGAAAAATACGAGCTTTCATATGATATGAAAATCTCCGTATGTTTGAAATAATTCTGTGTTACGAAAATGTGATCGGGTCATCTACCTTTAATTGGTCAAAATGCGAGACTAAGCAAATGGCAACTTCCTGAAATACAAAGCTTTCAACAGAGCGTGGTTAGAACCCATTTTTTCCAATTTAGCAATAAACCACCTTATGCCTTGCATTTGCATCGTGTGCAAGTTTTCCCTACATCATGTGCATGGTGTTT
Organism: Ophiura sarsii; assembly: GCA_035610835.1. NCBI lineage: Eukaryota > Metazoa > Echinodermata > Ophiuroidea > Amphilepidida > Ophiuridae > Ophiura > Ophiura sarsii. The sequence goes on along the minus strand of CM069450.1, from coordinate 72,326,485 downwards.
ATTCTCCGAAATATCTTATGTTTGGTAGAAAAGGGTTAAATTTATAGGTATTTTGGATCAATATTCAGCAATATAAATACTGTTACCCTAATACTATGCCTGGAAATAGCACCCGCCCAGAGTTACACTGGCTGGTCGATTTTCTGTCGGGCAGGTATTTTTGTGAGTTACCTGCCCGATCCCGACAGGCTGGTTGAAAAAAATCTGAAGTTCCAGCCCTTCCTCTAATTCCTTTGATGAGATGACTGACTTAACGGCTGGTTTCCAATTTCGAAGGAATGGTTCTTGAACTGCTTCAAATCTGGCAGTGTCTCAGGTTATTTATTGATTTTTCTTACAAAAATCATAGGTATTTACACTTTCTATCCCCATTATGACAAAGATTTCCCTGAGTAAGTCATTGTTATCAAGTCAAAGGCAAAACTTTGATGACGTCAGTACGATGCGCAAATGCAACGCATGGACAGTTCATGGGCAAAATAAAAAAAAAAACAGGTTCTGACCACGCTGTATGCAAAGCTTTATATTTTTAAAACCTTGCATCCGAATGGTCTTATCTCACCAAATAATGTTGGATAGATTTACTTTTATATTCCCAAACATGAAGCATCTATGTTTCCCATATTTTAAGTTATAAGCTCTGAAAGTTTTGGACCCAGTTTTTTTGGACACGCTGTAGGTGGAATTCCACAGTACATTGTGGGCAAAATACAGATAATTTGAGTACTTGGCTGAATCCCCAGAGATGATAGCACTGCCAATGAGTGCCATTTGCTCAACACAGTAACCATGGTAACAAATCATGTTGGTTGTGCAGCATTAAAAACAAATACAAAAATTGACTAATAGTGTGTGTTTTTTGTCCACAAAACAAAAGACATTTCTTTGAATGGCTCAAAAATAATTGACATATTGTAAGAGTGACGAATACCAATATGTATAAGGGGTAAAACATGCGCAATTGATCATGTTATAAGACGTCCTATTCTATGGCACTGTAGTCGGTGACCTAATCACATGATCAATTGGTCATAGTTTAGCCCCTCCCATACTAGTTGTAGCGATGCCTAAACCCAAGCCTAGAGCTGAGTTGTGTCTTGGTCTTAGACTAGACAACACATGCTAAGAGGAGTTGCGTCTAGCCTCTCAACCAGATACAGGGTGCAGAGAAAGGCATCACACAGCAGTATGATATTATACTAATATTTGTAGGTCGGAGTCTATGTTAGGCTACCGTTAATAATTAGGCTGCCCATTGAATAAAGCAGAAACAACTAAGTGGCTGACAAGTCCTAAGGTGTTTAATTGAGTAGTAACGAACCCTTGCATTCTGTGGAGCTCAGATATGATGGTGCCATGATACAATATGTGACCTGCTCCAACAAAATGAACGTAAAGTAGAGGCGAAGATGTTGCTGAATTGAGGCATCATAGCATGTTATTGATTTGCTGTTTAAATGGTTGTTGCTATAATGTATGGTCCCTTTTAGTATAGGGGAATTCTAAAATAGCACTATGTATACTTATTTTAAGAGTATTACCAGCCATGCCAGGCTATTTATTTTATAATCCCGCTATAAATAGAAGGGCTTGGTCCATACCAACAACAAACGGCAAAAATCAATAACATGCTATCCCTAGCTCAATTCAGCAACATCTTCGCCACAACTTTATGCTCATTTTGTGGGAGCAGGTCCCTGGAGCAGGTCACATATTACCAGATGAGAATTCCAGTAGCAGCAACAAGTTATAAAATGATTGGTTTTGACATTTCGGTTAATTTATTATACCATAAGGCAACAAAAAACCACCGTTGTAAACAGTCCCGACTGATTTGAATTTTTTAAATATGGGGTTTTAAAGAAAATAATTATTCGCAATCTTTTTCCTTGCCTGACTGACCAACCCACCCTACCTACCCCAAAACACCTGTTCTACAGGTAAATGGACCTCTCAGATAGGGGCTATCATCAATTTTTGAAATTGTAAATCAAAAATGAGGCGGTCGGGCCTAAAACTTCTGGGGCCCCCCATTTTTTAAAAACTACCCGATAGGTCCGTTTGCCTGATGAAAATAGGGTGCATATAACAGGGCTATGAGTGACCAAAGAAAAGTGGTATGAAGAGTCTGAAAAACTCTAGAAATTTGGAAAGCTCCCCTACAAAGCCATGTGCAGTAGAAAAAGAGCCAAAACCAAAAGTCTGATATTCTCACCAGGCTCAAATTAATCTAAGGTTATCGAACCTCAATTTCTGGCTGTTTTCACTCCATTCAAAAGTATAAGTACATAACTGCCTTGGAGAAAGTTGGTGTCCCTTTCAAATTACCTGCCCTCTTCATTTCGAGGCCTGGTTCTCACACCACTGATATAAGATGCATAGACCCAACATACTTGGAGAATTCCTATTTAACCAACCAACAGATATCTGTAATTATACATTCATAAACGTAACAGTTGTATTCCATGTTAAAAACAGGTATTTATTTTCGAATCATTGTACATCACTAACTTACAAAAAGCATGATACATTTAAAGCGAGTAAAGCTTAAAAAGACAAATCACAATGGGCTTTTTTACAGTGCGGTAAAAGCGACTGCCGATAATCAGAAGAGATCATATTGAACAATCGTAACAGAATTATGAGCAAAGATAAAAAATAAATTATGAAAAGCTATAATTATTATCAAGGTACATGTGCTCAATGCGCCATTCTGTTGATGTTCCATATATCATGGGCTGGAAAAGAAAATTGTCAAGAACCTCAGATTCTTAACAAAATTGTGACAATCAAAACAGAGTCCCCTCCCCTTATATATCATTCCAAATTTGAGAAATGATGGGTACTATTGATTTTTGCATATGGACATAATTCTTCTAGACTGGACTTAAAATCCAAATTCTTTCAAAACACATACTTGTACACACTGTAAGATAATTATTCTTGGAAAATAATACTGGGGAGGCAGTTTTAAAATTTTACAGAAGTTTCAATTTCCATTGGGCCCAAGAAATATTCAAAATACATCAATTTTTATAATTTTTTTGTTCAATCATTATTTCAGAATTTTTAATATGACCTGCCCTTATAATATTAAGCCCTACATAATATGTACAGCAAAACCTAAATTTTATAATACTTACAACATTACATTACAGTGAAAAAATACTTGTTGTTTTGTTGTATCTGTGTATTTGACAAATCAAACCTATCACACGATACCATGTGTTATTTACTTTTATGAGCCAGAACATTTTTATGCAGTAGGCAGCGACGCCATCAACTTGCCCAATAACCAAACGTAAGTTTTGACAGCTAAGGAAATCCATTTTTTGAAACATGTCCAGGGACTTAGTTTTACTGCAAGTAATGTCAGATCCAAGGTATAAACTTACTGAAAACATCAAAGATTCCAGACATTTATCAAACAAGATACTAAATTAAGCTTACTACTTGCCATTTACAGACACTACTAAATTGCTGCATCAATATCACTATGACAACACATAGGTTCCTGATACAACATCGATATAGGAGGCAGATCAACTATATGTTGTTTTCTTATGTGCGGATGATGCCAACTAGACACTGCCTCGAGGAAACAGTTTGGTAGGATGGTTTTGATTGAAATCAAAATGGCAACAACATGGACTCGATTATACTTGAGACACATTCTGTTTATAGGTATACCTACCATCAGGTGTGCATGAACTTATTGATGGCTGATTAGATAATCACCGTAATAAACATTTAACAAAATATCTCATCTGATTCCATATAGTCAATGACAAGTTTATAAATAAGTTTGGCGTTATAGTTGTATCCAATCACATAAAATCCAATCTTATTCAAGAGTTTAAAAAGATGTAAATGTACAATTCAGTCATAAACGTCAATAGAAGAACATGACATATCTCTTTATTTTAGCGAGAGAAAACTATTTTACATGTAGACAGACAGTCCTATTCTTCAATTGACTGCAAACATTTCTACAGTGCTGTTAAATATCATCATATCAAGAGGTCTCCCCACAATCCACTAGAAATCTTGTAGCACATACAGTCACTCACTCGCAGCCATTTTAAAACATTTACACCAATGGCTTTGCTACAATTTGCTGACAGCCATTAACTTAGATAGTACCGTGGCTATTTTAATAGTGGCATGTGGGGAGAGGTTTTTAAACATAACAATGTACATTACAACAATTATCATAGTACAGTCAAGCAAATTACCGGGATGTATAATATAACCAACAACTTGGAAGGGACAATACAGACACTGTTCAAAATATTTTGTTGATACTATTCAAATTTACAACACAGTGAACACAACTCCTTTTAGTGTAAGGATAATGATTAGCAGAGTGTTCATTCAACCCAAGCAGGCAATGTGCTCAGTTTAAGAAGCATTTCAAGTAAAATGCAGTCATCTGGTGTACTTTCATTCTATGACGAAATGTTCAGCTTAAAAACCAGCATGCTGCACACAGAGCCATGATATTTGAGTTTCCTTTCTAATCGCTATCTTCACTTGAGCTTGATGAACTTGAGCTGGAGCTTGAGGAGGAGGAGGAGCTTGAGGCAGGCTTCTTCTTGGCCAGCTTGTCTTTGTACGCAGCCAATTCCTGAGAGAAACAACATCAAATAAAAATGTTATTGATATTTCTATTGGTCAATGTTTAAATGTTGTCACACTTATTTGGCAGCAACTAACCCGGACTAGGAGTTGTGTTGATCTTCAAGAAGCTAAGTCCTGGTATACGAATTCACCACTTTTCACAAGCAGCAAAAACCTATACACCGAGGAATGATGAACAATTGGAAACTTAACCTAGTGTATTTCAGGATCAATTATTTAGTTTGTGAATTTAGTCAAACTTTTCAAATTACCGTTGCAATCAAAATGCAATTCTGTATTTTTTGGAGAAAATAGCCATATTGAAACACTGCAGCATGTATTCAATGTGGTATTGCATGCAAACATGTCGGTTCTTTAATAATACAAACAAATTCTTCACTAGACTCCATAAAAAGAGACCCTCAACCTTGTGTTCTCAATTATTTTTGCTAGAGGGCAACAAATATTGTTTGAAAGGCCAAATCACCCCCCCCCCCCCCCTTCCCTATCATTGTCTTTGTTTTGAGAGCTGACGAAGGGTCTTGTCATTAGGATTGGGTTTGGTCAACTCTTAACAATGAAAATGTGCTCTTTTCGCCATGAATGAGATCTGGTAATATTTACATTTTGGCTTTAAACAAGCTTCTGAACAACTAAACAGTTTGGAGGCAGGCACATACGCCGTGCTATGCACACACAAAATTGCTCATCATACTGTAAAACAATTAAATTTTAACAGCATAAAAATGTAGCAAATTTGCCAAATATTTACTAACTTGAATCATCTTGTTATGTTAGACTATAAATCTTAATTACAGGCATTTTAATTGAGCCAATAGAGGTCTTGGCAAAACCAGTGAAATTAAAATGCTAGCGAAATGTTGATTTACAGTAATTCCCCTTGTCAAATGAACCAACAACCTCTCCTCTCCTCTCTCCCCCCACCCCCCAACACACACACTTACTCTGGCTACGCCATAACCCACTGTGCATGCTTACCTTTTGGTATCGCTTCTTATCCTCGGCTGCGGCTTTATCATATTTAGCTTTATCTGCTACTGAGATATTCTTCCATTTCTCTCCAAGTACCTTGGCAATCGAACCAATCTGAAAGTCTGGGTTGTCTGCTTTTACTTGACCTCTATGGTCACTGCTGAATATGAAGAATCCAGACCTGTGTAAAGAAAAGTATTGCATTTGTTGTAAATGGAATTGACAGTTTTTTGGAAGTATGATAATTAATCAAGTTATAATTTAAACTTCGATATTTCGACTGTTCAGAAGTGGCGTGTCATAAGATGTAAATTCCAATTTAATTCAGGTAGGTGAGTGGGCAAGTAAGAAAAGCAATCCATCCACATTGTTTGGTCAACTTGGAAGTGATTTGCAGCCAAATGATAAGGCATAGGCTGCATAGCCAAGAGACATTACTTCAAAATTACTTTTTTACCTGTTTGACAGTTATCATTCTATTTAAAAGTCATATTGAGTAGCTCTACTGGGAGCCAAACTACCATGTGATGCAGGTTTGATGTCATAAGTAAAAAAGGTCGAGTCGAGACAAAGACTAATTTTTGTCCCAAAAATGTTGCAGAAACGTCTGGTTTAATACTTACAAGTTACGTTTGGGTGCATTAGGATCCTTCTTGCGTTTTACTCCTGCTTTTGTTTGTCCCTTGGGTGGTATGTAGGACTCCATCGCCTTGTTATACCTCAACTTGTCCTCCTCAGCATACTCTTGGAACTTCTTCTTGTCCTTGTCTCCCATGCCCTAAAAACATGACATTTACCAAATTATTAATGTTATGTCTATATAGATAAGAAAATCGAGTCGGAGAATCAATTTTTGGCTCAAAATTTGTTGTCAATGTAGCAAAATCAGTTTTTGATAAAAATTAAAAAAATTGCACCTAAATCATCTATAAACACTTCTTCGGGGTTTTTTTTTGGTTGACAACATTTTGACCAAAAAGTGGCAACAACTGATTTTTACCTCAAAAATGGGTTACAGAATATTCAAAATAAAAAGGACTGCACTCATTGCAAACTCCTTCACAATTCTCACTTTCTATCAGGGATACACACAATTTTACATTTCTCATTAGACCAAATTAAAAAAGTTCGTTTCGTTTGAAAATAGAGTGAAAATCAACCCGTAAAAACCATGATTTTTGAAGAAATTAGGAACCGTATTGCTCTGTAACTCAGAATAGTAAATCTGCAAGATAATCTTCTTTCTAAAAGAAATCATGAATAGAGGGCGGCAACCCCCTTGAAAAGTTCACATAAAATGCCTTTAATTAAAGGTATGAACTTGAAAAAATATATACTTTTTTTTGTAACAAGAATTAAGGTAGATGTTCTGATTGCTGGCCAGATTTTCCACTTGATGTTTTTCTATTTTACATGAAAGTCATCCTTAAAATTTGTTTTGGGAAATGGATATTATTTTTTAATTTAAACAAACTTGAAAAACGTGCTGTGGGATGAAAAAGCGGTTGATTTTGGCCAAAATGGGTGATTTTGTGTGCTCTATAGCATAGCTTTTTCTTCTGAGACAAACTTGTTAATTATTTGGCCTTACAAGGGCTACCTTTTATTAGATTTATCATTTTACCAACAAAAACAGTTTTTAGCGTAGTCATTTTTACATTTTGCCATCAATAATTTTGCTATAGGAGTTATTTTGTAGATTACTAGTGCCATCCCTACCAGGCTTCGCGCTAAATGGCGTTTTGGCGCGCACAGCGCCGTTTTCTCCGAGTGCGCGCCATAAATAATATTTTCCCATCAGTTCGGGAGCGCGGCGCGCGCCAGAAATGTATTAATGAAATTTGAAGAGAAAAATAAGCTTACTTAAAAAACACCTTGTCGGCTAAATCGTGATTATTTAATGCAAATATATAGCGGGGATTCATTTGAAATAGATTTATTTCGTCAAATCAGTTCATTTTTGGTACTCCTGTGGCTCACTAAAATGTGATATTTCACCGCCTATGACACTTTTCGTAAGCTCGCGCGGCGACATTGAAGTCTACATTTAGAAATTACACAATTTCGTCAATAGATGGCGCTATAACAATAACAAACTCGATCTGTCAATCAAAGTTTAAAGATGGCCGGCGATGCGCAGTGCGGCCGATAATGAAGTAAAAATCACATTTTGCGAGCATATGAGTACAAAAAATCTACAGATTTGACTAAATAAATGTATTTCAAATACATCTCGCTATACATTTGCATTAAATAATCATGAATTACCCGACCACGTGTTTTTTTAAGTAAGCTTATTTTTATTTTTTTATTTTTTTTATTTTCATTTTTTTGGGGGGGAGGGGATTCGATTAGATTAAGGTAATATAGGCGCGCTGGCACTAAATTTACGAGTTACTGGATTTGATAGAATTTTCAAAGAATTTTCAAGAACTCCTGGTTTTTGGAGTGAGCTCCCACTTTTTAAAATTCAGGGGGGGTTCAGGAGCTTTAAGAACTCCCGGTTTTTAAAGTTACTGCTAACCCTGATCCCTACTATACCTTAAAATCTTATAAGAAATAAAATCATGCCATACCTTCCACCTGTCGGCACATTTCCTTGAGAATTGTGCAAATTCAACAGTCTCATTAGGGTGTTTCATCCTGTGTTCTTCACGGCATGTTTGCACAAAGAAAGCATAGGCAGACATACGGCCCTTCGGCTTCTTGGGATCCTTTGGCTCTTTTGTTGCCCTGCCCATTTTGTTTCAGGTGTATAGAATACGGTAAGTCTGAAATCAACAAAGAAATTATCAAAATTAATTACATTCTATGGCAACAAATAATAATAATAATATCAAATATCAAATAATAAAAACAGTAAACACATAAAAATGTTATAATGAAAATAGAACTACAATTTAGGCCAAATAAAAAAATAAGTAGTTTCTCATCCCATCACGCATCCTTTTTTCAGGAATTCTGTAATTTGTTTTCTTCCTTTATTTTTCTTCGCGTCGATTTGGAGTAAACCATGTCACAACACGTAACTTTTTGACTGGGCGGCAGCATCGAAAATTGATTTTCCGGTAAAGTACTTGTCGGTTCACTTGAATTTGTTGGCCCCACTGTTTTGTGTTAACCCCCAGAACCATGAAATAAAAAGATTTACAAAGGCCTCATCCTTTCAGGTTACACAACCAATACCATTGTTGGTTTCACATTGTTTATTTAAAAAAAGAAAGTACCGTCATCCTCCTTTTATCCAAAAGTTAGACAAAAACAAGTTTTTATTTTTACTGGCCTTACTATACTCTGTTTGGCCATCTCGAGACAGTGACGTAACCGCGTATTCTACTAATTGCATCACATAACGCGCGAGAATACTCGCGGCGCTGGCGTACAAACACGAGCGTTGAAAGGCGGAAGATACACACGCGTGCGTAAAAGCTGCGCCTGTTCAGTTACGTCACTGTCTCGAGATGGCCAAATAGAGTATAGGCAGGCCCTAGTTGGTAAATGTTGCACGGTTAGGCCCAAGTAAAATAAAATATATTTCTCGTCTGGCTTTTTATTTTGTATTGGAAAACGGACCTAACCGTTTAACAGCGTTTTAGCCCATATTTGGCACTATAGAATGCCGCCTTTTTATTTTGAGAGCTATACCCCTAGTGATCACAAAACCCTCCACAGGTGCTTCTGATACACTTTGCAAAGCGATAGGATAAGGTTTACACTTCTGAAACTAAGCTATGACTGAAAGTTTGCACATTTTCAAAAAAGGAAGGGGACATGAAACATGTTAATTTTTCATTTGGCCTTATGAAGTTATGCGCTGCACAGCAATTTCACTGGGTTAATTTTTCGAGGGTGAAAACTAAAATGGCCGAAACATGTGCTCGCGCAGTGTTTTGTACAGTAAAACAATGACATTTTCAACATTTTCCACTCTTGAGACAAAATTTGAAGGGTGAAAATCAAAAGTGAAGGGTATTTCACCCTTTGTATTGGGCGAGTGAAAACACTGGCGCATGCATTTTTATGTTATTGATCGTTTTATATTTATATTAGTTTACGTTAGTGCCTTAAGCGCTCGGAAATTTCCAAATATTCATTGGGACTAAAAAAATCTTGTAATAGCCAAGTGTCCTGGGCACGTCAAGTTTGAAGGATTTTAGATTTAAAATCCAATGCATACCGGTAATAAAAATCCAATTTCTGGTATTTTTAACACACTTTTGAATGTAGGGGTAGCGTTTTATAATTTTCTGGAATCACTCGGCATATTTATTACCACCATTATTCAGTTCTTTAAATTCTGAAGAAAATGAGTTGTAAAACTATTTTGGGCAACTTTTTGTAACGCCGCCAGCAAATGTCACAAGACGTTATAAATGGGCAAGGTAATTGTGTTTTCCAGAGTGGTGAAACTTATGCATACAAGTGATAAATGGCTCATTATTAAAGGCTTTGTATGTACAATGAGCTCCTCTAGTCTTTATGAGGCAAGGACAATTGTGTACCTTGTCATATTAAAAATAAATATATTTGTGTGCATCAATTTAAGCGGTAGTTGCTTCGAGTCCAACAATTTCCACGTTTACAGCATGTCATTAAAAAGACATGCATTCCATCACATGTGAAAAACAAGGGGAGGGGTGGGGAGGCCAACACTGTTATATTTTGGTATTGGACGCGATTACTTGAATTTTGCAAACCAAATAAAGTGGTAACACTAATAAATAAAAAACTGATTTCTTAACAAAAAACCAGTCCGTATGTAAACGATAATGCATTCCATTTCCATTTTGAATTTTGCAAACAAATAAAATAAAAACTTTTTTTACATAATCCCTAAAGAAAAAGGTGAATTTTCAACAAATAAAATAAAAATGGTACGGCCCATAATGTGGTGACTAGCCTAACCATGATCTCTTCATTAATAATAATTTTATTCAAAGTTTGTTTGATTTTCTATCATTTATTTAGTTAGGCCTATTGACCGAGGACTAACCCATTAGGCAAAAGAAAAGAGTTGACTTGCCCTTTCAGGTCAGGAATGTGGGTAGGACGGTCGGATTTTTTATTTATTCTAAAACAAGCAGATACTACACAAAAACATTGTTTTAAAGAATCCTTAAACATGCATTTTTAAGTAGTAGTAAGATTTAAAGAACTGCGCTGTGAATAAAATTATATATACCTATACACAGACCGTCGCCCAACTGACGCAAGTGACGCTGGTTTTCCCACATGTGTAAATTCAGCAGAAAAGCAACCGCAGTCTATAAAACGCTTATGCAAGTGAAATAAACATACACTGCGACAGTTGATATAAAGTATGCGAGTAAATGACGATTTTACGCGTTTACCGTATTTAAACGTTAACAGAACATGTTTTGCAATTTCTTAACCAAAATATGACTTTGAAAAAATAAAATAGCGACCCTAGATTTCTGAAAATTCGGGTCGATCGGAAAGGGCAAGTCAACTTCTTTTTTTTGTTGGCCTTCTCAATTACTTCTTTGTCATCCAATCTTCAACAGTTATGAAAGAATGTCATAAATACATCTGAACAGTTAATTGAAGGCTGTATTGTACGATGTAAATAGGTGTTTTTGTCAGTGCTTTTCCGGTTTAAAAAACAGATAACATTTCTTACACAGGGGATATTTCATTTGCAATTTTCAGCTTCCTAGAGCAGCTCTCTTAAAATATGTATGTAATTAGGGAAAAGAATTAGTTGAAACGGCAGGGGGTTGCTCTAGAGACTTTTAAAGGCAATATTATGTGATCTTTTCCAGAGAGCGCCCTCTATTCATTATTTTTTTTAGAAAGTAGATTTTCTTGCAGATTTACATTTCTGATCATAAATCATACATACATTCCAAGTTACAGAGCGATACGATTCCTACTTACCTCAAAATCATGGTTTTAGAGTGAAAATATAAACTGTCGGTGTTATCCGACAGTTTATTTTCACTCTGAAATCATGATTTTGAAGTAATTAAGAATCGTATCGCCCTGTAACTTGGAATGTATGTACGATTTATGATCAGAAATGTAAATCTGCAAGAAAATCTTCTTTCAATTTTTTTTTTCTATGTTGAGGGCGTTCCCTGGAAAGATCACATAATATACCTTTAATCAAGTTTGTAATTTCTAAATCTATAAACTTCTGGACACTTTGAATATTCCAAATCAATTCATATGCCTACAAGTATTATTCAAAATGGTATCAACATTTTTCCTTGTATGGGGATGGATGCGAAGGTTAAAAATGCATCTGTTGACATCAATGATATGTTGGCCTATTATAGATAAGGACTCTGTCTCACGGCTGTTTGACTGTCCGCTTTATAATTAAAATTACGGAATAAAAAAAGATTACATAGTGGCCCTTTTATGGTTTGACCTGATTTAGGTAGCGCTAATGAATACGAGTATACGTGAACATTTCAAGAAAATTGTTCGAGCCCTTTAAATTATCAGCATTTTCTACTCGACACACTTTTTACATGTAACTCTAGGGAAATGTGGCCGATGAAGGCGCTATTATAGTATCAAAGCTCTATTTCTCAGAACTGGCACCAACAAAGGTTCTGAAATTTCTACTAAAGATGGCCAGTATATTCAGGTACTTGAATCAGTTAAAACCAGAACCAGGCCAGCAAGTTACGGTTTCCTCAGAATAAAACGGACAAATTATGTGTGATCAAACAGCAGTGGTCTCCGACATTAAGGACTCAGTCTTGAGGTAAGGACTCGACTACAACACTGCTGTTATTCATCTTTTTGAAATGCTTGAAAAACACCTGACCAGAAACTCTAAGGCACAAAACACCTGTTCTACGAGTAAACCTCTTGGAGTTTTGGTCATGACTTGCGAATCCCCCTGGCTGGCAGATCAACTAAATGAGGTCAAAGGTCACATAGGGGTCATGTTCCCGGTGTTCATGTTTCTTTTCTCCAAGTTTGAGGTCAATCAGGCAACTCTAACGATTTGAAGTGATATTTTCAACATTTTTCACTCTTGAGAAAAATGTTGAAAATACTGAGCAAGCCAGATCAACTAAATGAGGTCAAAGGTCACATAGGGGTCATGTTCCCGGTGTTCATGTTTCTTGTGTTCATGTTTCTTTTCTCCAAGTTTGAGGTCAATCAGGCAACTCTAACGATTTGAAGTGATATTTTCAACATTTTTCACTCTTGAGAAAAATGTTGAAAATACTGAGCAAGCCAGATCAACTAAATGAGGTCAAAGGTCACATAGGGGTCATGTTCCCGGTGTTCATGTTTCTTGTGTTCATGTTTCTTTTCTCCAAGTTTGAGGTCAATCAGGCAACTCTAACGATTTGAAGTGATATTTTCAACATTTTTCACTCTTGAGAAAAATGTTGAAAATACTGAGCAAGCCAGATCAACTAAATGAGGTCAAAGGTCACATAGGGGTCATGTTCCCGGTGTTCATGTTTCTTGTGTTCATGTTTCTTTTCTCCAAGTTTGAGGTCAATCAGGCAACTCTAACGATTTGAAGTGATATTTTCAACATTTTTCACTCTTGAGAAAAATGTTGAAAATACTGAGCAAGCGAGCAGCACACGTTTTGGCCATCATTTTGGTTTTTCACCCTCTAGAAATAAACCCAGTGAAATTGCTGGTCTGTAAAACCTTAGGGAACAGAAATGTTTCGTTTAAAAAATTTAAAATGTGATGAATTACTGCCAAAGGTGATTACCCACCACTCCACCAGCCAGTTTGTGTACTACTCAAAGCAAATTTATTGTGACTGCGTGCTTCTTAAATAAGAATCATTGGAGTTATGCAACTCAAACTTTGGAATGCGACAATTTCAAGGATGGCCTTGCACGTAAAATAGACAACACAAAGTTGAAAATCGGGCCAACGATCAGAACCTTTAACCAACCAACAGATATCTGTAATTATACATTCATAAACAGTTGTATTCCATGTTAAAAACAGGTATTTATTTTGGAATCATTGTACATCACTAACTTACAAAAAGCATGATACATTTAAAGCTTAAAAAGACAAATCACAAATATTAAATCTTGCAACCAGGGCTCAAATTAATTGAAGGCATTTGCCTTCGATGCCTCGCCTAGTTGCCCCCCTCAATTTCTAGCTGTTTTCACTCGATCCAAAAGTACATAATTGCCCTGAAGAAAGTTAGTGCCCCTTTCAAATTGCATGCCCTCTTTCATTTCTTTGAGGCCTGCTTGCAACGTGAACATAATTCTTCGATTAGATTTTAAATCCCAAGTCTTTGAAACACATACTTGTAAAGCACCGTAAGATAATTATGCTTGTAAAATAATACTGGGGAGGCAGTTTTAAAAGTTTACAGAAGTTTCAATTTCCATTTGGCCTAAGAAATATTCAAAATAAAAATTTTATTATTTTTTTGTTCAATCATTATTTCAGAATTTGTAATATGACCTGCCCTTATAATATTAAGCCCTACATAATATGTACAGCGAAACCTAAATTTCATAATACTTAGGCTAAATTTAAAAAAATCTTTCGTCTCAAAGCTCTTCAGTTTTTCAAAACCTAATGCGGAATGCGGGTTTTTTAAAGGTTTTTTTTAAATGTAAAATATTGAAATCCTTGTAAAAGTGCCTTTTTGTATTTAAAATGATGTGATCGATGAAAATCTGACAAATCTGTGAAATTTTGGGATTTTTTAATTTTATTTTTTTTTAAATTCTTTTTCAAGATTTTTGTTTTTCTAATACGCATCAATAAACTAACGCGCGCGGGAGCTTTGAGACAAATGATTTTTTTTAATTTAGCCTTGCTACATTACAGTGAAAAAATACTTGGCTTTTTGGTTATATCCGTGTATTTGACAAATCAAACCTAAGGATCACACCCATGTTATTTATATGAGCCATTACATTTTGATGCAGTAGGCAGCGGGGGCCTTAGTTTTACTAAGTAATGTCAGATCCAAGGTATACTATAAATTTACTGAAAAACATCAAAGAATCCAGACATTTATCAAACAAGATACTAAATTAAGCTTACTACTTGCCACTTACAGACACTACTAAATTGCTGCATCACTATCACTATAACACATAGGTTGATGATACAACAGCGATATCGCAGGCAGATCAACTATATGTTGTTTTCTTATGTGCGGTTGCTGCCCAACTAGACACTGCCTCGAGGAAACATGATTTGATTATCACCGTAATAAACATTTAACAAAATATCTCATCTGATTCCATAATAGTCAATAATAAGTTTATAAATAAGTTTGGCGTTATAGTTGTATCCAATCACATAAAATCCAATATTATTCAAGAGTTTAAAAAGATGTAAATGTACAATTCAGTCATAAACGTCAATAGAAGAACATGACATCTCTTTATTTGAGCGAGAGAAAAACTGTTTTAAATGTAGACAATCCTATTCTTCAATTGACTGCAAACATTTTTACAGTGCCGTGCTGTTAAATATCATCATATCAAGGTCTCCCCACATTCCACTAGAAATCTTGTAGCATACAGTCACTCACTCGCAGCCATTTTAAAACATTTACACAAATGGCTTTGCTACATTTTGCTGACAGCCAAATATCTTTGATAGTACCGTGACTATTTTAATAGTGGCATGTGGGGAGAGGTTTTAAACATAACATTACAACAATTATCATAGTACAGACAAGCAAATTACTGGGATGTATAATATAACCAACAACTTGGAAGGGACAATAGAGACACTGTTCAAAATATTTTGTTGATACTATTCAAATTTACAACACAGTGAACACAACTCCTTTTAGTGCAAGGATAATAATGATTAGCAGAGTATTCATTCAACCCAAGCAGGCCACGTGCTCAGTTTAAGAAGCATTTCAAGTAAAATGCAGTCATCTGGTGTACTTTCATTCTATGACAAAATGTTCAGCTTAAAAACCAGCAAGCACACAGAGCCATGATATTTGAGTTTCCTTTCTAATCGCTATCTTCACTTGAGCTTGATGAACTTGAGCTGGAGCTTGAGGAGGAGCTTGAGGCAGGCTTCTTCTTGGCCAGCTTGTCTTTGTACGCAGCCAATTCCTGAGAGAAACAACATCAAATGAAAATGTTAGTGGTAATTTTATTGGTCAATGTTTAAATGTTGTCACTCTTTGGCAGCAACTAACCCCGATTAGGAGTTCTGTTGATCTTCAAGAAACAAAGTCCACTTTTCACAAGCAGCAAAAACCTATACACCGAGGATGGTGAGGAATAATGAACATTGGAAACTAAACCTCGTGTATTTCAGGATCAATTATTTAGTTTGTGAATTTAGTCAAAACTTTTCAAAATACCGTTGCAACTTTCAATTAAAATAAATTCCTTTACTTATGGCGAAAACAGTCATATAGAAACACTGCAGCATGTATTCAATGTTGGATCTTTAATACAATATCGTCTTTGTTTTGAGAGCAGATGAAGAAGGGTCTGGTCTTGTCAATAGGATTGGATTTGGTTTACTCTAAACCATGAAAATGTGCTATTTTAGCCATGATTGAGATATGGTATTTATTTACATTTTGGCTTGAAACAAGTTTCTGAACAACTGAACCTTTTGCTGTGCTATGCACACACAAAATTGCTATGCTAATTTGACCATCAATGGCAAAACACTTAAATTTCACAGCATAAATGTAGCAAATTCGCCAAACATTCATTAGCATAACCAGTGAAATTAAAATGCTACTGTAGGTTAATTTTGATTTACAGCGATTCCCCATGTCAAATGAACCGACAACGCCCCCCCCCCCCCTCCCACCTTGGCTACGCCAAAACCCACTGTGCATGCTTACCTTTTGGTATCGCTTCTTATCTTCTTCTGCGGCTTTATCATATTTAGCTTTATCTGCTACTGAGATATTCTTCCATTTCTCTCCAAGTACCTTGGCAATCGAACCAATCTGAAAGTCTGGGTTGTCTGCTTTTACTTGACCTCTTGCGTCATTGCTGAACAAGAAGAATCCAGACCTATGTAAAGTAAAGTATTGCATTTATTGTAAATGGAATTAAGTTATAATTTGAACTTATAATGCGACTATTCAGAAGTGGCGTGGTGGGTAACTAAGAAAAGCAATCCACATTGTTTGGTCAACTTAATGAAAGTGGTTTGCAGCCAAATGATAAGGCATAGGCTGCATAGCCAAGAGACATTACTTCATAATTACTTTTTTTTAACCGAAACTGTTGAAAACTTACAAGTTACGTTTGGGTGCATTAGGATCCTTCTTCTTGCGTTTGGCTCCTGCTTTTGTTTGTCCCTTGGGTGGTATGTAGGACTCCATCGCTTTGTTATACCTTAACTTGTCCTCCTCAGCATACTCTTGGAACTTCTTCTTTTCCTTGTCTACCATGCCCTAAAAACATGACATTTAAAAAACTATTAATGTGATGTTTATAATATAGGTATACATTTTTGGAAAGGAAATGAGTCGGAGAATCAATTCTTTTTGCTCACAATTTTTTTGTCAACGTAGCAAAATCAGTTTTTGATATAAAATGCAGAAATTGCACCCAATTCATCTCAACTTGCTTTTAAAATTCGCATGCCCCACCCAGGCCTGGAAAAAATGTTAATTTCCTGGCAAGCTAACCCAAATTTCCCTCTAAAATGGAAAATTTTCCACCATTTCTGATGTATTTCTTTATATGGAAGAGCAAAATTTCCCTCCAAAAGCCCAAATATCCCTCCAAATGCCCAAATTTCCCGGCAAGGAGCTTCCCAATTTGCCCATTTTTTCCAGGCCTGGCCCCACCCCACCCCCTTAAAATGTGTTATTGGTAAATGGATATTTCTTTTGAAAAATGTGCTGTGGGATGAAAAAAGTGGTGGTTTTGGGCCATATCCCTGCCTTAAAATCTTATAAGAAAAAATTCATGCCTTAAATCTTTTAAGAAATAAATTCATGCCATACCTTCCACCTGTCGGCACATTTCCTTGAGAATTGTGCAAATTCAACAGTCTCATTAGGGTATTTCATCCTGTGTTCTTCACGGCATGTTTGCACAAAGAAAGCGTAGGAAGACATACGGCCCTTCGGCTTCTTGGGATCCTTTGGCTCTTTTGTTGTCCTGGGCATTTTGATTTAGGGTTGTAGAACACTGCAAGTCTGAAATCAACAAAGAAATTATCAAAATTACATTCTTGGCAACAAATACAAAAACTCAATATAAATATCAAATTTAATAGTAAACAAATAAAAAAGTTAAAATGAAAATAGAACTACAATTCAGGCCAAAACAAAAAATTATCGTTCCTCGCGCATCTTTTTTTCCCAGGAATTCTGTAAGTTGTTATCTTTATTCAATTTCAGCGCCAGTTTTGAGTATGTCACAACACCACCCTCAAATTTTTGACTGGCGACGGCATCGAAAACTGACTTTCTGGTAAAGTACCAGTACTGGCGGTTCACTAGAATTTTTTACCACCCCCTATGAAAAGTCCAGCTACGCCACTGTTTTGTGTTAACAGAACTATGAAATAAAAAAGATTTACAAAGGCTGGTTTTGCATGTTTATTTAAAAAAAAGAAAAATAAGTAGGCCTACCCTCATTCTCCTTTTTTATTTAAAGTTAAAACGAGAAAAAAGCTTTAATTTTATTTGGCCTTACAAATAGGCAGGTCCTATGTAGTAATGTAAAAGTTGTAATTGTTGCGCGTCAAGGCCAAGGTAAATTTAAAAAAACCCACATGTTTCTATTCCTGGCTTCGGACAAATAGGCATGGAGGGGCATTTTATTTTTTATTGGAAAAGGGACCTAAATAAACCTGTTTAAAGACCCGCTTAGTAGGCCAGGCCAAATATGCTTCAGGCAAGTGCATTGATGAGTGTTGACAACCACAAGGTTGTCTGCATAGTCAGTGTGCATGCAGTAGCAAGTATGTGTTTACAAGTTTTGACCTTATTTTGTCCTCAAATATTTATGTTAGCCAACTTAGCCAATTATAAAACCATAAAATCCTACACATGTGTACCACTCAAGTTGATATGTTCCAGGTTTTTAAGCAGCCCTTTAACAGCATTTTAGCCCATATTTGGCACTACAGAATTGGTGTCTGCGAAAAGGAGGCCTTTTTAATTCTATTATGAGAGCTAAATCCAACTCCTCTAGTGATCACAAAACTCTCCACAAATGCTTCTGATACAATTTGCAAAGCTATAGGATAGGTTTAAATTTCTGAAACATCCTTTTCAAAGTTATGACTGAAAGTTGGTGCAAAATAAATTAAATTACAAAATCTTCAAAAAAGCTGGGGCTGGGGGGGGGGGGGGGGAGGAACATTAAGTGAAACATGTTAATTTTTTTTTCATTTGGCCTTATGAAGTTATGCGCATGCATTTATCATTTTTTATCTATATTATTTTATGTTAGTGCCTTGAGCGCTCCTTCACATTCGATTCTTAGTTTCCTGTGTCCGCGCACTTAAGAAATCGGTTGCGCGTGATAAATTTAATTGTATTTAATTATTTAACATTTTCACCTTAAATATCAAAGTTTTAATTTCTAACCTGAATTATATCTCGTCGAGCTGTTGAAAGTTCGTTAGCTCGTCTCCATGTTTTCGTTTCGTAACTGCAGTCTCTGTACGTTTCATGATTCACGTTTGAATACACTACTAGATAAATATCGAATGTACTATATCGTGTAGCAGAGACTTCTATCATCTTGACCAGCTAGTCTAAATCGCATGTTGTGATGCCTGTAGCTGGGATGAGCCTTTTTGTCAGGTAGTGCTTGCTATATACATGTATTTGGAGTAAATGCCATAATTTTCATTTGTGAAAAACACATGAAAAAGTTTGTATCTCTATTTTAAAATCAGACATAAATCAAAAATTAGGTCATGACTCACCTTTACAAGGCTATGGAAGCACACTACGGTAAAACGTGAAAAATGTATTAAAATAGCTGTCTGTGTCGAGTCAAAAGTGCAACTAATTTCTTAAATAGGCCTAGCTATATTTAGCACATGATAACTTAAGGCCACATAAAAAAAAATATTCGATTCCCGTCCCACAGGTTTTCAAAAAGTGAGGAGGGCGGGAGGCTTTTTTTTTTTTTTTTCCTGTTCGAAATTAGCAACAAAGTCGGGACCACCTACGGCCTGCTGCTCCCTCCCCCCCCCCTACCACCCCAGGATTAATATTGCCTTTAAATGTACCCCTCATATACATGTATGCAATGAAAACGCATGAAAATCGATCAACCAATCCGGTTTTTACAATACATTTTCAGCTGACATGACGACAGTGTACGTGTGTTGTCAATGTCATGCATGTGGAATTCTGCATCCATTTCACGTGCGTAATATAAAATACTTCTTTTGCCAACTTTTCCCGCCACTAAATGAAATCTAATATGTTCACAAACGCATTGCCAACGCATTTATATTTTAATGAATTAAAAAAAATGATAAAACAAGAAAGAAATATTAAATTGAACTTGTACTTTCATAATTTCGCGAAACCACTCGTCTGTCACGATGTAAACAGCATAAGTGTACAGTCTTCCAAGAAGTACGCATTAATGTTACGCGGCCGTGTTTAAACTTCGAAGAGACGGCTCTAAAAATGAGGGCGCTACAAGCTAGATTAGATTTTCAGACGGTACTGGAATGCATTTGACTGTTTTATGCTATTTTTAGGGGGGAAAAAATTTTAAAAAAATAAAAATGCGGTGGCCAAAAGTGATGCGGGCGGGCGACGGGAATCGAATAAAAATTTTTATGTGGCCTAATACAGCAAATAATTAATAACTAATAATTAAAAGTCTCCTCGTCCCTTTTTAAAATGTTAAACAGGAAACTAAGAATCAAATGTGAAGGGCCTTATTACATTTTTGCGCTTTGCTTTGAGTTTCGAAAATTTCCACATTTACAGTGCATGTCATTAAAAAGACATTCATTCAATTACATGTGAAAAACAGAGGGTGGGGCTGACAATGACATATTTTTGTATTAGACGTGATGAATCTTGAATACAAATTAAACTTTAAAAAGAAAAAATTGTAACAGATATAGGACCTATATATGCATTCAATTTGCAAAAAAATAAAATTATAAAAACTTTTTAAATAATTCCAAAAATAAAATTAAATATAAAATGGTCCTGCCTATACGTTTGGCCATATGGGTGACTAGCCTAACCTATCACCATGATCACTTCATTAATAATTTCATTCAAAGTTTGTTTGATTTTCTATCATTAATCTAGGCCTAGCTATTGACCAAGGTCAAGTACAGACTAACCATAAGGTTTATCGCAAAGGTAAAAAAAAATCAATAAATTGTCCTTTTCTGATGCATTGTGGGATCGCAATTTTTTTTTAAATTTTTAAAAATAATTTGAATTTCAAAGAATCAAAAAATAAATAAAATTATATTTTTTGTATTTAATATTATAATAATATTTAATATACCCATATAATTGTGTATAGAATCATAAATTAACACACATTCACCCACCAGGCTCTGCTAATACAGAAGAGATGAACCCCAAACCCACTGATTTTGTTCAACAATGTCAATTCAAATACCCCTTCACCAAACCCCAAGTCACCATCGACCATTGAAATCCCTTGTGAGCCTGAGAAAAATAAAGAAAAACAATCCTGGCGCGAATGACTTACACAATGATTATGCAAATTAGCCACGCCACACCCGTCACTGAACCTGAAAATGCCCGAGAATTCATCCAAAATGATCTTCAAAGTCCCCCTATCCATCCTTAAAATCATAAAAGTTTGGTGCCTATCGTGTCTGTTGCAAGTGTAGGCAATGTAATTCATCCAATATACAATGGTAGCAATGTAACACTGTTACCGTTGTTGTGGTATAGGACGCAAACATGTCCCGAAAATGCAAGCTCATGACGATTGACGTCGTCAAAAATGGTGGAAATTATCAAACAACAACTCGGTCATTAATTCCTGATCGTCCCCAAACATATTCACTCGCAATCCTACGAAAATAATGGAAATACGGGCCAATTTTTACCACCATCCAGTCGTATAGTAGCCCTAGCATGGTTTAGTATGGGTTCCATAGGGTTATGTGTAGTAAAGTTGGCGTATATAGGAGCAATATACAGCGACTATTGCATTGAAAACTACATACAACATGGCAGCTTGTTGAGGTCAAACAAAGCCTCAAAAACAACACCCAAAACCGCCTCTTGTCTTTCCCATGAATGAAAGTCCCCTTCAAATAGACTTCCTTACCCATTTTTTTCACTAGATTCAAAAATTATTTGTTTAAATAAAGTTTTGTTATACTATGATCCAGGTCCATAGGTTTCTATAGGAAATCCAGCATGTATAGTGGGTACTACAGTAATTTTTCGTAGTGAAAATGGTACATTTTAACATGGCGTGGTATGCATATGAATACGACGGACAAAGGTTAGGCTCACAAAATTAGCGATAATTAAAGAACTACTGAGTGAAAATCGGTTAAACTTAAGGAATCAGTAAAAAACACTGTAGCGGAGAGATGCACGCTGGTGTAAAATCAAGAAAATGAAACGATTTTACAATATCTGCCAGATTCTCGGTCCATTTGAAATTTTACATTGGATATTGTACAAAACAATATGGATACGACATAGCAAGCAATGGCCACTACACAACACAAATTCATTCAGGTTGACACCAGTTCCTTACCTTACGACGCCAATAGCAGAAATTTGTGAGCAATGAGACTCCAAACAACTGAACGAATACCGAAAACAAATGTTGTTCTTATGAATCAGTAGCTTCACGCACTTTTTCCGACTATTTCCAAAGAGAAAATAAATGCAAAACTTACCAAGATATCTCTGTGTAAATCCAATGGCACTTCAACTTCAAGCTTGCTGCATACAACGCATAGATAGAGCCCACGCTACTTATGCAAAGCGCTGCACAGGAGCCAAGGTAAAGAATCCTGATAGCTGATTGGTCAGTTCGTGGTTAGAGCCAATATTTGTCCAATCAAACTAATTGATTGATATCACGTGGTACACA
>CM069450.1:72273284-72303742 GCA_035610835.1 Ophiura sarsii | reverse complement strand
TAATATTTGTTTTATGAAAACGATTTAAGATCAATCTTAAAGTTAAGATCGATTTAGGACTTAAGATCAATCTTAACATGCTTAAGTGGATAAGATTGATCTTAAAAGCTTTATGAAACACGTCCCAGGAAGGTTAGTTATAGGGGTTCTAAAACTATATGTGGAATGATTCGTTATCCGAAGGCAAAAGTAGCCTAAGGGTTCTAAAGAACCATATGGTTCACTAGACCTTGGTGCTAGAACCTTTTGTGGTTCCCAAATTTAGAACTATTTTTGTGGGTTCTGTGCTTCAGGGTTCCATCTGATCGCTGAGACCATAATTACTTAAGTTACCATTTACGTATTGGGAATTCTTGTATTGTTCCAGCAAGTAAAGTTCGCAATTTAGGCGCTTATTTTGATATGGACATGACACTGAATCATCATATTTCTGCGATTTGCAAATCATCCTCTTTTCATCTTCGTAACATAGGACTTATCAGAAAATACCTCACAAATGATATGCTACTGAACAACTCGTCCATGCATTTGTTACATCGCGCCTTGACATGGGCAATTCTCTGCTTTAAGTGGACTCCCGAATCTCCAGATCAAGCGTCTCAGTCGCTTACAAAATATAGCTGCTAGAATTATCACACGCACCAAACGAACTGAGCATATCACACCAGTTCTAAGAGATCTACATTGGCTTCCAATAAAGGACAGAATTATCTTCAAAATACTTATTTATGTTATAGATCAACTATTAATATGTCACCATTGTATATCTCAAATCTTCTAACTCCATACAAGCAAGATAGAAAATTGCGTTCGAACAGGAAAAAACTTTTCACTGAACCGCGATTTGCAAAATCCTGTGGATCACGTTCTTTTTTATGTGCTGCACCTCGCTTGGAATAACCTTCCGGAGTCTCAAGTGAATCACAGAATCGAAGATCTGAAGGAAGTGAGTTCCACAGTTTAGGTGCACAAGCATAGAAAGCCCGGTCGCCATATGAAGAATGTGTCCGAGGAACTGAGAGAAACTGTTTATCTGACGATCTGAGGCGACGTGATGGAATGTGTAGATTGAGAAGATCGCTGATATAAGAAGGTGCCATGTCATGTAGGGCTTTCCAGGTTAGGAGAAGAAGTTTGAAATGGATGCGATACCGAATAGGTAACCAATGGAGACGCTGTAAAACAGGTGAAATGTGATCAAATTTTCTAGTCCTTGTGAGCATTCGTGCAGCAGCATTCTGAGCTCGTTGACGTTTATTGAGATTTCGTTTTCAGTGATCCCATATAATAAAGCATTGCCATTGTCAAGACGTGATGTGACTAAGGCGTGAACAAGTGTAGCAGCAGTATCATCATCAAGCACTTGGCGAATTTAATTTATGTTCCTTATTTGGAAATATGTTGATTTGCACACATTTTTGATGTGTTAAAGACTTTAATTATGAAATCTGAGAGTGATTTCTTTGATTAATGTTTTTGTGAATTTTTATGTTCTTGATGTGTATATGTTATTATTTTGTGGCGTTGTTCACATTGTGAGTGGGGTTTGTCATTAGTTCAACCATGTCAACGCTACCATTTTTGTTGTTGTTGTGTTGAAGTGATGACGGTTTTCCTTCATTCAGAATTTTGTACTAATTTTGTTTTGCAATGTTGTGTCGATGCGCCTGGAGCAACAATTTTGTTGAATGTTGGCGCATTATAAGCTGCCATTATTATTATTATTATTATTATTATTATTATGGTCTCAGGTTCCATAAAGAGGACAAATACTAATAGGTTCTAAGCCCGGTTCTAAGTTGAACCATTTTTCGGAGTGTGTATGAGAATTTGTGCTCCGTCTTATTACTATCGTTCGCTGAATGATCCCTAGTCATGCTACGCGACTCACTTCCTCCCTGCCACTTCAAATTTTATTTACAATCTTGTATGCAACCTGCAACATGTATTTTGATTTCTGTAAATTTGACTGCATCCACGTCACACATACAGTTTTGCACTTTAGAATGCACCATTGAACTGATGGGGGTGAAATTGAATCATTTTTCAGGCAAATAATCTGTTCACTTTCAAAAAATGAGTCATAAACGTTGTGAACATTCTGTTTTGATGAAGTATTTAGATAAGTAGGAACTAATTTACTCCTGACACAAGTTGTAAGCCTGAGGCTTAGTTGTAAAGTAAAAAGTAAACACTACTGGGCACTACTGTCACATTTTCATACTTTATTCCCCATTGATGTAATGGTGTATTCCAAATAAAAGTGATTTGCGCGCGCAGAGCCGGATGATACACGAATGTTGCCAAAAGTTAGTGATTAAATGATACGCCCAAATCGTATGCGTTAGTTCAGATTCGGATCCAATGCATTGTATGGTGATTTTGCGAGTTTCGTAAAAGTAAGACGATAAGGCAACATCACACATGTATTTTTAATCAACAACATGACCCCATGACCCTTTTTCTCAGATCATAAAGGGTGCACAATTCAACAGCATTACGATACTACTTTCTCGTCGACAACAACAATCCAGAAAACGTAATTTGGTTAGTATTTTGATCATAAATAGGCCTTTTGGTTGCATAAAATTAAAGTCCTTTCATGCTTATTCATTTAATTGATTCAATTTGAATTTGAATGATTTGAAAGAACATTCTGTGATGTGACTGTGAGTAAATTAAAAAGGCCTATCCATATCATTCCGTGCAGGTGGACAAATTTGCCCACTAATTTGGGAGCCATATGATATTTGGCCACCAAGACAAAATGTGTAATAAATTCACTATTTTTCGTGTTTGAAACCAAAAATAATTGTTCCAATAGGTGAGCCCGGAGTGACGTCACATGCCGTTGACCACAAACTACGTGAATTCAAACAGATTCAGATTGCACCATCACCAAAACGGCCAAAATGTAACCCTTTTTGTACTCCCGTGAAATGTTTATGTTACCATCGAACAGAATATTTGACAAAGTGATTCCTCTACATACTCATGTTATCATATTTACACATAAGGCCCCTTGCAATTAAATGTGAGTTTACTGTTGCCCGCGCGCGTCCAAAAGTCACCCGCGTGATATATGTAATATTTTTAAAATATTTAATTATTTCATTGTTTACAGCTTTTTCATAAGCTTTTTATCACTTTTCTGACGATAAAATTAGCCAATGAGCCGCATTGCAATACTTCCGGGTTAGGAAAACATTTCTGGGAAGTAAAAAACTCTGAGCGAAACTTGCAACTGTCGCTTTGTATTGAAATGTGTGCATTTGAAGCATATTCGTAGGCACGGCAATTGATAATACTGCGCAATCGCTTCAGCACATGACGTCACATCAAAACCTCTTTGGAGTTTCCTAGTGCATTCTGGGTAATATTTCAGGTTTGTTTACGATCGCCATCTTTAAAATTCTCCGAGCTAGCGTAACGAGAATTCTTTTTTACAAACATCGAACGAATATCTCATTAATATTCAAAATAGGGATGCAAATATGAGTAGACCGTCCTGTATAAAAGAAACAAAATGCAAAGCCAAGGCAGTAGGTGGTGGTAGGACACAATTAACAGCATTTGAATTGTATTCGTACCTTGCATAATAGTTAACAACGCCGACAATATTAAATCAGGTGACTTTACCCCAAAATATTACAATATTAATATTAAATAGTCACCTCGTCCTGCTTTTCAAAAACGCAACAGTAAACTCACATTTAATTGCAAAGGGCCTAATGCAAGTTTTCACATGTTTTTTACAGGTCAAAGTCTGAAAATCGAGTGAAACATTTTACGAATTTCAGAAATATTGCTCATGTAAACAACGGTCGCTTACACAGCCTCACATGGTCACTAGGAACGTTCTTCTGTATGGTCGAGTAGAGCGTAGTAATTGATTTTGATGCTTTGTTGTCAACGTCAAATTGAAGGTCCGGGCTGACCTATAGAGTAAACATCTGTTGAGGTATTAGGTTTATGTTTGATTTCCTGTTTGAATTATGCAAATTATGATGCTTGCATGAAGAGATGAAGAACATTTTGTTATTTTGGGTTTGAGACTGAGAGGCTTGATATCTCCCAGCACTATATCTGGATGGATCCACTAGCCTATTAAATGATTACTTGTGGCCAATGAAATACAAGAAACATCCATTCAGCATCAAGCAAAATATTGTAAACAAGTTTTTGTAGTGATGGGCGGTGCAACGATAATCGATACCATGTGATCTTTGTAACTAATAGTAGGGTGTACGCTGCGCGCCGCCATCTTGCCCGTCGTTTCTGCACAAGTGTCACACACAGCACACGCATACACTGTTTTACACAGTCCGACAAAGTACAAGTTTTAAAATTGCCGTTTTGGGCAGAAAAAGTCACAAATAATCATGATACTTCGGAATATATTGCAAAAGATATATGTTGTACTAACAATCGATGAAATAAAATCATATTTTAATATAAAAGTGGTTATTTGGGGGTCTAACGTTGGCCGTTATTTCCGGGTTCGCGTCGAGAATTTCACTCGCGGAAAAGACCATTTTTGAAAAATGATCCCGATTTAATAGGGTAAAACACGGTTTTTCAAAATGACCGTGCATTTGAGCTGAGCAAAGTCAGATGTTGACGTAATTTATATCAAATAGAGGAGGGTTCAAGCTTTTTTTTGATACCTGTGAATTGGTTCAAGGTAAACAAGAAGTATTTTTAATATTTTTTTACAATATTTACCCGTTATATTTACCATGATCCTGTTGGTGATTTTGGAATTCGCACCCGTCATTTTAACCAGTATTGACAGTTCATCACGATCTGATAACGTTTTTGAAAGGTTCCCCTTCAGCTCAAATGCACGCCTCGTTTAAAGCCCAAACCCTAAAATAATCCGCGAGCTACGGTGTTTGGGCGCGATTACATGATGTAGGTTACGTCCGTCAGTTGTCCATCAATTACTGCACTGTCGCACTGACCATCGCGTTCATGAATATTACATTAGCACCCCTTGAGGGCGCTACCGTACAGGCTATCTCTGACGTTGTGCAACGTGATTGTGAAAATTAGCGATTGTTTTTTTCTCGATGTCTTTTTCATTCCGATCGAAATACTAACTGTGCCTCAATGTTGTTAATTATCTGTTTATAATTCATAACCAATATTCTGCTAACTTTTATCACTTCAGAATGTTAATTACTGGTGATTTTTTACTCCATTGTCCATTTTGCGTCCCAATATTCCCACGTGTAAAATGCGTTGCAAGAAGACTGCATAATTTTGAACCCGTATGTAAAAATAGTAGTTTCGGTTTTCTTTTCAGGCCTCATTCCTTGCTTATTATTCAGTATAATTAAACTATGATCACTTCATAGTTTGATTATATTAATATTTTATCATCCCCCTTCACAAACGTATTCCAAACCACGAAAACAGTCTGGGGAACGGGCGCGGCGCGGGCGACATAGGCTAGGGGTTGCTCTGGCCAGGGGGAGGTGGTCAACCATTAGCACTCTCAAATCTTGCTTTCGAAGCATAGGGGAGTGTTTTAGAGGTTTTATTCTCCTTTGGTATTTCTTATGGCCTACCATGCTTCTTTTATTCTTAGATATAGGCCTATATATTTACATTTTTTTATGAGGACCCCGTGTTTGGTACACTTTGGTTCAGAGGCAGGCAGTCCCCCAGCTATGGACACCCCCCCCCCCCCATCCCCCCACCTTACTAACTGACAATGAAGTATGTGTTGAACTAGGGGTGCATGGAAGTAACTTTTCCATCAATCGGGGTTTATTTTAAGCTACGCCCCACGGTCAGTGAAATTGAGAGGGATTCGTGGCCATGGGCCATACACTGAATTTTTCTATCCATTTGACCTTGTAATTGTACCAAGTTCTAGGAATCCGAAACTAACAAATACAGCATAACAAATACAAAAATATACACAAAAAACATTGTTTCTTTCTTTTATTGCATTTTTATTAATAAATAAATTGTGGTATATATAATACAAAGTGATAAAAACATACAGAATCACATAAAATTAAAAGATGTGTCTAACTCTGAAGCATTGATTAGCATGCATGGATAGTTAGTAATCAACCGGTTCATCAATTATGCGATTATGCAAATTAGCCTATGTTTCTTATACAAATTTGCCATCCAACTTTACCATATTTTTAATAACCACCTCAATACAGGTCAAGTGTGGAAAGAATTGTTGTGGTACTACATAATATGGATAAAATATGGATAAATAACGCCATTTCCAGGGTATAGGATTAATCCAATTAAATATGCAAATTAGACGCTAATTATGCTAATTACCGCTAAAATATTTTACTATTTCAATGATAATATCCTTAGTCATATATATGCCAAATATGAAGGCATATAACCTCCCCTATCTTATACAGCAGCTCTTACATTATTGCTGTTATATAGTACATTTACTGTGATTCCCCATAGACTTTATACAGGGCAAAATGCCACTGGGATCACTTTTGCAATGCATTATGGGTAATCCCATATTTTTGGCAAATCATCGAATTCCATACGGCTACATCTCAAGAACGAATAGTCCATTTCTTCTCATCTTTTTAATAAAATGTAGAGGAGACATGGGTTCTTCCACCTGCTAATTAAAAATAATGTTATTGGTGTGAGAAATATTCATTGATAATGCTCAAATATACCCATTTTGGAGGTTTTGGACCAAAAGACGATAATTGACGTTTTTTCGCATCTTAAAACGGACCTATCTCCGCAACCGATTAACGGTTTGAACTAATTTTGGGCTTAAAATGCTCGTATTGATGAGCACTTTAAGATAAAATAATAAAAATATGTAAATTAAAAGATTTTAAAAATTCATTGGACACCCTACTAATAGGGGAGTTTGGTGTGAGGTGGGGTATAGGGAGGGTGTTTGTGATTGGGAAGGGGTTAGTGATGTGAAGGGTTGTTTGTGGGGGTGTTAGTGGTGGGGAGGGGTTGTGGTGGAGGGCAGGGGTTTGTGGTGGCGAATGTAAATGGGATGGCCCTGGGGAGAGGGTTTGTGGTGGGGAAGGGGGGATGGTGGCATTGATGCATGGGGTGGGAAGGGTTAGCCTAGGGGTTTGTATTTTAGTTTTATATGTTGCGCCTCGGAATAGTTTTACCTAGATTGACGGCGCATTATAAATGCCATTATTATTATTATTATAGGGGTGGGGTGGGTAGGGTGTTTGTGGTGGGAGAGGTGTTTTGTGGTGGGGTAGGGGCCCGGGGTGCTCAGTGGTCATCACAAGAGGGGTATCATGCGTGTCCAAGAAATCACGTAATTAGGGTAGTTTTTCAAGCTGGGGCACGTTACGTACGTAACGTGAATAGGGTATCAAAACAAGCCAAATTAAGAAAAGGGTATACTTTTTACATCAATGGCTTTTGTATTAGGGTCCTTATTTGCTCCATGAGGATTATAAATAGCCATGATATATATCTCAAATTGTATCCTTCGCAAGTGATCTGATAGTTCAGCTCGGCATTTGTTTCATAATACTTTTAGCTTATTAGGGAAGGGAAAAGGGTTAGAAATGTGTCATATGCGGTAAGAGGTTTAAAAACTATACAAATTACCTGCTTTGAGTACTTGTTTAGGGTATCAAAACAGTCAATCAAAATATTTTGAGTACTTGTGAAGGGTAGAAATACTGATATTATACTTGCTTAGGGTATGTAAAATACTGTGCCATACTTGTTTAGGGGTGCTTTTTCACATTAACACAATTACGTATTTAGGGTACTTTTCGAAAGTCCTTGGACGCGCATATACCCCCTTGTAATGACCACTGAGCACCCCGGGGGTAGGGGTTTGTGGTGCGGTTGGGAAGGGGAGGGGGTTTAGGGTGGTGGATTGTGATGGGGAGGTGGTTGTGGATGCATGGGGTGGGGGAGGGTAGGCCGTGGGGTGGGGTGTTTGTGGTGGGAGGGAAGGGATTTGTGGTGGGGATGGGAAAGGGAGGGGGTTTGTGGTGGGGATTGGAGGGGAGGGGGTTTGTGGTGGGGATGGGAAGGGGAGGGGGTTTATGGTGGGGATGGGAAGGGGAGGGAGTTTGTGGTGGGGATTGTGATGGTAAAGGGGTTGTGGTGGCATGGGGTGGGGAGGGGTGGTTTAGATGTGGAGGGGGCATTGTGGGAAGGTGGAGTAGGTTTGTGGGTGATCGAATTGGTACGTGCGTGCAACGAATATTTAACAAAGAAGCTGCCATACTTAACATGGCAACGAATATTTACATGTGTTCAGGTCACGTCATGACCTCGCAAGGAAAACAAAATAATTCACATACAGTAACTTAAACAAGGTCTTCTAAAAAACTGGCCGAAACGCCATAGGATTACGATAAGAACCAAGTTCAAAATCAATTCTTAGTTTCCTGTTCACTTCAAATATTGAGGATTCCAATTTGTTTTAATTCTTTTAACAATATTTTAGAATTTCCCTCCCAAATGAATTTGAATTATCATTACATTTGGTACTTTACTTGGATTATATCAACAATAATGGTGTTCAGAATAACCAAAGAACATGATATAGTTGTAAACTGAAATGCGCAGTCAATATTGTCAAGTCAAAATATTATCAATTACTTATTAAAAGTCACCTCGTAAAAATCACGTGAAATCCTGAACCTTATAAATGGGGAAAAAGATGTTGCTGTTGTTCTATGCAGCGTGCGTGAAGAAAAGACCGATTTTGTTATTGAACTCGACTGCCGTGTTTATTGGGTTGTTTGTTTTGTTACTACGCGATACCGGAAGTTGACTCCTTGGATGTCAATCGTTACGCAGGACTCACTTCATTCGACGAAGCGAGCGTACACATTATACATTTGCTTCGTCGAATTAACATTTATCTTCGTCGAAAGAACCTCCCGAGGTTCATCGAATGAAGCTGATTTAATCTTCGTTCGATAAGGGCAGAGCATACACACTATGCACCTTCATTAGTTGATCATCATTAGCGCTTCATCGAAGGAATGGATTTTTGCTAGTGTGTACGGGGTCTTACTAGCAGGAGCCCGTCCAAAGGACAGGCGTCCCGCTAGCAGTGTGCAATATATACTATTTTATTTGTGTAGCAATTCCAAATATTTCACAGATATATTGCACACTGCCCGCTAGTTAAATCCAATTCTTTTATTTTAAGTATACATCTCTAAATAGTCTTTGCATTTTTGCGCATGTATATGGTCGGGAATATCCAGATAAGTATTCCTGTTTTGTTACAAGTAGGCTCGTAAAACCATTTCAATACAAAATAACATTTTTTATCTTGTTAACCCACATAGATTTAAAAGTAATTGAGCCATGAATGGGTTCAGCACAGAAGAGGACAGTCGGGATTCTGGTCATGGTCAGATTTGCTGTCTTGTAGAGGATGGACAACGATGCCAAAGATCTGCTGGAAATGCATGTTACAGTAAACGTATAGCTAAGACAGTGCAGCAGAGAAAACTTAAGCTGAATATTGACCACAGTGTAAGTTCACTAATTATTATACTTCATTCAAGCGTCCAAATAAGCAAGTCTTGACTAGGAGCTACATTTTACTATTTGGACAAAAAATGGATCCTGGTCTGCACTTCACTGTGCAAAGTTTGGGAAACACCAGGAGCCCAAACTTGGCAACCAGTGGGTAAAATATATGTGTCTGGTTGCTCGCTTATTTGGAGGCTTGACATTAACTTTATGCTGTTGCTGTGTCATCAGTGCGCATTAATGATGATAACTCAATTCTATAATGTTTCAGGCGCGATTGCCATGATATTGTCACAATCGTTTTGCATCACCTACAGTTGGTGGCTGCTGACTACGTGCATCAAAATGAATGTTACATTCTTTTATTTTCACTACAACTCTCTAAACGATGTTTGTATTTTTTAAAGACTGTTCTTTTATTTAATTAATCACACCGGACCGCAATACTTTTTTAGTGTAAATTGTCCCAATGTATGTAAATAACCCTCACACAAGTGCGAATAGTAGTCCAATATGACTGTATTGCGTGCGCGCAATGATGATGTGTGTGTATGTGTTACATGCATCAATTAATTATTTCAGATCAGCACACGCCATGTACACATTTTCGATGAAAAAGATGGGCAAATCAAATGGATCTGATTTCTGTCTGTATATTTTACTTGAATTATTTTTTTATTTTATACTCCTTTTTAGAATCATGCTTTTTAGCGTGACATTGCTAGTGTTAATTAGCCCTCTTGGCAATTGACTAAACATACATGTTTCTTAAGTATAGGATCAATAGATCAATCAATCAATTAATCGATCAATGAATGAATCAATCAATCAATCAATCAAAAAATCAATCAAAAAATCAAACTAATTTTTCTCTCATTATTTACTGTCCATTTTAGGTGAGACATATGTTGTCATCACAAGGTATTTAGAGTGCACATAATTTCTACCTTGCTTGTTTTTCTTAGTAAGAGAAACAAGCACCATATATGTGACGTGTTCTACCGAAACCAGACACAATTGGGCAAGATATCAAAATTGAGTTCGTAATTGATTATTAAAGTAGTTTTTTTTAATCGGACTTCCCAAAGCGGAGTTAAATCTTTGATTTTTTGAGATAAGATTTCGTTATGTACAAATCCAATAAAATGTGAATAGGATACTCACAATTTAGTTACGTTTCACTGCTAAACTAGCAGCTTCGTCAGACTGGCAACTCTGTCTGGAGGCAACAGGAATTAGGGATTTCCTGTTGCTGGGACCCGCCGTTGTAGAGGGCGTAGTTCCGACGAGTTGATCGTAGATGTTGTGCAGTGTGTAAGACCCCTCATCTTTGTTGAGTGTGTTCTCCCCCCTTCTCCGAATCCAAATGGCTTCTTTAAGCCATCTTGTTGTTCTGTCCGATTCGCGGTCTATCGTTGTGGCCTTGTCCCAATCGATGGTGTGATTTGTAGCCGCTACATGGTCGGTAATTGCTGATTTGTGTTGTACCGTAGTAGGAACTACGCCCTCTACAACGGCGGGTCCCAGCAACAGGAAATCCCCAATTCCTGTTGCCTCCAGACAAAGTTGCCAGTCTGACGAAGCTGCTAGTTTAGCAGTGAAACGTAACTAAATTGTGAGTATCCTATTCACATTTTATTGGATTTGTACATAACGAAATCTTATCTCAAATGTTCAATAACAATCCAGATGAACTTATTCAAAGAGCGGAGTTAAATCATTTTCAAGTTCGTCTTATGAAAATTCCAAACTAAGATTGTCCTTTAAAGATGTACTTACAATGTACTTACAATGTAAGTACTGTAAAAGCCAATATTTTTGGGTAAAGATATTTTCGCGCATTTTGATATCATAGACGTTCCGCGAATTGTTTTTTTCTCGGGAGACTTTCTGGATGCACTGCATGAATGTTGAAAACAATATTTTCGCGTGATATAAGTTTTTATATAAAAAATAAAAAATTGCAATTTTGTTTTTGTTGGTTTGATTTTTTAGTCTGAAACTTTCACAATAATGTTATAAACAGTCTGAAGATTAATTATTTACAAGAAACTCAAATTCCCCAAAAATCACCCAAATTAGGTTTTGGGCTATTTCTCAGTTTGGAGCTCTGCCCAATTCCGTCTGGTTTCGGTAGAACACGTCACATATGTGTCATCTCCATTTCTTAATTTGAGGCATGTCCACAGGCTGAAAAAGTAGGCAATACGGAAAGCTCCTTGCAGGGAAATTTGAGCATTTGGAGGGAAATTTTGGCATTTGGAGGGAAATGTTACTCTTTCATTAAGAAATGCATTCCATTTTGGAGGGAAATTTGGAATCGCTTGTCTGGAAAAAAACATTTTTTTCAGGCCATGGGCATGTTTACATGTGAATACCACAATGGAGTTATCCAGAGTGTATGTAAGATAAAACAAGCAAGATAGTCATATATTCTCCTAATTCTATCTCTCATTAATTCAGGTGAGACATATCTACATCAGGCTTCTCGTTACATTTTGCATTTTAAACTGGACTCTTTATTGCGTCCAGCTGGACGCAATAATTTTTAATCGTGTGTCAAGATAACTTTGCACGTGGAAGCTTACAAGTATCATTTTCGTGACAATCCGAATAAAAGTATTGATTGATAGGGATAGGTTAATTACAGGTAACATTTGAAAGTCATAACGGGTGTTGATGAGCCAGGCTCATCGGAATTTTGACTTGGACCCCATAATTTCTTCTCGGACCCCATAATTTTGAGAATTGGTAGATTATGGGGTCCAGTGGACCCCATAATATTTTTACCTAACGAGAAGCCTGATCTACATGTCTATACCACAATGGAGTTATCCTGAGTGTATGTAATAAAACGAGTAAGATAGTCATATATTCTCCACGGCTGTTTGACTGTCCGATTTATAATTAAAATTATGGAATAAAAAAAGATTACATA
This sequence comes from Ophiura sarsii, assembly GCA_035610835.1. Lineage (NCBI taxonomy): Eukaryota > Metazoa > Echinodermata > Ophiuroidea > Amphilepidida > Ophiuridae > Ophiura > Ophiura sarsii. The sequence continues at coordinate 72,291,300 of CM069450.1, read as the reverse complement.
TTGGCCCAGTTATGGTTTGACCTGATTTAGGTAGCGCTAATGAATACGAGTATACGGTGAAAATTTCACGAAAATTGTTCGGGCCATTTTTAAATTATCGGCATTTTCTACTTGACACACATTTTACATGTAACTCTATGGGAAATGTGACAGATGAGGGCGCTATTATAGTAAATAATAATATTCAAAGCTCTATTTCTCAGAAATGGCACCAATAAATGTTCTGAAATTTCTACAAAAGATGGCCAGTATATTCAGGTACTTGAATAAGTTAAAACCAGAACCGGGCCAGCAAGTTACGGTGTTCTCAGAATAAAACGGACAAATTATGTGGGATCAAACAGCCGTGTCTCCTAATTCTATCTCTCATTAATTCAGGTGAGACATATCTACATGTCTATACCACAATGGAGTTATCCAGAGTGTATGTTAGATCAAACGAGTAAGATAGTCATATATTCTCCTAATTCTATCTCTCATTATTTTAGGTGAGACATATCTACATATGTGATTATCACAAGGGAGTTATCCAGAGTGTACGTAAGAGAAAGAAGCGAGATAGTGATGATGAAACGGGAGGCTCTCCAGACCATGATATAGATATGCCAGAGGTAGGTTAAAATATCATCGTTGTCAATACACTGCAAATTATGAGCGTTTACTTTTGGACAAATTAAAAGTAAACTCAAAAGTAAACGCAATACTAAACACTTATGTGAGCCAAACAACTAAGCTGTTTTCCACCCAGCCTCTTATCAAACTGTCCCATTATATCACAGATGGTGGAAACATCTGTGGTGTATTCACTCACTTGGAGCGTGCTTTGAGGTCAATTGGGTGCAAAATGCAAGAAACATTTAGTTTTGCGTTTACTTTTACGTTTAGTTTTGGGTTTAGAATTGCGTTTACTTTTGAGTTTACTAAAGTTTGTCCAAAAGTAAACGCTCATAATTTGCAGTGATACCTGGTAGGTTTGCCCACCATAATGGTATTATCGTTTATCGCGATAATTTTGTATTCACGATAATGATTTTTAAAACCACAATATTTTGGCTATATTTATAAAACCAGTCTTCAAAAAATAGATAGCTGCTGGGCATCGCCAACAATCTAACAACCCATAGCGAAAGTATTTGGTTTGCAACACCTCATCATAGCAACTAGCAAAAAAACATGATAACATTTCCAAAAGTTACCACAGGTAAACTCGCCATAAGGACAACCCACATGATTGCCAAATTTGGCATACTTGTGATGTTTTACTTACGAGCAGCAAGATGAAATTTCAGCTAATTAAAAAATACTATTATTATAATTGTGGTTTTGGTGTCTTAACTTACCATCTCAACTTAGGAGAACAAAAAGGCCAAGGGTTTATGGCCCAGCCGCCCATAGAAGTTACAAGTTAAGGAGCATTTGAAAAAGTTACGACGTGGCCAGCTTCTGTGTTAATGGTTTTTGAAGGAGAAAACTGGTGAATTGAAAGATTTTGAGATTGCCTATTTTATCAACCTTATCTTATCACTATTCATCCATACATTGTACATGCCTGACCAGTTTCGATAGCGCACAGTGTTCAATACAACAAATCAAAGACATCCCATAAAAAATATTGCCCCCTGTTAGTTGTGGTTACTAAAAGTATCCACTGAATTTATATGAGTAATATTGTGGAGAGGAAATTTGCTTGTTTAGAGTATGTTACATTTTGTATACTGATTACTGATTTAAAATGAGCTTTTTGTGTTAGGTGTGCATAATCCGAGGCCATCCATGCCTCTTTTGTACTGGGAGACATTTGGCATCCAATATTCCATTTTCCACCTTTCTCAGATTAAGGAAAGTATGAAGTGTTGCTTTCTTGTGTTAAGTTAACCCTTTGTACCCTGCATTATTTGTAGGGGTCGGTACCCACCACCCTGAGTTATTTGCATAAATTATGCCTAATTCTAGTGCATTGGTAGTCCTATCTGTCATCCTCTGACTAACCATTTACTATAGAGGCATACTTTTTTTACTGCCCTCTTTGTTGTTAACATATTTGGCCAGTTATAAAATCGGTATAAATCACTTTCACTGTCTGTTTTCGTCCCCCAAAATTGCTATCATGACTGTAATACAATACATCCCTGTCTACCTGAGAATCATCTGCGCAAGATTTTGTTGCCGCATATTCATCCCATTTCGTGCCGTTTTTGACAGTTTCCTTCAGCAAAATGTCATCAACACACAGTATTTCACAAGGTATTTCACATCGGGTGAACATCATGTGACTTGAAAGTCATATGACCACTCGAAATCATATGATCAATGTGTCACCTGATCAAGGCCGGTAAACCGGCCTTTCGGGATTAAAAGGGTTAAGATCTTAGGTGTGATTTCTTAAAGCATCATAACTTTAGAGTATCCACTCAATTTTTATGAACGGGGTGTCACATTACAGGAAAGAAATTGGCTCTCAACCAGGGTTGTCACTAAGACAGTCGGTGCCGGTCGTGTGGAGCCGGCACTCTTAAAAAAAAGGGTAACAATTTTTCTTTTTTACAATTTGTGGATAAAATCATTTAACTGCCTCATAGAACAAGAAATTATGTGGCAAGAACCCTCAAAGTGCATTAATAACCCCTAAAAAACATTAAGAAGGCCTCGAGACCCCATGCCATGATCCACTGCACTTTGTTCGCAACACTTATTCGTTGTCAGTAAAATTAACAGGCACATAATTTAGGCTAGTGACAACACTGCTCTCAACAGTAACTGTATATGGTAATTTTCGTGAAGGTTTTCTTCGCGAATTTTGAAAGTGGACATGAAAACGCGAAAATATTTACACAAAATGTTCTTTTGATGCAATGTACATTATAATTTATGTAGAAACCGCAAAATTAAAGTCTTGCACTTTTTCCAAAAAACTATAAAATCACGAAAATACCTGTACGTGAAAATGACCACTTATACAGTATCTTAGATTCTCGGTGCTGATTATTAGTTTTTGAATTAGCTAACATAAAATCACCTGGTCAGAATTTGTTTGGGGTTTTATTTTTATTATTTTATTTTTATTATTTTTCACGAAAGCATCACAAAAGATGTAGGCATGCATATATTCAAATCGATGGTAGCGCTTTCGAGACCTACAATTTGGCTTTCACTCAAAAGAAGAATTTTAAAAATCGACCATTTCGTTATCATGTTACACTAATTTGAGTAAAGCCCCAAAATCTGAAGCAAACCATACCGCTGTTGGCTCAACCGCCAACAGCGCCCCCACGTGTTATTGGGGCTGACGAAAGGCAAGCAAATTGCTGCCAGAAAGCTATCCCAGAGGTCAGCTTATTTACTGTTGTGAGAAACGATAATCTCAAAAATACATACCATGATATGGTCAAATTATCAAGCCATTCCTAAAATTATTCTAATGGGTTTACCTCCTGAGTCCTGAATCAGTAGATATGCCTCATTTTACTTTTACTTCTTGATTTCAGGCTTTTTATTTCTCATAATTACACAGATCTATTTATTTCCAGTCATTTTAAGATATTGTATCCAACATTCATGTGCCTTTTCAGTTTTTTCACTAGTTTCATTGATCAGCATCTGTGAATCAGGCAACCAACAATACTATGGGTTATTGCCATTCCGTGGATTGGCTTTAAAATACTGGGTTCTACTCAAATGATTGCAACTTTATGACGCAATGATCAAATTCAATTTTTTGTTGTTGAATGAAAGCCAAATATGTGTTCTTTGTAACACTATAGTTGGTTTTGAAAATGCAGGCCTAATATTTCTGTGGCGCTTTCGCCAAAAAATGCCCGTTCTTTCTGACTCACCCTGTATGTACATGAAGCAATGATAAGTATGAAGGACACTGTACACAGTATTATACTGCCCTCTAGGAAGACACTGCTTTAATGTTTCAAAATCGACTATGGGGTAGAGGGGTGGCAGCCTTCATAAGTTACAGGGCTCAACTAGACTGTTCCCTTACTGCTGTATCACCTGCTAGAGCAGGCTTTCTCAACTAGATTTACTGATGCGCCACATGTTAGTAACCAACTTGTTAAAGCTCCACTTGGTCATATTGTTTTAGAATTTACAATGGCAAATTCCCTTTATAACATTAATTTCAAAATATTTTAACATATATGAAGGCAGCATAATAACTAATATTACTTTTTTGACGGCACATGCTCGCGCAGCGCGAGAAAAATTGCTGTATTTATAAATCTGACCGTCATAGGCCTATGAAATCTGGCTTTAAAACAAATTTTAACCACTCTCGTGCCACTTAGGATGCCCTGATGCGCCACCAGTTGAGAATGCCTGTGCTAGAGGATTATTAATATTATGTTCAGCACTTACAAACTACAAGCTAATTTTAAAATTATTCAAAAAAAGCTTTACATAAATCATCTATTTAATATGTATGTTGAAAGTTTTTACTGAAATGTACAGACTTTTGATGGGAAAAAGAATAAGGACAAATTTTTGAAATAATTATGAGATTGCATTTTGATTTAGTACAAATCCTGATAGTGTATTTAAAGGTAGATGACCCGATCACATTTTCGTAACACAGAATTATTTCAAACATACAGAGATTTTCATATCATATGAAAGCTCGTATTTTTCTCATCATCATACTGAAATTTGACGGCCTAAATCGGTATAATTACGGAGAAATAGATGAAATAACGTCGAATTACCGCGAATGGTGGTAACCACCGATATAGTTTGTGTACTACTCAATGGGTACAGTTCACAGCATCTTGTGCGTCTAAAATAAGAACCATTAGAGCTATGCAACTCAAACTTTGGAACACGACTTTTTTAAGGATGACCTTTCATGTAGAATAGAAAACTTCAAGTTGAAAATCGGAACATCTATCTTTAAATCTGTTGGTATTTGTATTTGTTTCTCTTTATTTCAGATTGATCTATTTCAATTACAAGTGAACACTCTTAGAAGATATAAACGTCACTACAAGTTACAGACTAAACCTGGTCTCAATAAAGCACAACTTGCAGAGGTGAGAATTAGTGAATAAAATATAGTTCGTAGCTGTTTAGCTGTATACGATGGTCTTATAAAGTATAGGCTGTAACATATTTGTGTCGACACAAATATGTTTGACCTTTGACCTATTTTGCACTACATCTCTGAAACTAAGCATCAGGTGGATATACAACCATTACATTTTTTGCTCTTTGACCCCTATATGACCCTTGACCTTCGATAGCGGCCATCCATACAGGATGCAATATAAAATATTGCCTCTTAGCACCCAACTAAATTAATCAGATATTCAATCCTTTTGTACCTTCTAAGCTGATTAAACCTTCTGGGCTCCTGGCCTAAATGTTGTAATCATCCGCGTGAACATAAACACAGAATAAGGGTGCTTTTTCCGACCACAATGCGGGCCACCCTGTGCTAAGGGTATCAAAATCGCCAATTTCAGAGAATAAGATTTTTTCAACTTGAATCTGCGCTAAGGGTTACTTGGACCGATAGCCATCATTGTAAAAATAGCCCAACATAGTTAGGTCTATAGCACAAATTTACTAACAAAACTAAATCACACAATTACTTCATATGTTCATTTCAGTCTAAACTCTCTTAAGGACCTATCCTTTGCTATGCATATGATTCGTCGAGCTATTATCCTTAGTTTAGTTGGCTATAATCCTCCAGGGTCACTTTTTCCTTCTTTGAGAATCAGCGTTAAGGATAGTTTTTAACAGCAGATTCACATGGATGATTATAACTTTTATACATGAGTGCTCCCCCCCCCCCCCCCCCCTGGAGGTGTGATGTAGTTCTAGCGGAGAGTTGTCATCAACTGATAATGAAACTAACATCTGCTTATGTTTTGTTCATTTCAGACCGTGGGTCGGCACTTCAAGACCATTCCAGTCATCGAGAAAGAAGCGCTCACATACTTTATTTACATGGTGAAAAATAATAAGAGCCGTTTTGATCAGAAACACGACAGTCACTCATAAATAATGATACTATAACTGTACAGTAGAACACTCTAGTAAATTTTGTATCATAATGTATGCATCTACAGGGTGGTCCAAAAAAAACTATACCCAACTTTGGAGGCCATTTTCTCCTAGATGATAAAATATTTTAGTAAATTGGTTTGCATATTATTAAAGCATATATCGTTGAGCATTATTGGTGAAAATATGGAAGATATTACATTAATATTTTTTGAGATATTGCTATTTTTAGCGAGTATGTGTAAAAATGGCTTTTCCACGGGAGCTGTCAATGCATCAACATGTTTGAATATGATATGACACAATAATGTAATGACGCGATAGTCCTTTGACAAATGTTTTTGCGAGAGCTTCTTTTATTTACACTAAAATGGATAAATAATACTTTTTAATAGATAGGCTTCTGGTTTTGTTCATTTCAGTTAGTTCAACAAATGATATAATTTCATGTATCTGGAACATCTATTAACATTGACAGCTCCCGTGGAAAAGCCATTTTTACACATACTCGCTAAAAATAGCAATATCTCAAAAAATATTAATGTAATATCTTCCCTATTTTCACCAATAATGCTCAACGATATATGCTTTAATAATATGCAAACCAAATTACTAAAATATTTTATCATCTAGGAGAAAATGGCCTCCAAAGTTGGGTATATATTTTTTTGGACCACCCTGTATGTGAAGATTGACGACTGGGGTTAGGTTTGGACAAGATTCCTAGACTAGCTATAAGGTAAATGAGCTTGAACAGAAATGCAGATTGTACAAACATCCTGATTTTAACTCATATTTAGAGTCAGTGCTGCAAAGGGGTAAACTGTTAAGAAATAGTGTACTTTAGGTCTCAATGTATTAAGTCTGAATGAAGAAAGTTAATGTATGGGGTAATAATCAGACTCTTTACATGTACAATAGTATGCATACCTTTGAATTGGTACCGAAAGTACTTAATATACATTTAAACCCCAAAGTTGCCATCGTCCAGAAGCTTCGGTAGGGGTCTAAAATGGACTCTTCGGAGCGGAGGGGATTTTGGACAAACACTAGGGTCTTATTAAAGAACTGATTTGCTCCAAAAAGTAGGGTCAAGAATTGATTTACCTTCAATTTTCTTTGAAAAATTGGGGTTTTAGAACACAATTTTTCAAAAGTGTAGGGCTTTAGAATGTGGGCGATTATTGTGGAGTATTCTCAGCCCTTGGAAATACAGCATGGAATAATCTAGATATTGTTTTATCTTTGCCAGTGTCTTCATATGTATACATGTAAGCCCTAGTTGTTGCTTGTAAATATTGTATATTTTTACTATTATTAATGCACTATGTTCACAGGACACACAGCACTGCTGGAGAATCGAAATTTAAATATAAAACCAAGCATCCCGTTGTAATCCCTATTTATTAATGCCAATATTTAAGTTAAGCATTTATTCTTACATGGTTTGCATGAAATCTGCAATCACAGTCATAACACTTTTACATGATAGAATGTGTGAGCAAGGCAACTAATAGTGAGCTTAACAATTCTGATGTGACAAATCAGAAATGTCAAATATATCAATCTAAAATAATTTCTGCTGTTTAAGGCCAAGTAACAAAAATAATGTGTTTCTCATCCAGACTTTTCAAAAAATCAGAGAGGGAGGCCCTTATTATTTGTTATTTTTTACAAATTTATTATTCATATCTGTTCAAAATTCCCATATAATTATCATAAAATTGGGAATGCGGCGAATGCCCTCATATTTATTTACTTCCTCATTGCTATACCACTAGCCTGAAAACATGTGTGGAATGTGTTTATTAATGATGATACCCAAGCACTTCTTATCATCTCTTAATTAATGAAACAAAGTAAGCAAGGAAATAAGAAAAATAATAATATATTTGAAAATCTCCTAAAATTGATGGGGGTGGGGACAAGAAACCCGTTTATTATTTTACTTGGCCTAAAACAATATTTAAAAGGTAGATTATTTGAGTTAATTATATCGAATGGCTTTGAGGGTGATACAAGAATATAACAAGTGCAATATATTTTGGAATCGCACAAAAAGTAAGCCATTCAATAATATTATGAGGGTGGATCAGTAAGTTCTGTCACCAATAGCCCCAGCTACACAAGATATACACATTAAAAAAAGTATCGCACCACTGTTTTTTTGTTGAAAAGTGCAAATGTGGCCTCGAATTTTGCCACCATGGTGTGATATTAAGGATCATTTGATTGCGTAAGCTATCCAACAAAATGTTATGCAATAAAAGGGCCACATTTTAGTTTGTGACGTAATCGATGTAGTGTTTTTCAAGGCCAAGGGGAAAATGCATGTTTTTATCCAAAAGCATGCATGAAACAAGTTTGGGTATAACGCGATATTGAATAGACTTTAAAAACTTAAAATAGTCATTATATTAGTTCTGTATTTGGCGCAAGATATGTTCCATTTAGACGTTATAGGCTACAATGCAGTGAATGAGTCCAAACATACCATTTTTTGATGGTCATAAATTCAGCATATATGAAGAGGTCACCGTTGATTTTTTGTTTGTTTATTTGACCTAGGGCAACACTTCCGCAATATTGCTTTTGTCATTTGAGCTTATTTAAAATTTGACCTATTTTGACCATTGACCCCATAACCCTTGGGTTTACGAAAAAGGGAGTTTTTTCATATTTGAGGACAATCAGGCAACTTTTGAAATTTGACCCCAGATGACCTTTGACCTTGGAAGACTTGAATGTGTTACCAAGGATTACAACTATAGAGATTAATCATCGGGCCTCTCAATATCGCGTTATACCCAAACTTTTTTCATGCATTTTCCCCTTGGCATTGAAAAACATTACATCGATTACGTCACAAACTCAAATGAGGTCCTTTTATTGCATAACATTTTGCTGGACAGCTTACGCAAACAAATGATCCTTAATATCACACCATGGTTGCAAAATTCGAGGCCACATTTGCACTTTTCAACCAGTGTTGCGATACTTTTTTCAATGTGTATGTGACCAGTCGCTTCAAAAAGGACATGTTGTCGGCAAAGACAGTTTTGAGATAGAAGCCAATGAAGTTGGTGAAATATATAGAAAATAATAGTAAAGTAAATGGTTCTTGAAATGATATCTTGTGATTCCAAAGTCCGATTTCCTTCATCAAGGTATCATTTTAAAGCTTAGAGTGTGCTCATTCAGCTGATATGTGTAACTCTAATTGGAGCTCTGCCTCCAACATGTCCATTTTGATGTGACGGGTCACATATACTGTCTTTATTGTGTTATGTCATCCTGTGCATCACATTCTTAAATCCCCCTTATGTAAATTTAGTTGGGATATATAGCCTGTATAGAATTTATCTGCCTGTGAAATGGAGCCTCAAAGACGGTCTCGAATCATGCTGCATCACGACAAGGCAAGTCTAGCTCACCTCACCCAGACGTACCTTGATGAACATGGTATCCATTTGATGGAACATCCACCCTAATCACCCAACTTGGCTCCCTGCGACTTCTTTCTTTCCCAACATTCAAATAAAAGATTGCAGGGAGACATTTTTCAAGGATCCTAGACCTAGCCGAAGATGTATATTCAGAAATGAGACAGTCTCTGTTTTGGAGTACCCCCCATGCTTCAGAGGATGAGGATGCAACAGTGTATAGACATCAAGGGAAGCTTCTTTTTTGAAATTGTATGGCCATCTTCAGAAATGTGGGCTAAGTGACAGAACTTTTTGATCTGCCCTTGTATTATAATTATTTTAAGTAGAATTATTTAACAATCTGTAAACCTGTAGTCGCATTGATCTGGTATTATTTTGCACAAAACTTGCATTACGTTTGTCACCTAAGGCTGTATTAAAAAAATATGTGGTCTCAAAGCTCTTCAGTTGTTCAAAACCTAATGCGGAATGTAGGTTTTTTAAAGTTTTTTTAACTTTTTTTTTATAAATATAAAATATTGAAATCCTTGTAAAAGTGACCTTTAGTATTTAAAATGATGTGATCATACTGATCAATGAAAATCTGAAAAGTCGGTAAAACTTTGGACTAACGCGTGCAGGAGCTTTGAGACAAAAGATTTGTTTAATATAGCCTAAATGGACTCAGTTAGAACAGGTGTGATACAGTTAATAGTGTACTGAATGAACCGTCTATATAATCAATAAATATCCAATACAAAGTTCAACCAAGGTATATTATTTAAATGGGTATGGGTATTCTTGAGTGCTGGGAAGGGAACCGACTCACTGTAGTGGTCCTACATAACAGCATTCTATGGGTGACCCGGACTTTCAACTTTTGCCGTTGACAACAAAGCAATACAAAATTTAACAAATCACTGTGCTCTACTCAACCATACAGAGATTGTTCCCTGCGACGCGTGGTGAGGCAGTGTTAGCTACTGTTGTTTACATTAGCAAAATGTTTCCCCCAATTTTCGGACTTTTATTTGTAAAAAACATGTGAAAACTTGCATTATGTGTAAATATGATAACATGAGCATGCAGGGGAATCCCTTGGGCAAACATTCTATTCGATGGTGCCATTTCAAGGCGGTACAGAAAGGGCTATATTTTGGGTGTTTTGGTAATGGAACAATCCTAAATTGATTCATGTTCAAAGAAGATTTCTTGATGCACCCCAGGATGCTTCACTTTCATCACATGACCACGGATTTCTGTCACCAGTGTCTACTGGTTCCCATCGACATTACAGTGCAAGGAAATGCTTATATAGTTGTTAAACGAGGGTCTTTAAGAAAATCCTGTTGCAAGTAATATGATTGATATGTATTTAATACATTCCTCTCTTGATTTTCTTAAAGACCCTATATTTTTATGAATACAAGTTTTAGTTGGGATTCAACTTCTTTCATATTTGTGGCCAAGTTTACCCAATCTGCACCATGCATTACTATAGTAGAGGCCAGACAACCTCCAGCTGTTAATTACTTTAACACATGTGTGGAACTGTTTGTTTCGGTGATAAGCCCTGCTGGTACTGTAGGGGCGCTAAGCATGATGGGGTACATCAAGAAATCTTCTTTGATTCATGTTGTTGTCTACCGCCTTTTAACTTTAACTTTACTCTCTGTAATGTAGACTTCTCAGACAATTTGTTCTACAATGGAAGTTCATTGTGTATGTGTATTGTTCTTGAGCAAAATCCTGAAGCAGGTGTTTGCAAGTAGGCCTATATTACACACATCACCGATGTTCATGTACAACCTCTCTTTGACTGCATCTTATGTAAATTATTTATTGCTGTCCTTTTTCAGAAATATACAAATGTCAATCTATATTCTTTTCTGCATGCATCCACTCTCTTAAAAGTATAATTATTATGCGATTTGTTCATGGAACACCCTCAATCTTTGATTTTTGTCTTCTAAATGCACAAGTTACAGAGCAATACGTTTCCTAATTACTTTGTTGAAATACATTTTCAGGTTAAGCCGTCAGTTTATTTTCTTAGTGTTTTTTTGTGTTCGTAAATAGAATTCCATGCTTTGATACCATGTTAACGCCGTTTACAGTGTTTCCGGCTACGACCGCAACTGTAAACAACTAAACACAATAGTATGGAATCATTTATGATACAAATCAAAACAAATATGTTGAAAAAATCATTAAAGGTATATTATGTGATCTTTCAAGGGAACGCCCTCAACATCGAAAACAAAATTGAAAGTAGATTTTCTTGCAGATTTACATTTCTGATCATAAATCGTACATACATTCCAAGTTACAGGGCGGTACGATTCTTAATTACTTCAAAATCATGGTTTTAGAGTGAAAATAAACTGTCGTGATAACACGACAGTTTATATTTTCACTCTAAATTCACTCTAAAACCTTGATTTTGAGGTAATTAGGAATCGTATCGCTCTGTCACTTGGAATGTATGTACGATTTATGATCAGAAATGTAAATCTGCAAGAAAATCTACTTTCTAAAAAAAATCATGAATTGAGGGCGCTCTCTGGAAAAGATCACATAATATGCCTTTAAATTGGAAGCAGATTTCCATTATGATTTAGTAAAGTTCTGTGATGGTTTTCACGGAATATACAGTCAAGATAGATTTATGAGCCCATGCAGGAAATCTTTCCTGATAAGTCAAGCTTCATTATAAGAGTGAAAAAATATGTGTAAAAACTTATTAGTCACAAAAAAACATTGGGTTGGGGTAAATGATGAGTCTGTCACTGGAATAAGAAAGCAGTATAAGGCAAGGAAAATAAGAAACCCTGTTTTACGGGCCCGACCGACCCACGTTGTGCGTTTAAAAAATAAAAAAAAGATACTTTTTTCTCAAATCATGTAAAATCCGCCGTTGTTTGGCCGAAAATATATATATATTTTTTTAAATTTCAGATTTTTGCGGATTTTGGTGCCATTTTAGGTTTAAAAAAACAAAAATGACCGACCTACTAGACAGGTCCATCCGCCTGTAAAACAGGGTTTTTATTAAAATTTCCGTCGCCTAATTGCATTTCTTTCAATTATGCTGATTGTTTGTCAATGTGCACTCAACAAGAACCGTCTTGCCTCAAAATCGCTATTAATGGGTTTTATATACTATCCTCATGATATCGTTAATAATTACTATATATCCACGATCTGATAAGTCTGTGTATGGATCATGACTGATTCTTTGTGACCCTATTTATTTATGATGGAGCGCCACCATTTTCTATTTTGTAACATGCAATGTGAAGAGATAAGGGCAATTTAAAAAAAATGGCTCTTTTTACATTTTACCCAATTTAATTGAAATTAAAAAAAATTAAGAGCAGCTAATTATTCCAAAAGGTGACTATGATGGTAATTTCTTTGCCCAATGGTATTTTGGCTCTCACTCTTTGCACATAAAAAAATTCTTGCAATTTTTGATGCTGAAATGGTCAGGAGTGTAACACTTTTTTTCACAACGAAAATTGAAAATCCATTTTTATCCAGGTAGCACATTAAAACTAATGATCAGATTGAACTCAAGGATATATGTTCTGATGTATTGAAGGGTCTTACTTATTCACAATCAGCCATTATGAAATATATCTTGTAAAAGTCTGTCAAAAAACCTTTTGTATCATTACAGTGTATCAATTTGAAAAATGTTGTCAAACTCAAATTATGGAATTAATCCATCTGAAAGAAAAAAAATGTAAATATATAACACATTAATTTTTCAACATCCAATGTTTGCATTCGTTTGGCTTTTTATAAATGGCCAACTGACATTCATAATCACATTACATCATTTGTGGACTGTGGTGAAAGGTTTAGTGTGAAGACCCGCAGAACGTCAGGAGTGTAACATTGACAATTGACCTGAATTTTTCATACTTACTTTAAGATTTAAAGGTATATTATGTGATCTTTCCAAGGAACGCCCTCAACATCGAAAAAAAAATTGAAAGCAGATTTTCTTGCAGATTTACATTTCTGATCATAAATCGGACATACATTCCAAGTTACAGGGCGATACGATTCTTAATTACTTCAAAATCATGGTGTTAGAGTGAAAATAAACTGTCGGATGTCGATTTTTTTTGTCCGACAACTTATTTTACTCTAGTCTAAATTCCCTCTAAAACCATGATTTTGAGGTAATTAGGAATCGTATCGCTCTGTAACTTGGAATATATTTATGATTTATGATCAGAAATGTAAATCTGCAAGAAAATCTACTTTCTAAAAAAAATCATGAATAGAGGACGCTCTCTGGAAAAGATCACATAATATGCCTTTAATTGAGATGTATCCTTAAATTATAGTAGTAGGTGGTGTAATAAATATAATATTAACAAACACAGTTGTGTTTCATTGAGTATATGTACTACAGATAGCAAATAAGGGTCGGTCAGGAGTGTAACACTATAGTTAAGTCCAGGCCCGTAACTAGGGGGGGGGGGGGGGGGGGGGGGGGGCGGACATTTTACTATTGTTTTAGTGATATTAAAAATACCAATACCTGAGCCCCTGTTCATCACCCTATTTGAAACATGAATAAAAAGTATGTTTGGAACTATTTTGGCCCACTAATACTCTAATACAATTACAGGCACTATTTGGTTAACTTACTAGTATTGTAACCACTTTCATACTTAACTGTGATCCTCATAACCTCTGATATCTACCTATTAGTAGGCATAGCACAATGCACACACACACAGTCTGCCACTGGGAGTATAACACCAGTGAACAACAACATATGAAGAGCTGTGTTGCATAAAAGCCTACATCCACTTCTACCTGTTACTCATTTTGCATTATTCAATGGGTGGCTATTCACAATGTGGAATGTTATTTGTATTGTTGCCTCAATTGGCGTGCATGGATGAACTAATCCAAGTCATGAAGACAGCCATGGAATATTTGGATTAATTAATCATGCAAAATGAGTAACATGTAGCAGTGGTCTGTAAGCCCTTATTCAAAACAATCTTTTCATATAATGTATGCAGCTCCACTTTGAAAAACACCCCTATATAAAATTAATTATCCTCACAGTAGGCACTCCATGTATGGCAGTGAACTTGCCATATATGGGTAGTCATGACCTTGGACTATATAACCTTGATCCAGGTATAAATACTTATCATCCGGTTTTTTAGTTATGACTTTTTTTTACCAATTTTCGAAATTTGCTCTGAACTTGAATATATTGGGCCAATTTAAATAAACCTAACCTGAGATATTGTACTAAACACTTCAATCCATTTAGTGATATGCTCAGATTTTGCATCCTTTGAGTGCCTACTGTGAGGAAAAGACTGAGAATTTAAATATGGGTATTTAAGAAATGGAAAAGCTTGTTTAATTTCTAAATCCATCAATATTTGTCAATCAAATTGGGTATACATGTTATATATCTATTACCGATCACTCTTATGATGCGAAAAAAATTGTCGGACATTGCTCATTTGCATATTAATGTCTTGAATAGATAATTAGCTAATTTGCATATTTAATGAGCTTATGAAACTAAATTATAGTTTAAAAGATTGGGTATCGTACAGTTAGCCATAATACCAAGTTTGATTGCAATACACCATTCACATCTGGATTTATAACATTTACGCATATTAATTAGGTGGACTTAGTCACTTTTTTGATTGCGGTCAGTAAAACTGGTCAAAATGACCAATTTCACTAGCTTATTTTAGCTTAATGCAATATAATTTTACCATATTTTTTAATTTAACATGGTATATAGATATTCAATTGTTAAAGAAATATGTGTAAATGGTGTTTTGAATGTTACATTATTAACAAATTGAGCTCTCTAAATCCTGATAAATTATATTTGTGGGCATTGTTACTGTTTTTGGCAGGTTTTCGGCCATTTTCCGAGTATCTCAAAACACCGTACCACAAGAATGCATTGACCGATTGTCATAATTATTTTTGGAAAATAAATCTTTCATTGCAATCTTTCATTTGAATCCAATTTTGTACATGTCTCAATCATTTGAATGTTATGTGTGCTATGCCTACTATTAGTATTACAATGTCAGGAGTGTAACACAATTTGTACAAAATATGTATTCATTCATTTTTGAAGTATCACTGTCTTGCCATAGATTGCAATATGAGCTTGAAACTGTCAGTATATTTTGATATTGGTTAACTCTAATGTTTACAACTACTAATACTAAATCTAGGTACTAGTATGTTGCTTTAAAAAAAAAATTGCTCCCCATTGTGAAAAAAATAGGGGTTTTGTGTGGAAAATCTTTTTTTTTCACTTTGATTGTTTTAAACAAAGCAAAAGTGTCTTTCTATGCTAACCTATATACTGATGTAGAGTAGTGCCATAAAAAGGCTGTTTTTAAACATAATTACTTTTAGATAAACCAAAAAAATGTTTCAGAGGGTTTTACCCATCGAAAGGCATTTTCTGTTATAAATTGTGTTTAAAAAAAAATTATGAAGACTATTTTGTGTATTTCTTTATTAGTTTCACATACTTTAATATATTGGGAGTACAGTAAGACCAAAAAATAATTAGTTTATCAATTTTGAATTTTGACCTCTTGGGTGGAGCAAATGTCCCAATTTTGAGCCATTTTTTTTTAAATTGCCCATAAGAGATAGACCACTTGCTTCTTTTAATGCCATCATAGCCCAACACGAGCTTTGGTCTGTCATCGTCTATGCGTTCCTTAGATGGCTCCTTGTATTATCACCTTTTCTAGATTGTCACTCTCTTGTTTAGCAATATGTCCAAAGTATTGTAGTTTGTTGCGCATGATCTTTGTATACAGAGAAGATTGGCCACCAATCTGGCTTCTGACAAATTCAATGGTCTTATACAATAAAGCTCAATACAAAAAAACAATAAGCAATTCCAGATTTATATTTTTCAAGAGACAAGCAGTATTAATAAGTCTGTGCTGACAACCATCATTTTATGTGGAAGTTCGGAGCTCACATTTCCGAAGAAACTATAGTTGCTGTCACAATACGTTCAATAACCGCGTATGTACCTGTGGCTGAATTTCAATGCAAGCTTGGAATGAATATTTGTAACTCGCTTGCCCATTTGTAATATCGTCCAAATATTTATGACAGCTAATATAGGAGGCAGGTTCTTACCAAAATGTAAACACGGCTGTTTGATCCCACATATTTGTCCGATTTATTCTGAGAACACCGTAACTTGCTGGCCCGGTTCTGGTTTTAACTTATTCAAGTACTGGCCATCTTTTGTAGAAATTTCAGAACATTTGTTGGTGCCATTTCTGAGAAATAGAGCTTTGAATATTATTATTATTTACTATAATAGCGCCCTCATCGGCCACATTTCCCATAGAGTTACATGTAAAATGTGTGTAAAGTAGAAAATGCCGATAATTTAAAAATGGCTCCAACAATTTTCGTGAAATTTTCACTGTATACTCGTATTCATTAGCGCTACCTAAATCAGGTCAGACCATAACTGGGCCACTGTAATCTTTTTTTATTCCATAATTTTAATTATAAATCGGACAGTCAAACAGCCGTGTATAAATTAAGTGCCACCTCTGGATGTGGGATATTTTGAGAGTTAGATGTGCAAGAAATGATGCTAATATGAAGTTAAACTTTCGATCTCAACACAAGAAATATTTACCTGGAATTTTCAGGTGTTACTACACCTTTCATCAGCAGACTAATGACTCGACTTGACCTTTTGGAGGTGTGACGTCAGAATCGGGTCATAGACTCTTGGTAATTTGTACCTGCCCCCGTCTTTGTTGAGTGATGGTTGGTTGGCTCTTATGTAAATAGCCTCCTTGACACCTCTCTCGAACCAACGAGGATCCCTATCCAAGATCTTGACTTTGTCTAAGTCAACACTGTGTCCTGGTGACTCAATATGGATGTGTTGGGATACCTCGGACGAGGTGGAACTAGGACGCCTGTGCTCTGTTTATCACTCAACAAAGACGGGGGCAGGTACAAATTACCAAGAGTCTATGACCCGATTCTGACGTCACACCTCCAAAAGGTCAAGTCGAGTCATTAGTCTGCTGATGAAAGGTGTAGTAACACCTGAAAATTCCAGGTAAATATTTCTTGTGTTGAGATCGAAAGTTTAACTTCATATTATTTATCACCAACACAGATGAACTTTCATTCTAATAAAGAAATGATGTTATTTATGTAGTCGTCACAGTTATCAATAATTAAAATAGCTAACCTAATTTGATTTGTAAATAAATAATTGCTTTTCTATTACTCACTGGGTTGAGTATGGTGCACATTTTGTTTCAATTGTTTCTTTTACTTATCAGGTTATCTCAAATGTTTTATTTTATTATTTGGAAAAATAAGAAGCATAAAACATACATCATAGTTGTGAAGGAAACTAAAGGTAGTACAAGAATAATGTTTGTATTCAGATAAACTCAAAGTATTTTATTTTTGAGTGGAATGATATGTTTGAGGATGAATCCTAGCTCACAAAAAACAAATCAGTGCTTTGAATACAAACAAATCCAAAAAAC
>CM069450.1:72257354-72273184 GCA_035610835.1 Ophiura sarsii | reverse complement strand
AAATTCACTGCGATTAGGTTCAATTTGACATTTCCACTACTAAACAATGGTAAGATAGGGCAAAATATTCGATTTCATAAGCAAATTATACAGGCAAATTACTCGATGAAAAAATAGCTCACCGAATTCGACAGTCTTGTCATCATCGGCAACAGTGTAAAAAAAGTGAAATCATTGATAAGCTTACTACATCATGCCATTCACCTACAATGTTACGGTCATATTAGAAGCTCAAATTATAATAAATAGCTGCCTTGAAGTATACTCGCCTTGCAAACAAGGTCAATCTGAGAGTTGGTGGAAAGTGAAATTAAGATTAAGGTGGTGTCTTTTTTATGTTGAAATCAGTCTTAAAAAGATTAGTCTAGATCCCTAGGCTATGCCAGAGACCGGAGGTCCAGTCTACCTTGAAGCAGCTATTTAATGACTCAGGTTAGTTTTGTGCTGAATCAAGGCATACAATATCGGCTAGTTGAATTGATAAAGCTTCAAAATTCAACGGTGTGGGAAGGATACATTGCCTAGCTATTGGATTTTGAAGCTTACTTTGAATTCTAGCCTAAATTAGTGTTATGTGTGCAAATTGGGGACATATTTTCAATTGATATATCTAATAGATTCATTTGCCAGTCATAAATTATCCCCCGATCAAATCATCATCCCCCCCCCCCCCACCCCCCCCCCCCCCCCCCATGTATAAAAAAATAAATAAAAAAATTATTTTTTAAATTAAGGGGTCTAGAGGGTTTCAGTATCCATGATCAAAAAGTGTTTAAAAAATACATTGATTAGATCAATTCACATGATCAGGTTTTATGTGATTCAGCATAATTTGCATGTAGGGCAGGCCAAATATCCAACCTAATCATATTTCATGGTATTTCACACTAAACTAACACAGTGAGTGCTCCACTTGCTGTAAAAAATACAAAAGCAGGTGAAAAGATGTAAATTAACATTATAATGACTAAAATGGACACTGTTACTTCTTCTTTCCACATTCAGTCCTAAAATATTAATTGGTGTGACCCAAAAAGCCCAGGTTATATTTTGACAATTTGCTGTCTTCAGTAGATAGTACATGTTTAAGGGGTAGGCCAAGATTGGCTCTGATTTGAAATGGTAAAAAAATCATGTGTAGCTCATTGTTTTTGCAAAAGAATAGTTTTATTATCATTATGAGGATTGAAATTGAAAGTAAAAACAATAAAAATTAAAACAATTGTCCCTTTAGATTCCACACCAGTAAATAATTTCAGTCCTTGTAGAGACGACAATCAAAAGTTTTTTCTTAGCTTTCATCCTGTGGCCCATTGATTATAGAATTAATCAGAAATGGTACTTATTGCTCCCAAATGATTAAAGTTGTAGTTTAATCCTGATTTTAGGACTACTACCTAATACCACAGTGGAAAAAGACATATTTTCAATGCATTTTGTAGGTTTTTGGATGTATTTTGATTGTAAATGATCTGGCAACATTTCTCAACTTTTTCTGATAAATGAGGGCGCTACACCAATTGTCCAACTTTGGGGTCTTATTGCTCAGAACTTTCGGGATACCATATATATTTGTTTTGATTAAATGATCAAATATATCATGAAATTTAAGGAAAATGTCAAATTGAAAATTCCAGTCGCTTTATAAACGAGAAAATGGGCTTTTTGTAACTACCATTTTACATGTAAACGCATAGGGAAACCATTTGGTGGTGTGAAATCTGTAGGGGCAAATGTATGCAGTAGTCGGCAAAATAATGGAAAATGTTATAAAGAAAACCTGGAGGATTGGCTCTTGTGAGTTATTAACTGCGCTGTATTTTAGACTTTTTTATTTTACCGTGCGAAATTGTTAGACCCCCCCCCCCCGTTACGTAACCCCCCCCCCCCCCCCCCCCACCCCCCCACCCACAATTGCGTGAAATTCACGAGGTGACTGCAAACAATGCGGGGCTACCATTTTACTATTTTTATTTTGTTGGTACGTCGGGGCAATTGCTTTTCCCCCGCCCCTTCCTTTATTGAGAAATTCTGGAGCCGCCCTGCCTTTACCATGTGCAATTTAATTTCCCTTGCAAAAGATAAGCTTTTCCTTCCCTGGTTTTCCTTGAGAGTTGTATGTGTGGTCTGTAGGAATACTTAACTCGTCAAAAGGTGCTGTTTTGTTTGTTTTGACGATAATGACCTCTTGATAAATGGTACACCTTTCTATAAATTTGAGCTCACTAGATTTAGTAATCGCTTCTTCATATTCATCGGTTCGCGTCAGGTTTGTATGGGCTTTAAACGAGGCGCTTAACTCGACCGCCTTTATCATACCACCCGCTTTGGCTTCAAATTCACTTCCTTCCTCCTTCATTTTCTTCCAGCTGTTCTTTGTCTCCACCTTAGATGAGTACTTAGCTTCATAGCCACCGGGGTGACTGAAAGCATACCGCCACTCGGAGAACGCTTTAAGAACCGTAATGTTAGGGATATGTTCTCTGATGGGCATATGGTCACTGAAGATAACGCTCATTTTGTGAATCCTGTTTTGATATTGGCTTGCAGGGAATTTGATCATCTTCTCTTCTCCTTGTATATGCATGACGAGGTGCACCCTGGAAAAACCAATTAAAAGGACATTGAATTCCGACATACCAGGTTTCAGGTCGCGGGTTCCGTCGTAGTCAACAACCTGAACATGATACTTGGTGTCGTTTACAAAAAGTGCAGGAATCTGAAACCGAGTTACTGACAGTCTTGACGACGCTTTTACCAAAAGCCTTAAACATAATGGTATAATCTGTAAAAAATAAAAGTAGATGATAATTTCTTTAGATAAAAGTTTATAGCGCCGATCCCCGATTTAAAGATATTTTAGAACTATAGACCGAATGCAAATTTCAGGCTGCGTGCGGTCAAGCTACACTGAAACAATTAAGGCTTATCATGTAAACAATCCTCCTAAATATGTTCGTTAGTTTGAATAATAATGCTTCGTTCTTGATTGTGGCTTTCATCGTCATTTTCGAAGTTGATGGATTTTTAAACAATTTTATAAAGTGATGAGTTTACATTTTCAATAACGTCTTATGTTTGACCATATGTCAATTGTCATGATAAGACGATCCGTGATCACTACCTGTTCACTGATGGTTTTTTCTACCGAAAAACACTTAACAATTCTAGTTCGGGCTGGACTGTAATTTCACAATCTATGTTTTGAATGAAAAAGAGCTTGACTTGATTAGCTAATTAAATTTCTACGTTTGTAAGTCATTTGATTAAAGGTATATTATGTGATCTTTTCAAAGGAACGCCCTCAACATCGAAAAAAAAATGAAAGCAGATTTTCTTGCAGTTTTACATTTCTGATCATAAATCGTACAAACATTCCAAGTTAGAGGGCGATACGATTCTTAATTACTTCAAAATCATGGTTTTAGAGTGAAAATAAACTTTCGGATGTCCGACAACTTGTTTTACTCTAGTCTAAATTCACTCTAAAACCATGATTTTGAGGTAATTAGGAATCGTATCGCGCTGTAACTTGGAATGTATGTACGATTTAAAATTATAATTTCCAAATATTTTGGTCAACATTATTTTAGCATTATCATACTATAATTTGTCTTATGGTGTATGTATGTATGTATGTATGTATGTATCCATAAAAGGCTCTCTCATTTTCCATCTAAACGCCGTGAACGTTTTACTGATAAAAGATGATTACAATGTGAGTATTATAAGCTATGAATGGCTGAAACCGTACAGAATTGAACGAGATATGAGCAAAAAAATTCAAATCCAGGGCCTTTTCAGACTGTTTCTACGGGCCATGTTTGTTTATTTTTCGGTGCGTACTGCAACCATGCAGTCGAGCGCGTAACACATAACGCGGCGTAGTGCGTCATGTAAACTAAACGCTCACACGCACTACACCCACGCACCCTACGCGCGCGGGCGGACAAATATTGGAGAAATACGCTGCGCTACTGGAGTTGATTAATTTAGGCCTTGAAGGTGTATAAGCACGGGGCGGGCGGGAACAGCGGTAGGGGCGATGATGGCGGACGAAGGATGGCAGGGGGGGCGGGCGGGGGAGAGGGAGACCATGAAGTAATGAGGTTTGGGAGGCAGGCGGTTACTGAAGAACGCTACGGGAGTTGGTTAATTTAGGCCAAGTGACGGAACTGTAGGCCTTGAGATATGCCACGGGCGGGACGAGCGGGGCGGTGACGAATGGGGGTTGTGTGTAGTGATATGATGTGGTTTGGTAGGCAGGGGGTTAATGAAGAAATTTGATGCTAAATTGCCTAACGGATATGCCACGGGGCGGCGGGGGGGGGGGGGGGGGGGCAGGGCGGGGGAGTGACGGATGGGGATGGGGTACGGGAGATGGTTAAGGTTTAGGCCTTGGAGTTGAAATATGCCACGGGGCGAGCCCGGCGGGGAATTTTTTTAAATTGTTAATTGAAATGTGAACACTTTTGAATTAGGCCCTAAAACAAAACCTTTTGATTTAAAACAAAAATGTTTTAAATATTGTTTATTCCTATGTGCATCATTATAAATTTTCCAACACTTCTGTGTTGTGTCATTTTGTAGGTGTTCTATCTGGTAGGCCCTACTACCTAGCGGGAGAGCCCGTCCGAAGGACGGGCGTTCCGCTAGTCTAACTATAATTTGTCTTATGTTGTATGTAGGGGTGTATGTATCCTGAAAAGGCTTTCTCATTTCGCGTCTAAAAGTCGCGAACGTTGCACTGATAATAGATGATGACTTGACACGGGTTATAAGCTATAAATGGCCGAAAACCGTACAAAATTGACCAAGATATGAGCAAACAGAGTAAAACCCAGGGCCTTTTGAGACTGTTTCTACGGGCCATGTTTGTTTATTTGTGTGCGTACTGCAACCATGCATTCGGCGCGAACCACATAACGCGTCGTAGTGCGCCATGCAAAATAAACGCTCACACGCACTACACCCACGCACCCCTACACACGTACGCGGGCGGGCAAATATTGGAAAAATACGCTGCGCTACGGGGTTTGGTTAATTTAGGCTAAGGTTTAGATAAGCACGGGGCGGGCGGGTGGGCGGGGGCGAGGGGAGGCCATGAAGTAATGAGGTTTGGGAGGCAGGGGGTTAATGAAAAAAGGGTGATACTAAACAGCTTGGGGAGATTGTTAAGGTTTAGGCCTTGGGTGTTGAGATAATCACGGTGCAGGGGCCGAGGGGGGGGGGGGGCGGTGGCGGCGGGCCGGGGTGAGGGGGTTTAATGAAGTAATGTGGTTTGGGTGGCAGGGGAGAAGAAAAAAATGCGATACTAAATTGCGTAACAGGGAGGGTCACCAGTCAGCTGTAGAACGGGGCCCCGTTTCAATTGAGGGCGCTCTAAAACGACGGGTGTACGTAACCAAGGTAACGCACACCCGTCAATTTGCGCAATGATTGAATTTTCGCCTTTTACCCCAATTATCTGCATAAAAAGAAACTATCCATCGAGTTGAGGGCAGCATAAGGTACCAGAACTCTTTGTGACATCCAGTTCAATGATTTCATTTAACCTTTGACCAAACATTACACGACACAAGCTAAAATTATGTCTTTTTTGACCGGTTTGCTGCCATTTTATAGACTTTTTAGGGTAAGTGTGATAATATCTACATTAAATATAAGCCCTATAGTATTCAGAGGTGATGCCTTTGTAACGGTTAATCCCTGTGATAAGAGAGTTATTTCGTTGTTTACAATCGGCAAAATCGGCTGTTTATGAATTTTAAAAATGACTGTGACGTGAGGCCGTTCCCTTGGAAACGCCGTCCCGTTCCCAAGCCCGCCCTCTATTGAAAAGTGTTTTTTGTTCGTATTCTGGCGGGCGACGGACTTTCGTCACTTGATGAATCGCCGTATATAAAATGACGGCAGTGCGTCACTAAATGGGGCGCCCTCAATTGAAACGGAGCCCCGTTCTACAGCTGACTGGTCACGAGGTGGAATGACATAGTATGGTTCCTTAAAAGTATAAGCTTTGGGTAATGACGGGAAGCTTTCATTTTCAGGTCAGAATGCTATTATAAGCCTGCATTATATTTTTTCATATGTTTGTGATATGGGGTAATGACGGGAAACATTCAATTTCAGGTAAGGAAATAAGCCTATGCATTATACTTTAACTCAAAATGTATTCTTACCAATTTCGCGACAAATGTTCGTATAGCTATGTGTTATTTCACCTGGGTTCTGTCTGGTAGGCGCTACTTACTAGCGGTAGCCCGTTCGAAGAACGGGCGTCCCGCTAGTCTTACTATAATTTGTCTTATGTTGTATGTAGGGGTATATGTATGTGTGTATGTATCCTGAAAAGGCTTTCTCAATTTGTATCTTAAAGCTGTGAATATTGCACTTATACTAGATGATGACCTGACACGGGTGTTAAGCTATAAATGGCCGAAAACCGTACCGAACAAAAATTAAGGGTTTTTTTCAGACTATTTCTACGGGCCATATTTGTTTATCACTATGCGTATGGTAACGATGCAGTCGGCGCGAGTAACACATATCATTAGGTTCCATCGTCCAGTATAGTTTGAGCCAAGTTTCAAATATTGTCTGACCATGGTCTGACAGGGGCTGACATATTGAATTGGCTATCACGCTAGTATCTGTGTGTGAACATGGTGTGAATGGGGTGATACACCCTGGACCGACAGTCTAGAAGATCCGAAAAGGCACTGCTGTAACCACGCTGCAACACTCCTGCTATTGACATATCTTCAGCCCCATTGGGCTACATTTTAAACTAAAATCTGCTATATAATTGGGTGTTGTTTTTTAATTTGAACTTAATATTTGACACAATCTGAAATTACATTATTTTTTAAACAAATTAAAATTCAAACATTTATTTTCTTAACGCAAGAACATTGAAAAGTCGCGTGTTGGGCTAACAAAAGTCCACCCAAGAAAAACCCACTAAAAAGTTAATTCAACACATTTACCACACGCTGGGAATACCCAGAGGCTGTCTGTCTACAATCTAGCTACACAAATTGACACACACAGTGACTTTCAGCCGAATTGGGCTAAGTTCTAAAACTATAATATCTGATCCAGAGATAATATATTGTGACTTTTTTCAAATTTTGAACTTTTGACTTTAACCAAATTTAACCAAATTCGAAATATTACTAATTGCAATGACAAATTGAAGTTAAAGTGTGAATTTCTCAACACAACAACTTTTAAAAGTAAGACTTTGGGCGGGACTTTGGGCTTCTTTCCAGCAAGAAGATTATCCAATCTAATTGAGTCTAAATAAACTTGTGTATCAGTAAACTTTGATCATTTTCTGTCAGAATACTTTTAGCTAATTTCGTTAATATCCTATGGAATTCGCTCGTTTGACCAGCAAATAATATAAACATTATTCATTTATGCACATTAACACAAGAAAAAAAGCAACAACTGTAATAATTACATTTCTAAAGTTCCCATTAATACCGCTCTAGTACCAAGTTCTTCCACTATGGACAACACCAGGATACCACCCCTGACGCGACGGGGCCTTGAGCCGTGCTTGGCCAGCGATCCTAGTAGCCAGGCTAGGAAATACACAGGCGTGGTGCAATAAATCAAATAAATCAGCCAAAGAAAGTTATAATTTATTACCCTGGATACCAAGGCATATCCGTGGTCACAAAAAGCTCAAACTGTAAAGGGGACGGAACCGTAATGTCGCATCGTAGTGCGCCGTGTAAATAGACGCGCGCACACAAGCGGGCTGGGAAATGATGGGAAAATACGCCGTGCTACGGGAGATGGTTATATATTTAGACCTTGGGGTTGAAATTAGCCGGGAGACGGGGTGTAAATGGAGTATGTGAAGTAGGGACCGGGGTTAATGAAGAAATGTGGAATAACCGAGGGCCATAAGGTAACGAAATAATGTGGTTTCTGATAGAACGAAACATGATTATGGTGAATCTAAATTACGTAACATGTGTTGCAGATGTGGGATTTGATACTGTACGTGACACGCGGGCGGACAAATATTGGAGAAATACGCCACGCTACGGGAGATGGTTATTAAGGTTAGTCCTTGGCGTTGAGATTAGCCGCGGGGCGGGGAACTTTAGGCCTTGGGGGTTGAGATATGCCACGGGGCGGGACGGGCGGGGGCGGTGACGAATGGGGGTTGTGTGTAATGATGTAATGTGGTTCGGGAGGCAGGGGGGTTAATGACTAGACATGTGATGCTAAATTGCGCAACAGATATACCACGGGGCGGGGGCGGGCGGGGAGGGGGCAGGGCAGGGAGTGACGGGTGGGGTACGGGAGTTAAGGTTTAGGCCTTGCAGTTGAAATAAGCCACGGGGCGTGGATGGGCGGGGGTCTTTTTATGTTTTTAATTGAAATTTGAAATATTTTGAATTAAAACAAAACCTTTTGATTTAAAATAAAAAGGTTTTAAATATTGTTCCATTCCTATGTGTTTCGTTATAAATTTTCCAACACTTATGTGTTGTTTCATTTTGTAGGTGTTCTTCCGGTAGGCCCTACTCCCTAGCGGGAGAGCCCGTCCAAAGGACGGGCGTCCCGCTAGTCTTACTATAATTTGTCTTATATTGTGTCTATGTATAGAGGGATGTACGTATGTACGAGGGTCATTCAATAAGTTCTACCTCCTCCCTCATAACATCGCTAATATTAATGTCAACTTAATGACATTTGTCATGATTATAGCTCCGATCATAGCTACAAATGTGTAGTAAATGATAATTGATATCTGTTTTACTTTTGTTATGACGCGGTCAAAGCCAGAGAGAGATTTTGGACAACGGACACAGAAAATTACCTTAAAAATATACACATGTTTTTGGGTGTTTTTTCGAATTGTATGGTTCGATATAAGAGCATGATTTAAATACTGAAAATGGAAATGAATGAATGATATCTGAATATATTACAGTATTATCATGTATAGATAAGATTGTAAACAATTAACTCTTGTAGGCTTGCAATTAGTGTACTATCAACTCAAATGTACTGCTATGCCTTTGGCATACCAGAATACTTATGTGCAACCTTCAGAATAGTCAATCAGGTAGTCAATGATAGAAAATTGGTTTAGTTCGATATATTGAAGATCGCTTAGTTATTATGAAAGTCAAATATGACTTTTACAGGGTTCTCTAGGGGAGGGTAAACTGAATGGTTGTCCTGACCTGGATCTGGATAATCAGAGGGCATATTTTTTCCAAACCAATCAGACAAATTTATTGTTCACAGTCTGTTAAAGAGATATCTGACATTTCGAACGGTTATAATTGACCGATAGGTATGTTTTGACTCTTACAATAGGCCAATTGAAAAGCACTTCGGCGATATTTTGCTTTTTTCATCCGTTTCCGTCACACTAAATCGAGGTTTGGTTCTCACTGCATGTCCGGAAAAGTACAACCAGTACTCAGCTCAGTTTACTTTGGATTTGTAGCTGAGGGTCCAAGCTGCAATCGTGTGATATTTGATAAGACTGGCTCAAATAATAATAAAGTTATGAGGTAGGAGGTAGAACTTATTGAATGACCCTCGTATGTATGTATCCATAAAAGGCTCTCTCAGTTTGCAACTAAACGCCGTGAACGTTGCACTGATAACATATGATTATAATGTGAGTGTTATAAGCTATAAATGGCTGAAAACCGTACAGAATTGACCGAGATATGAGCAAAAGGAGTAAAATACGAGGGCCTTTTCAGACTGTTTCTACGGGCCATGTTTGTTTATTTGTGTGCGTACTGCAACCATGCAGTCGAGCGAGTAACACATAACGCGTCATAGTGCGCCATGCAAAATAAACGCTCACACGCACTACACCCACACACGCGGGCGGGCAAATATTGGAGAAAAACGCTGCGCTACGGGAGCTGATTAATTTAGGTATCTCGGTATAAGCACGGGGCGGGTGGGAACGGCGGGAGGGACGGGGACGGCGGTAGGGGCGGGGACGGCGGGCGAGGGACGGCAGTTCATTGTTCATTGTTTAGATTTGGCCCATAACATAGCGCACTCCATAACAGTTGCGACACGCGATTAAGCAATCATAGTTGGGGCTGTTAGGGCATCACAGGCATGACAGGGGAGGTTTGGTTCACATTCTTCTAAACGCACAAAATTTGGCCCATATGTTGCTCATACCATACTCTTTTGATTTTTGATGGATGCCTCTGACACAATAGATAGTATTAAATTAATTGACAAATGAATTGACAAAACTTGATAGTCAATAGTCATTGAGTTAACGATTTCCCTATACAACAAGGATATAATGATTTGCCGAAGTTTGCGTAACTCATCATTCACCATCACGTCCTGGATTTATTAATCTAGTTTGTTATCTGGTCAGTCATTTACTTTAATCAATTGAATACAGCACCTTAGATGCTATTTTGTGGGTGTGTTTGTTATGTTATATATATTACGATAGGTGAATATCTGGATTTTGCATTGACACAATAGTCCTTTAAATAAGTTGCGATACACACCTATATTTTAGCTTTCAAACGATATTCAATTAAGGTCAATCATAGATAATCGACACAGGGATGGTTAAGTCCCGGATTATTTCTATTGAAATGTTTTGCGGAGCTTATCTATGTCTGTTTTGCAAACACCTGTATGACTAGAATTTTTGAAACGCCCGGTAAACAGAACGGGTATTGATAGTCTATTGCGGCAACTACAGTATCTAAGGCTAGCTAACGGGATACATAAAATTAGTTTGATAAAAAAAGCAACGGTGAAAGTTAAGATACTTCTAATATTTGAAACATAACTATTTGATACACGCATTCACCGATGCGATAGATGTAACGCTATTTGTGATGTTTATAGACCCTTATTTCACCCAGTTTTCTATTACACGTAAACTCGAACCCATGATGAGCGCGATATGGACAATAGCACTTCTTTTAATCGATTTCATGCATCTGGGAACGAAAGTGGCGTATTATTTATGGATGTTAAGAAGTTATTTCCAGACAGGGTGAAAGGCTACATCGGCTTTTGTTTCGTTGAGCGACCTTGGTCCGAAACACACATAGCTTCAAACAAAACAACCATTTAACCATCCCTGTGTCGATTATCTATGGGTCAATGAAATGAGACCTAATAGCTGTAAAGCATTTTCATTTGGATTTGATTTCTTTAGGTGTTTATGTGATATTAGGCCAAAATCTGTTGAATCAAGCTAATTGTCTACTTACCCTGACTACACCTCTATTCTTTGATTATATTATGCGAAATCAGAATGTCTCTTAGCTGCTCTCACTTTCTTTTCGTTTCAACTTTGAAAACCTAAACAAAGTTAAACTTCAGCTACACCCGTCTTGTATTTATAAATCTGGAAAACAAGAAAAACATAGGAGGGAACTGTGTCAATATTATGCTCAGTTTACTACCGTTAGATACTTTCATGTCTAATGCATAATTTGTAACAATTTCATTAAGTATTAAACTTATCATTAAAGTCGGGGTTCTCCTCAAAAAGTCTATGTTTAGAGTACGGTTTTCCATTAGGCCCTAGCAGTCGACACGGCAACAGCACCGATCCAAGGTATTTGTATGCAATGCTGAATAAGTAAGCCTATATATTTGTGACACGATTAGGCAAAATTAGTTGTTTGTCGGCCCCATGTAGGTTTTTTTACAATTTTAGAAAGAGTGAACGTTCAACTTTCACTTCGGTAAAGCCCGCGGGAATACACCTCCCGTCTAAACTAAAGTTCATACAATACGTGCAGATCAGAAAAAACACGAAAAAACGGAGAAGCCGTTTAAAGTGTTTATTTGGTAATTGTTACCCATTATAGGCCTACCTCAAATATCTCCCATTTAAGCTATCTAGCGTGATTGTGCAGCAACATAATCAATTGACAGAAAAGAAAACATGTCTTCCGAATTTAATCCAAAATCGCTTTTGTAAATTCCACCCTTGCTGGTAAATTTTGGGTTATATCTCGTAAATAGAATTCCCGACAAACGACTTATTTGGCTCCATCGTGTCACATTTTATAAAAGTTTACTCTCAAACCCTAATGAAATTTTGTTTGATAACACATTCAGAATATTTTCCCCGAATTTTGTAATTACATGGTAAAACAGTAGCGACTTCAAAATTCTACAAATCTTAGCCGGTCCACGGTGCCTGGATACAGGTCACATTGGTACTTTTCCTTAAATCTTACTATAAATCTGGATCCCCTTTTTTCCGTTAGTTTTGATCAAAGTGGCGCATAATTTGCATGAAATATCGAGGAAATAACGGGAAGTGGGTTAAAGTTTATTCCAGTGAAATTGGTTAACAATTAGCTCCAAAAAACAACAAGAAACCTCTCAGATTTGGCTCATAAATGCCACTAGAATTGAATAAAATTGTGCGTTGCGAGTACTACCGCGTAATCATACCGTGGTAACGCGTCGCGTGCATGTTTGCGCAAGGGCTTATTGCCGCGGCACTAATACGCAGTTATACACCAAAGGCGAATTTTATAAGCCACACGGGAAATGGTTATGGTTCATGTCGGGTTGGATGGGTGTAAAACCGCGGGAAATGGTTTAGGATAGGCCTAGGGTTATAGTGATGTGGTACAAGTAGAGCGTTTTGTGGGTGTTAATAAAGCAAGTTTGGTCAAGGGCTCATTGTCGCGGCACTATACGCACTCCTCACTGCAATTTTAAGTAGGATACTTAAAACTTGAACGCGAATGCTCTAAGATTGTACAGTAAAGGTATAGGGTGTGTTCATTAAGTTTCATTAAGTGTTCACTTACTATTAACACAAAAAACGCCGGATGAACGCCTGAAAAATACGTAGGTTAACATGTTAAAGAGTTCCTATTAAGCTTCGTATTTTTCAATCTTAGACCATTAACGCGTCCAAGTGTTAATTATCCGTTACTCAAATCATTAACACTTAGATTTGCAGTGACACAACGCGCATTTTATAAGCCACACGGGAAATGGTTATAGGCCTGTTAGGGTATGTGGTGGTGTGATGTGGGGTTGGTGTAAAACCATAAAACCACGGGAAATGGTTTAGGATAGGCTTAGGGTTATCGTTATAGTGATGTGGTACACGTAGCGTTTTGTGGTGGTTAATAATAATAAAGCAACCTGATTTCTTTACTTTAAGTTGGCATGCCAAACACTCCAAGGGATCGAGGGTTAGCCTAATGAAGTAATGTGGTTTTTGAGAGGTAGGGGCTAATAGTTAGCCACGGGAAATGGTTTAGGAGGGTTATGATTATAAATCAATTAGTGGGGGGGGGGGGGGGGGGGGGGGGTTGTAGTGGTTTATGTTGTTTCAGAGGTACCGAGGGTTAATAAAGTAATGCGGTTTGAGAGGTATAGGGGTTAATAGAGTAGCCACGGTAAATGGTTTATGAGGGTTATGATTATAAATCAACCTGGTTGGGGTGTGGGGTGTGGGATGGGGGGGGGGGGGGGAGGGGGGGGGGGGGGTTATGGGGGTTATAGCAAGGAGTTATAATAATTCCTTGGCTATTATAGGGGGTTATATGGTTTCAGAGGTATTATGTAGCATAATCATCTAGTGGGGACCGGTACGTCGCTAGCCGGGGGGGGGGGGGGGGGGGGGGGGTACTCACGTATGTCAGGTATACGGGGATGTGCCGCTCCAGTGGGTCGCTTTTTCATGAGACATCCTTAGCCATGGGTAGGCTTTTCAGTGAAAAATCCTTAGACATGGGTCCTGTTTTCGCGATTTTCGCGAAAATGTGCCCAAATTAGGTCATTTTTCGCGAAAATTTGCCAAAATTAGGTATATATATTTTCGCGAAAAATCACCCTTAGAAATGGGTATGGGTTTTGAATCTCCAGCGGCACAACCCCGACCAAACCAAATCCGAGTACCCCCCCCCCCCCCCCGGGGTCGCTAGTCTTACTATAAATCTGGACTCGGTGTGTGTGTGTGGGGTGTGTGGGAGGGGTGGGGGATGATATCATTATTTCTCCGTTAGTTTTGATGAAAGTGGCGCATACTTTGCATGAAGAAAATAACGGGAAGTGTGTTAAAGTTTATTCCAGTGAAATTGGTTAACAATTGGCTCCAAAAACAGCAAAAAACCTCTCATACTTGGCTCATAAATGCCACTAGAATTAAACAACATTGTGCGTTGCGCGTACTACCGCGTAATCATACCGTGGTAACGCGTCGCGTGCATATTTCTCCGTTAGTTTTGATCAAAGTGGCGGCATAATTTGCATGAAATATCGAGGAAATAACGGGAAGTGGGTTAAAGTTTATTCCAGTGAAATCGGTTAAGAATTAGCTCCAAAAACAGCCAAAACCTCTCAGATTTGGCTCATAAATGCCACTAGAATTGAACAACAGTGTGCGTTACGCGTACTACCGCGTACTCATACCGCGGGTAAATCGTCGCGTGCATGTTTTCATAAGGGCTCACTGCCGCGGCATACGCACTCCTACACATGGCGCAGAAGCCACACAGGAAATGGTATAGGCCTTGGTGTGGTGTCATGTTGGGGGTGGGGTGGGGGGTTGTAAAACAACGGGAAATGGTTTAGGATAGGCCTAGGGTTATTAGTGATGTGGTACTTCAAGTAGCGTTTTGCTGGGGTTAATGAAGCAACCTGATTTCTTTACTTTAAGTTGGCATGCCAAACAATCCAAAGGACCGAGGGTTAATAAAGTAGCCACTGGAAATGGTTTAGGAGGGTTATGATTATAAATCAACCTGGTTCGGGGCGTGTGTATGGGGTGTGTAGAGGGTTTATGTGTTTTCAGAGGTACCGAGGGTTAATAAAATAATGCGGTTTGAGAGGTAGGGGCTAATAAAGTAACCACAGTAAATATTTAGTAGGGTTATGATTAGAAATCAACCTGGTGTGTGGGGGGGGGGGGGGGGGGGGGGGTGTATGGGGGATTTATGTGGTTTCAGAGGTAGGTAATGCAATGCGACATAACCATCTAGCGGTGACCCGAGCGCAGCGGGGACCCGAGCGCAGCGAGGGTACGCCGCTATTATCTACATTACAAATCGCGTCGCGCGTACTACCGCGCAATAATACCGTGGTAACGCGTCGCGTGTATGTTTTCCCAAGGATTCATTGCCGCGGCACTATACGCACCCCTACACAAGGCGAATTTTATAAGCTACCACTAGCCTGTTAGGGGTATGTGGTGGTGTCATGTCGGGCTGGGTTGGTGTAAAACCATAGGAAATGGTTTAGGATAGGCCGAGGGTTATTGTAGTGATGTGGTACAAGTAGCGTTTTGTGGTGATTAATTAAGCAACCTGATTTTTTAAACTTTAAGTTAGTATGCCAAACAATACAAGGGACCGAGGGTGAGCCTAATGAAGTAATGCGTGTTTTTGAGAGGTAGGGGTTAATAGCCACGGGAAATGGTTTAGGGGGGTTATGATTATAAATCAACCTGGTTTGTGTGTGTGAGGGGAGAAGGGTTGAGGAGGTTTATGTGGCTTCATAGGTGCCGAGGGTTAATGAAGTAATACGGTTTGAGAGGTATACGGGATATTAAAGGATCCATGGTAAATGGTTTAGGAGGGTTATGATCATCAACCTTGTTTGTGGTTGTGTGTGTGTGGGGGGGGGGGGGGGGGGGGTTGTACTAATGGGTTTATGTGTTTTCAGAGGTAGGTCCTATACACAAGGCGAATTTTATAAGCCACACGGGAAATGGTTTTAGGCCTGTTAGGTGTATGTGGTGGTGTCGTGTCGGGGATGGGTGGGTGTCGTAAAACCACGGGAAATGGTTTAGGATAGGCCTAGGGTTA
>CM069450.1:72172241-72257254 GCA_035610835.1 Ophiura sarsii | reverse complement strand
CCAATAACAGTTGCAACAGAAAGACACACAAGATGATAGTGAGTAGACAAGAGATTATGAGAATACTCAAGTTTCTTTTAAACAAGCTGTAATAACACACACATTTTTTTAGCACTTTGCCAAAAAGGTGAAATCACCATGTTTTACATAATGGAGTATATCTTGAGTTTAATAAATCCGATATTCATGATCTAAAATTCTAATATAATACTACAGTATGACCGTAAGATGATGTAAAAAACCCGGACCTCATCCCATCGATTTTGATGATGATAAAAATTATTGAACTTTGGGCATCGATGGGTACTAATCATTTTGGGACAGCCTGTAGATACATATTAAGACCATGAATGGCTACAAAATAATGATTTCCTTTTTTTTAAATTAGACTTCAAATTTGAATTACGTTGCAAAATTACCTGATTGGTCGGGAAAATGACCCAAGCCGTCTTCTAGTAATCGGAGGGGATTATTTAGTGACCCCCAAGTGACTATTCATTGACTAGATCCAAGTGACAATGTAATAATCCAAAATGACCAATGACACAAAGTGACCCTAAGCAATCTTGAAGGACCGTTTCATTACTCCAAGTGATCATTTAATGACCCTAAGTGATAGCATGGTGACCACAATCAATCATGACACGAACAGTCACTTGATAACCCTAGACTCCAAGTGCAATGATCCCTAAGTGACCATTTAATGACTCAAAGTGATCGTGTAATGACCCTGTGCGATCATTTCATCACCCCAGATGATCGTGTAATGACCGCAAGTAATACGGTAATGACCCAAGCAATTGAGTAAGTAAAGGATATACAGTATGATAATATAATCGATTTATAAGGTCATTGATACATTCATACAGCTACTTATGTATAATTGGTGTCGATTGTACCTGGTTGGTGATCCTTTTGGATATTTCTACTACTAAGATAGGTTTTTCAACTTCCGCTAATTATCACCATAATATCAGTAATCTGTTTAGAAAGTTAGATACTGATAGTTAGCTAAACATTTTACTAGATGAGGTCCATTTAGAAGAGTGATAAGCAATTACAAGTGTTAGAGAGGTGGGTTGTATATCTAAAAGCATTAGTATATCAGTAGAACATGTTAGTTGGTGTATGTAATGCAATACGCGCTGTTATATGATATTTTACATTAAGGCGGCCATTTTGGCCGCCATCTTTGATTAGAAATAATTATGTTGAAAAAGCAAACGTGCTGGATATGAGTTTCTAGTAGTCTAATGTACATCATATACATCCTACATACCATCATCATATGTTGGCTGATCCTTTTATGAGATTTGATCATGTTGGCGGCCATTTTGGATGCCATCTTGAATAACCCTTTAGAACACCAACATTAATGTTGGTAACACCCTTAATATGTTTTAGGACCATGAAAGTGAGTTCAAAAAGTTGGTTTAGGGAGTCATGGGTGCATGGAAGACTTCGCCTAGATACGCCTCTAATTCACTATTAGTTATTCTATACACTCATGTTAAATAACCCTTGAATGCCCCTTTAATGTTAAATTTTACCCTATTTGTCACCATAAAAATATCTATAAATGTCATAGACCATGTCATGTCATGTCAAACTAGTTTGTGGATTTAATCAAGCATAGTGGCAAATAAAACTATAAAACTGAGAAAAGTGCCCTTTTGTACTCCCTTGTGCCTTTATTTTCTTTATATTTTAGCAGCTTTAGGTACGAATTATTCCTTAAATATACATTGAACGACGTCGAACTGATTATTGGTGGATAGTAAATTGTTCAAAGATAAAAATTTACACAGAAAACGCAAAAACATTTGTTTGGCCCAAAATTTTCTTTTTATGCTGAAAACGGCCCAAAAAAATCGATTTCTATTTTTGTCACCCCCTTCATTCGAAAGCGAACTATTTAAGGACTTGGATTAGCCTGGGTGTCAAGCTGTAACAAAAAATGCCGTGATAAATTATTTTAAAGCACATTTATTGCCTTTGGCTGGTCTACTGATATTATGGTATATATCACTTATGGGTCAAATTTTTGGAAAGTTGTTAAAATTGACGTCCAATATAGGACTTTTGACCCCAGACCCCCCCCCCCCCCCCCCCCCCACACCCCCTTAAAAGACTTTATAGCAAAAACAATTGAGTAAATGAATAGGAATTTTGATTAATTATGATTAAACAGCACATTTTTTATTTATTTTTGTCATCCCAATTTTTGTTTAATTTTCATCTCTATTATACAGCATTTTTTCATTCCAAAATTGTGTAATTTCCATCACTATAATACCGCAATTTTTTTTCCTTTTTTTTTTCATTCCAACATTTTGTAATTTTCATCATTTTAATCGTGGTAGACCGATAATAATAAGTGTATTTCCATACTTAATCATCTCAGGAAGAACATTAATTTAACAAGATAAATTGTTATACCCTATCTCCTTATACTAGTACAGCGTATTGCCCTACTAGTGTAGTGGTTTCGACTGACACCGCAGACTCGTCCATGGGTTCGAATCTCAGCGCGGCAGTTTTAGTTACATTTTAAATTTCACTTCAACTGTTCAAACAATTAAGATTTGAAATAAATGAGTTGATCAGGTTTGTACAACATGTTTTTTTCGTCGCATTGACGCACCCCCACTTGATGCAATACACCCGCCGCTGTAAATTAGATATTTTGAAACTATGACACTTTATCAAAATAAACGATATTTATGTATTTCATTAAATATGTATACGTAATTAGACTATGAAGTTCAACTCGAAATGTTACAGAAGCAATGTTCTTCATTTCTTAAAAAGAATTGTTAAAATCGAAGCTACCGTTTTCGAGATATAGCGATTTTTGTATTTTTTATAGCAAACTTTTCCACTCCCTTAATACAATCATGTTCAAAACTGTTGGGACACTTCCTGCATGTCCTGTGAAACGGTGGTCCCTCCCCCTAAACTCAATGTTGGTCCATATAAAAGCATCGTCCAGCAACGGGCTGTGTTATATGTATCAGCCCCAACATTGGTTTGAGGGGGGGGGGGGGGGGGGGGGGGGGATGGCAGCTTTACATTAACTAGTTTTGACTATCATACTTCCAACTGACAGCTTTTTACTCATTTTGGAAGATATTTCATGCGCACGTGTATAGTGTCCCAACAGGTTTTGAACAAGATTGTAGGCTCAAAAGGCTGAATCCAAAATGTGCCGCCCGATTTGCTTTTTGGGATATTATATCACATTTTGAGTTACGTATAATGTTTTTTGATTGAACTAATCAATCCGCAACACATTTGACGGAATAAATGACGTTCGCGTTGAAAGCGCAACGAAAAAAACTCTTTTCACAGTGTGGCCTAGGCTCAAAAGGCTGAATCTAAAATGTGCCTCCTGATTTGCTTTTTTTGATATTATATCACATTTTAAGTTACGTAAAATGGCTTTTTTATCGAACCAATCAATCCGCGACACATTTGACAGGATAAATGACGTTCGCGTTGAAACCGCAACGAAAAAACTCTTTTTCACAGCTTGGCCTAGGCTCAAAAGGCTGAATCTAAAATGTGCCCCCCGATTTGCTTTTTGGGATATTATATCACATTTTGAGTTACGTATAATGTTTTTTTTATCGAACCAATCAATCCGCGACACATTTGACGGAATAAATGACGTTCGCGTTGAAACCGCAACGAAAAAAATCTTGTTCACAGTGTGGCCTAGGCTCAAAAGGCTGAATCTAAAATGTGCCCCCGATTTGCTTTTTGGGATATTATATCACATTTTGAGTTACGTATGTTTTTTTTATCAATCACGATTATTACAAACTAATTACGAACTAATCAATCCGCAACACATTTGACGGAATAAATGGCGTTCGCGTTGAAACCGCAACGAAAAAACTCTTTTTCACAGCGTGGCCTAGGCTCAAAAGGCTGAATCTAAAATGTGCCTCCCGATTTGCTTTTTGGGATATTATATCACATTTTGAGTTACGTATAATGTTTTTTTATTGGACTAATCAATCCGCGACACATTTGACGGAATAAATGACGTTCGCGTTGAAATCTTAATTTAAAAAAAATATGATAACAATGATGGATTTTAGCAAGTTTTTAAACCTAAACAATTAATTAGAACCACTTAATAGTAAAATCGGGCTTGTATGAATTGCCACCATCACATATAAATAGCTAAACACTGAGTTAATGAACAAAGAACATAAGAAAATGGATCTAGCAGTGATAAAATGTTTTTAATAGTCCCCCCGTCCTAAATGGTGCATATCCCTTCTATCTATAATCCTTGGTTACGCAGCTTGCACGGGAAGCTTTACCGATATATCGATTAGGGATTTACAGAAATATCTGCTGCCCTCTGTTGTTGTAGATTAGTTATAAATCGGACAATTTACACGCGATCCGCAAACAGCCGTGCTATAATACCAAACTGTATCGTGACTCCCTACACTAAGCCTAGGACGTTGCCATAGAGATTTACACTCTGGATGCAGATGGTCTAGGTACAAGATGAATGAGGTATTAAACTGGGCATCTATTGCTCCCTCTGATTTCCGGCATGAATGCCGAATTACTTTCTCTGCAATCACCTCCATGATTTTTTTTTCAGTTCATCTACTGCCTTGTTCACATACCGGTCATCATCAGGATTGGTCTTCACAGCAAATGTAGATGTTGTCATGCTGTGGACATTCTCAGACCCTCTCCTGAAAAAATAACACCGGATGTCAAACTGGACCTTTGTTTGAAGCAATGCAGGATCCACTGTATTGTGTTGGTAGAGATTGCCAAATTTGTTGAACAGAGTAGTCAGGTCTGTGTCTCGTATTTCTGGATGATGTTTGATTTCACCTTTCCCTTCAGCTTTTAGCTCACGCAAAGCCTCTTTAAAGGCCTCTGTAGTGCTGCAAAATTCTTTGTCTTTGATGATATCATATGCTTTATTGAAGGGTGGAGAACGAAGATATCGCGACAGACTATGGCGAAGAGTTTCCAGTGTGCTGGCTTTATAAAGTTCACCTGTAATTGTTCTCTCGGAAAAACCAAAACCCTCCAACACCCGATTCAAATCTTCCTCTGTAAAATTCTCGAAATCATCAGGCGCGGTGCCGTATCCTCTCTGCATTAAGTAAGCGCGAAAAATACGGCCGGCTTTCTGATTAGCAGATAATGTATTTTCGGCGTTAATTCTGCCTTTTTGGGGTCTATTTCGGCCGCGGAATGAATCGAAAAACGTAGTCCGTTCAGTTTATTATCAGCCATTTTGCGTGTTTGTACCGGTATTTAACTTTGTTTGTGTATAGTATGTGTGTGCAGTGACCCGTAACCAAACGATATAATATGCTAGTTTACGCAACTCTTCCCCAGATGCAAAGCAATCGCTTTACATGTAATAATACCGCGCTCATTCTGGTGACGCGATTAACCGGTGATATGGATATCGCTGGTTTGACCTTTTTGTTTACAACGATATGGATTAGATTGCGTACGTGTTAACTAATGAAATTGCGGTATTTATACCTACTAAACGATAATGTTGTGTACAGCGCTCTGAGGTTGTTTTTACAAGTTGCGCTTTATAAATAATGTTATTATTATTATTATTATTATTATTATTATTATTATTATTATTATTATTATTATTATTATTATTATTATTATTATTATTATTATTATTATTATAATTATTATTATTATTATTATTATTATTATTATTATTATTATTATTATTATTATTGCATTTGCATTATTATTATTATTATTATTGCATTTGCTTTGTCGTATGGAACGCTCATTACATTGGCTTTATCGTATGCAACGCTTATTGCATTAACTTTGTCGTATGCTACGCTCAGTGCATTGTGAGACTGAATTTCAGTATAACTTGGCTTCCGGTGATGAAACCTCGAAACCGTGTGTTGGTAAATTGTAATTTAGGACAGGGAACTCCTGTCAGCACATATCCGCACCCACTTATAGAAATTGGTCCACTTATCTGTAATGACGCTCCTTGTATTGGCTTTGTCGTATGCTACGCTCCTTGCATTGGCTTTGTTGTATGCTACGCTCATTGCATTGGCTTGGTCGTATGCTACGCTCATTGCATTGGCTTGGTCGTATGATGCGCTAATTGCATTTGGCTTTGTCGTATGCTACGCTCCTTGTATTGGCTTTGTCATATGATACGCTCCTTGTATTGGCTTTGTCGTATGCTACGCTCCTTGCATTGGCTTTGTTGTATGCTACGCTCATTGCATTGGCTTGGTCGTATGCTACGCTCATTGCATTGGCTTGGTCGTATGATACGCTAATTGCATTTGGCTTTGTCGTATGCTACGCTCATTGCATTGGCTTTGTCGTATGCTTCACCCATTGCATTGGCTTTTTCGTATGCTACGCTCATTACATTGGCTTTGTCGCATGCTACGCTCATTGCATTGGCTTTGTCATAATATGCTACGCTCATTGCATTGGCTTTATCGTATGCTACGAACATTGCATTTGTGTTGTCGTATACTATGCTAACTGCATTGGCTTTTAGTAGAGTCATTTTCTTGGGTTTCGTGACCAATTTCTTGATACCAAAGTTTCTTAGTGAATTTGTCAACTAGAACCATTTTAAGAGAAAATGAGCTCCCATACACCTCTCAAAAGTGACGGGAAAGTTCTTTTATAGCGCAAATTCCAAAATGGCCGCCATACAGGGGCCCAAAAACTCAAATGACTTTAATTAAGCTGAAAAGCACACCAAATTGTTCGGCTGATCACAAGGATTCCGAAAAAGTATAGTTTGCCCTACTTCCGATGTTTGGTTAACGAGTTATCGGGTAAAACGTAAAAAGGTCATTGACCTTTGCATATGGGGTCAAAATTTAAACTTGCTCCGATTTTGAAAAACAATATCTCATATTGTTCGTATGATCACAAGGATTCCAGAAATAGGGTTTTTTTTAACCACCGGGAATATTTTGTGTAGGTCAAAAGGTCAAGGTACATTGCCCTATATAGAATCTGACCTTTTGACCCCTTTATAAGGTACAACAGACACTCTAGGTGGTAAAAGCTATCATTTCTGGAATCCTTGCAATCAGACGAACAATTTGAGATATTGTTTTTCAAAATCGGAGCAAGTTTAAATTTTGACCCCATATGCAAAGGTCAACGACCTTTTTACGTTTTACCCGATAACTCGTTAACCAAACATCGGAAGTAGGGCAAACTATACTTTTTCGGAATCCTTGTGATCAGCCGAACAATTTGGTGTGCTTTTCAGCTTAATTAAAGTCATTTGAGTTTTTGGGCCCCTGTATGGCGGCCATTTTGGAATTTGCGCTATAAAAGAACTTTCCCGTCACTTTTGAGAGGTGTATGGGAGCTCATTTTCTCTTAAAATGGTTCTAGTTGACAAATTCACTAAGAAACTTTGGTATCAAGAAATTGGTCACGAAACCCAAGAAAATGACTCTACTATTTGTCGTATGCTACGCTCATTGCATTGGCTTTGTCGTATGCTACGCTCATTGCATTGGTTTTGTCGTATGCTACGCTCATTGCATTGTGGGACTGAATTTCAGTACAACTTGGCATCCGGTGATGAAACCTCAAAACCGTGTGTTGGTAAATTGTAATTTAGGACAGGGAACTCCTGTCAGCACATATCCGCACCCACTTATAGAAATTGGTCCACTTATCTGTAATGATGCTCCTTGTATTGGCTTTGTCGTATGCTACGCTCCTTGCATTGGCTTTGTTGTATGCTACGCTCATTGCATTGGCTTGGTCGTATGCTACGCTCATTGCATTGGCTTGGTCGTATGCTACGCTCATTGCATTGGCTTGGTCGTATGATACGCTAATTGCATTGGCTTTGTTGTATGCTACGCTCATTGCATTGGCTTGGTCGTATGCTATGCTAACTGCATTGGCTTGGTCGTATGATACGCTAATTGCATTGGCTTGGTCGTATGCTACGCCCTTGTATTGGCTTTGTCGTATGCTACGCTCATTGCATTGGCTTGGTCGTATGATACGCTAATTGCATTGGCTTGGTCGTATGCTACGCTCATTGCATTGGCTTGGTCGTATGATACGCTAAATGCATTTGGCTTTGTCGTATGCTACGCTCCTTGTATGGCTTGGTCGTATGCTACGCTCATTGCATTGGTTTGGTCGTATGCTACGCTCATTGCATTGGCTTGGTCGTATGATACGCTAATTGGATTTGGCTTTGTCGTATGCTACGCTCATTGCATTGGCTTTGTCGTATGCTACGCTCATTGCATTGGCTTTATCGTATGCTACGAACATTGCATTTGTGTTGTCGTATACTATGCTAACTGCATTGGCTTTGTCGTATGCTACGCTCATTGCATTGGCTTTGTCGTATGCTACGCTCATTGCATTGGTGTTGTCGTATGCTACGCTCATTGCATTGTGGGACTGAATTTCAGTACAACTTGGCTTCCGGTGATGAAACCTCAACACCGTGTGTTGGTAAATTGTAATTTAGGACAGGGCACTCCTGTCAGCACATATCCGCACCCACTTATAGAAATTGGTCCACTCATCTGTAATGACGCTCCTTGTATTGGCTTTGTCGTATGCTACGCTCCTTGTATTGGCTTTGTCGTATGATACGCTCATTGCATTGGCTTGGTCGTATGATACGCTCCTTGTATTGGCTTTGTCGTATGCTACGCTCATTGCATTGGTATTGTCGTATGCTACGCTCATTGCATTGTGGGACTGAATTTCAGTATAACTTGGCTTCCGGTGATGAAACCTCGAAACCGTGTGTTGGTAAATTGTAATTTAGGACAGGGCACTCCTGTCAGCACATATCCGCACCCACTTATAGAAATTGGTCCACTTATCTGTAATGACGCTCCTTGTATTGGCTTTGTCGTATGCTACGCTCCTTGTATTGGCTTTGTCGTATGATACGCTCATTGCATTGGCTTGGTCGTATGATACGCTCCTTGTATTGGCTTTGTCGTATGCTACGCTCATTGCATTGGTATTGTCGTATGCTACGCTCATTGCATTGTGGGACTGAATTTCAGTAGAACTTGGCTTCCGGTGATGAAACCTCGAAACCGTGTGTTGGTAAATTGTAAATTAGGACAGGGAACTCCTGTCAGCACATATCCGCACCCACTTATAGAAATTGGTCCACTTATCTGTAATGACCTGTACACTTTGATGAAACACAACAAAACAAATTACAAGAAACATGTCACATTTCAAGAAGCTACAAACAAGAGAGGAAAGTGACACAAACAGGAGAAATAACACTGAAGAGAATGCATACCATGCATACACTAGTGACGATAAATCAATACCAGAGATACAGAACGATGTGAATCTGCAAATGGACGTACCAGTAGTACCGCGGTGGTGGTAGAGATCGCATATTTTTGGCGGCGAACCATCTAGCTTGCTGAAAAAAAACACGCATCCTAGGTACAACAGCGCCCTCTACGATAGGGGTAGAGTTAGCGCAAAATAGGGGTTGAGTTCGCATAGCACCTGCGGTGGGCCTATCTAAATTGGACCTAACTTAAGTCGGTTCGCAACAAGCCGGGTTTAGTCGCCTCGGCCGCATGCGGCCTGCGGCTCCTTTTCTTACTAGCGCCTAGCGCGGGCTATCCGCGTACGGTGCCTTCGGCCCGCTTGACACCGTAACAGGAATTGACGGAGGACTTATATAGGTAACTTGAGCACGAGTTGACGTCAAGTGATAGTTCCCGATCTTGATTTATTTACAAATAATATTTTTCGTATAGTGTATACGGTACTTGTTGTTGTAGTGTATTTTTGAGGTATCGACCGTGCTGTATTGTGGGAGTTACTAATTTCAGCAGCCAGGTACCCTTTTTCAGATCGCTCGCGATCTAAACCCTTTTGGCAGTAGTACCAATACGTACCCAAGCCGTAAATCGCAGACCACCAAGGCATCTAAATATTTACGCCACTTAAATCTATGCAAATAACTCTTTATCAAGCATAGGAAATGTGTATGACCACGGAACGGACTTTAACCATGATTTTGCCTAATCCCTAGTTGCACATTTTTAATGCAACATTGTACATAAAACGGTTATACATGTGGTTGTGTTTTGCTACATGTAATTACTAACTGCAAAACATGTCAAACTGCACAACACAGCAGTTTCTAAGTATGCATCAAAGTAGTTTTAACCCAGTTGCTAATACTAGTAATATACTTTAGACTAGTGCTATTATATAACCAGCAAATTTGTTATGTATTTGTTGAGCACTCAATTTGACTCTTTAACACACAAAATACATTGACTATTAAATCAGTCAAAACAAAACATTTTATTCAATCATCAGTAACTTATTTCAAGATATAAAGCTTACATCTCTTATCTAAAATAACATGAATAAAGGAGGAATGTAATGACCTGTACACTTTGATAACAAACCGGCAACACTCCAAAACAGCTTACAAACCCAGCTCGATAACTCAAGTATAATAAAATGTGCTCTAGTAAAACTAGCAGTGTTTCACCGTCCTTATTATGTTTGATGGCCCCTACGTCATCAGGGAGTTTTGGATCATCGCAATGCAGTTTCCAACAACCGGCTGTCATTCCCTCTCTGAATTGAAAAGGCAATTGCGGTGTCTCGCTATGCTAACTATTGGATTTCCGCATTGAAGGTG
This sequence comes from Ophiura sarsii, assembly GCA_035610835.1. Lineage (NCBI taxonomy): Eukaryota > Metazoa > Echinodermata > Ophiuroidea > Amphilepidida > Ophiuridae > Ophiura > Ophiura sarsii. The sequence goes on along the minus strand of CM069450.1, from coordinate 72,246,549 downwards.
ACTGGTATGAGATCCTCGCTTCAGAGTGCACCCGCCCAAATAATGGTTTACAGTACTGCCTATCCATGTTCGTGATTTTGAATTAGAATAAACCAAGAGGTCACTCAAATGTTAATAAAAGGTACAATCAAAGAATGCTAACTAAGTGATGTAAATAAATGTAACTTAGATTGAGCTGTTTTCGCCATATCAGGCTGAAATTCCGTATTCTTCTTCTGTAATTGTATTATGTTCATGATTTGAACATTTCTCAACAACCCACTTGTCTGGGTCTAGACGTTGCATACCAATAATTTGTCACGTACGGACGCACTCGTACATTACGAGGACCAGGCATGAACGCACTGATCCAAAACATGAACGCTCTTGACTGTGTTTTACATCTGTGTATAGGTTCGTGCAAAAAATCAAATGTTGATCGACAATTTATTGGTTTTGATAGTAATCAGATAACAGACAACAAACTAATCACCGACCCTCCACCCAGAGCAGTGGCGGATACATGGTGTGGGCGGAGGGGGCGGGCGCCCCCGTAAAATTTGACAATATACCTTTTTCAGAGGCATAGATTTGTTCCGTCGGTACATTTGCCACTTGTACCATGCGATTTTTTTTTGCTGGTTTTGGGAGATAGCAGACAACAACTAATCACCGACCCTCCACCCAGACTAGGTTTACATATTGAATATGTTACTCTGTTACAAACATATGGATATATTTGTTACAAATATATGGATATATTTGTTACAAATATATGGATATATTTGTTACAAATATATGGATATATTTGTTACAAATATATGGATAAATATATGGATATATTTGTAAACAAGTCAAAACTGGCATCATAATAATCGGCTATCAAATGTGCAGCCCCCTGGTTTACATTTTCCACGCGGCTATAAGTTTTACCATACAATTTATTTCCTTCAGAAACCTTTCCCAACTTTCAAAGTAGTATCTGTAGAATTTCTGAATCAATACTAGGCATGTTTGTACTTATGTTATAATTCATTTCTCATGGTGACTCCAAATATGGTGATGATATCCAATAACTTCAATACTAGTCGTCTGCACAGTGGCGTAACCAGCGGGGGGGGGGGGGGGGGGGGGGGGGGGGGGGCAGGGGGCAGGAGCCCCCCCACTTGGAACCCTTTCCCCCCCGCTTGCCCCCCCAAATGGAATCAAGTACGGCTGTAAATGAAATTTACAAACAAAGTACACACCAAATCCCCCCCAATAATGACATCGTGTCGGTTGAGATTGGCACTATCGGTTCATTTGACGAAAGGAATCATGGAATAATGATGGTCAAAAGTACACATATGAAAAATTTTCGTGCGCTGCGCGCGCATATGTCTTCCCAAAATGAAATATTCTTTGGTACAAGCTTGTTTAGAGCCAAAATGTAGCTTAATTGTCCAAAAAGTAGCTGTGAAGTCGAAAATTTTCGCGCGCTAGGCGCGCATCTCTTGACTCGACAAATCTTAGGAGCCCCCCCATTTCAAGTCACTGCCCCTTCTTGCCCCCCCAAATGAAAAAGTCTAGTTACGCCACTGCGTCTGCAGATATGACTGCCGAATGGAAAGGTTATAAGCATAATTATTTATTTACGTTAATTTGAAGAATGTGGAATATCACTGGACGACTACCCTCAGCCGGCATGATCATATTCAGCGTGGCATCTACATTCTGCAAACAGATATCACTCTATGGATTCTATCCATTTTATACGGATATGGACACGAACCGAACGTTACTATATCATTACTTCGATAACACATTTTTATCATTTGCTCATCCAGTGCACAGTATGCCACAAGAGTATAAGGTATTTCAAGAGCTAAAAGATGCTCAAATTTTACGTCTTGTGAACAGTAAATGCGGAGAAAGATAACAAACCATTATAGAGATTATCCATGTAGCCACTCGCAACGGACTAGCGAGAGTTTAAAAAATTTAGTAAAAACAATTTGTATCCGTTATTATTGAAACAGTTATTATTTTGTATAAAGTAGAACTTTAATTTCAATGCCCTTTTCACCGTATGCCCAGGATATTACAGTTAAATAATTTGTTAAAAGTGTATCTGAATTCCGACTCTGAAATTGTGCTAAATCCGTTTTGGAACCGTGTTTTGGATTATCCGCCATTTTGTTGGCAATAATCAAGGCGTTTAAAAGAAGACACATCCGTTTCATTAGGGTGGTGTGGGGGGGGGGGGGGGGGGGGGGGTACCGCGCCATTTTGTGATATTTTGCGAAAACGATCGTGGTTATCACGTAATACGTATCGTTGACAAAATAATTTACACTGTTTTAACGAAATGCACTGTGGGATTGTGTTACCAGCCTAAAATCAAAGAGGTCGCAAACTTGCTTACAATTGTATATTATTAGCCTAGCGGACACAGCGAACCGGGGTCATGGGTTAATGCGCTGTGTATAAATTCCACATTCCCGGCAGACATTCTGTTCAAAGGCACAAAAAGTGGACTTGTTTAAAGCATTTTTTAGCAATTCTGAGGTGTGCAGTTCGATTTTCTTTCTCGAATTGGTTAGAAAACCATCCATTTTAGATAATCTGAAATTTAAAATGAACTGCACACCTGGGAAAGTATGATGCAGAGGGCATATATTTTGCACGTAAATCCAATTCAAGAGTTCTGAAAATCGCCAGAAATATGACGTCATAACCATTGCTTCGGGACAAAATAGCGCGGTACCCAACCACCCCCTACCGTTTCATGATAGAATTCGGTACAAACACGGTCCATACAATAAATTGGGCGTCATGCACTGATTCAGGTGAAGGTACCGGTAGCGATTCCCTTTGTACTTCTTCATTCAATTCCTGTTTTCAGCACATACCACTAAGATATTGTAGCTTATAAATATTGTATATGCCCATAGATTTTGAATAAGGATTTATGTGAGTATACTATTTTGTTTAACAAAGAATTTCAAATGACAGGGATAATTGTATTATTTAAAACAAATATCAATGATCCGGTGAATGAAGACCACGGGCCCACGGAGAGTGAACATTTAAAACAGTTTAATAATATCTACATAATGTAAGACCCGGAAATTATGATTAACTACAACAAGTTCAGTAATGAAATCGTATTTTAGTCATTATTTAACTTTCAGTATATTCAGCATTGTATCATAAAGCACGAAAATAAATCCTTGCCGTTTGATTGGTGGATACTACATCACGTAGCACAAACTATTTTGGTATATTCTATGCTTGACGTAATTCCCGGTTTTTTCTTTCAAATATTTTGTAATACCTCTTGAAAGACAAATACCTCGTACCATCCCGCCGTACCGATACGGAGCGTCTTGTGACACCATGTACTACAAAAATCACCTGTATGTGATGGTGATTCTCAAAATTGCCTGATTTGAAAACAAGTTTTCCTCGCAGGAAACCTTAGCATGAGTACCCTTGGATGTTTCATGTAAGGCCTAAAAAAAGGTTTGATTGGCGTAACATGACCAAAACAAATAGGGTAGGTCGGTCGGGATTTTTTATTTTTTATTTTTTATTTTTTTAAATCACCTACTTTTGAACACTTAAAAGACAGCAGTACACACAAATGAAGAGACGGCAAAAATTCCTTTTTCTTTAAAAATTTTTCTTTTTATTTATAGAAACCAACAGACTCTAAAATAGCCGAAAATGAAAGCAAACAGTCAAAAACTTTAATACTTTGTTCAATTTTTATAAATATATATAATTATTATTATTAATTAATTTTTTTTCCCTCAAAATAATAAAAAATATTCAGGGTCGGCGATGTATTTAGGGTCGGTCGGGTTACGCCGAGTGTTCGCCCCATTTTCATTTTGAAGAGGTCTAGAGACGCCAATTTTAAAGATTGACCTTTAAAGGCCTTGCTGTAAAGGCAACTATTCAGAAAGCTTGAACCTTTTTCATTAATCGTATTTCAAATTCATTTTAGGGCACATCTTCTATTTGCAAGACGACATGTTGATTTCATTATGTTTTTTTTTTATAATTCAGGGTAGGGGGACAGGCTGGGAAAAGCGTATATCAGTTATATCGAATCTACAATGTATCTAAACCCTTTCAAATATCAGCAATTTATATCTTCAAAATATCAAATGCATCGTGGCAATAATAAACTGTACTTTTAGCATGGAGTTATTTTGTTGGTATAACTCAAAGAGAACAAATCCGCACATTTCTTTGAATCAGCTATTAAACCTCCTCCACCTTTGCCATTATTATCTCGCTTTGGATTCTGACTAAAACAGAGTGGTGCAGATCAAAAAGTTAAAGCTAGTCCAGATGGTGTCCATTTTGACTAGCTTTAGCCTAGTCCAGCAGTCTGCTGGACTAGCTTTAGCCTAGTCCAGCTTTATGGACTAGCTGGACTAGCTTTATGTTAGTTGCTTCTCGACTAGCTTGATGTTAGTCCGTCCTAAGCTAGACTAGTTTAGGCTAGTCGCTCAACTAGCTTTAAGTTAGTCCAGATGGTGCTCATTTTGACTAGCTTTAGCCTAGTCCAGGATTGCTGGACTAGCTTTACGTTAGTCGCTTCTCGACTAGCTTGATGTTAGTCCGTCCTAAGCTGGACTAGTTTAGGCTAGTCGCTCGACTAGCTTTAAGTTAGTCCAGATGGTGCTCATTTTGACTAGCTTAAGCCTAGTCCAGCATTGCTGACTAGCTTTACGTTAGTCTGACAATGCCTGAATATCCTCAAGTTAGTCCAGCCAGCCAGAAATATCTTATATGCAAATTCAGTTGCACAGAGTGGATGTAGTCTAGGTGGGTCAATGAACCACATCCAGCATACAGATTCAGTTCAGCAAATAGTTATTGCTTTCCTGCATGATTTTACAAGCACCATTTCACAAACATTCTTGATTTTTATTCTTGGCCTTATGCAGAAGCACATAAATGGTGAAATATAAACCTATATTATGATGCAAACAACGCATACCAATAATTGTACAGAACTAGACCAGCATGTTGGTCAGTTATGTGGTCCCACTTCATCTGGCTACACCACGGACTGTATCCCGATCTCTGTTGGAGACAGATTCTAGAAAATAAGGAAAGATTAAAGTCAAAGATAGCATTAAACAATTGTTATTGTCAATGACATACAATGATTAATAATCTTAGTAAGTCTTAATTCTCTTCATATCCCAAAAGCTGATGATTACAAGATTTCTGTTCGGTTAAAAATGTGTAACTAACCTCTATTCCACTTGAGAATGGATGAAAGGTCACGCCACAATACTTTTAAGTTAATCAGAGTTGAAATGAGTGCAAAATGCTGGCGTACGCAGTGGCGGATCCAGGATTAAAATTTACGGGCTGACCAAGGTTTTTTTGGGTGGGGTGGGGGGGGGGGGGGGGGGGGGGGGGGGGGGGGGTTAGGGAAACAGTTTATAGCGCTGCTAAGCGGGCCTTATAGCGTAATGGATATGGTCTTCCAAAAACCGGCAAAAAATATCGCATGTTATAAGTCGCAAATGTACCGACGAACCTACCTATGCCTCTGGAAAAGGTAAAGTGGTACACAAAAAAGGACTATTGTCAAATTTTACGGGGGGCGCCCCCCCCCCCTCCACCTGTATCCGCCATTGGTATGTACAGACGTGTTATGACATCATGTTCATTCTCAAAGTGGGCTTTAGAGTTTACAATTGTATCACACCAATGGCAGCACAAGAATATTACTACAATAGATCATACAGTCTGGAATCAAAAAATGTAAAGTGCTGCTCTATCGATTTGTATTACATAAACACCGTGTACTTATAGCTAAACCATATTGCTTCAATTCACTGATACAATGAATAATAAACATACTGAAACTTAAAGGTATTATTATGTGATCTTTTCCAGGGGCGCCCTCAATACTCGAAGAAAAAAATTGAAGCAGATTTTCTCGCAGATTTACTTTTCTGATCATAAATCATAAATATATTCCAAGTTACAGAGCGATACCTAATGACCTCAAAATCATAGTTTTAGAGTGAATTTAGAGTAAAATTTGAAAAAATAGATTGTACCGCTTATTGTACCGCTTGGTACAATCTATTTTCAAACCATGATTTTGAAGTAATTAGGAATCGTATAGATCTGTCACTTAGAAGATCTTTATGATTTATGATCTGCAAATCTGCAAGAAAATCTGCTTTCATAGTAAAAATCAATGATAGAGGGCGCTACTTGGAAAAGATCACATAATATGCCTTTAATGGACACAAAGCAATATCTCCTATGTTTACGCAGCATTTATATTTTACAATATATATTTTTAACAGAGACTCAACAACATATCAGTGTCACATGTTGGACTCTGCCTATAAAAGCACCTTCTACAACAATGGTACAATACATCGTCGCTGTTCTGACATACCGGCACATCACTTTTCTTAATTATGTTGTGATGTGCCGGTATGTCAGAACAGCGACGACATGTACGTACCATGCACAAAACCAGTAAGTTTTGGTTTAAGATTTGCTACTGAATATGAATTACTTGCATATTTACTGGATCGAAGAGAACAGATTGAATCGAAGCTTGACTGGATCGAAGAGAACAGATTGAATCGAAGCTTGCTCAAGCAAACTGAACCAAACCATACCACCATACCATACCAAACCAAGTGGGTGGTTGCCGTTAGTATATTTACCTCAGCATGGCTAGGCAACAAATAGGCAATTTATATTTGGAACTTGAAGCAACATGGGAGTTCATGTTTACTTTTCAGTGCAGATTTTGGTCGGATTTCAGTACAGATTTTAGTGTGATTTTAGTGCGTTTTGCCTCTATCAAACTTATATAAGGGGAATATAGATTGCCAATGCACCCGCTATCGTGGAATTGGGCTTATTTTGGCTGTGCGCCGCGTCATGTATTTCTATTGGCAAACAGTAAAGGAGAGAGAGCTTGAGGCTTGGTTTGGGAGTTTAAATTGGCAACAATGGATGCACGCCCATGTCGTGTGATGTCGCTTGAGTACTAGCTACCAGCAGCAGCGTAAAAATCGAGTTATAAACGTGGTTTCACATGTATTTTTATTTTGTGAAGGAGTGTTTTAAAATCGCGATAAAGACAGATTTCCTCAATGAAAATAGCTGAATTTGGTATCATTTTGAAGAGAACTGTATATTTATCGGTAAAAGTGAAATATTTTTTTGTCAAAATAGTGAATATATTTGTCAATTCTTCGCCCGATGAAATTTTGATTTTATAGCACCGAAAGAAATAAATCGAGAGTAATTTTCACATTTTTATCGTCATCTCAGGAAAAACATCCTGCTCAAGAAATAATACTTATGTGTTATCCTTTCTCAATGTAAGGTTAAACAATCTTAAATTCAATTAAGTGAGTGAAGAACTCGGCGTTTATATAGATCCATATATTCTGCAAAGATCCCAAAATGGCCGTTTTCATTAACCTGCACGATCAGTCAGTCTGAATATCACAGACAGTAGGGTGTCCGATGCTATCGTGTTCCCCAGTAGTCCACCGAATGGCCTTACATGAAACCATGAAACCTAGATGAAAATTAAGAGATAAATATTCCAAGACATATTCCGACCGATCCCGTGGTCAAATGTTGCACATTTTTATAAATTCGAAGTTTGAAACATTGTTTAATACCCGTCGTATATGCCTATTATTTCTATATATTTTATTTTATAAATAATATTTTGACTCGTACAAACTGACGTGACCTGACGTGAATAAAGCAGCTATTTTTTATACCGCGTGAAAGAACGGCAATTGCGAAAGCTGCTCTTCGTAAGCTTGAGTTCAAAGTTCAAACCGTTCACCGTTACAATACGTGGCAGCTATGAGAAATCACGCAGCAACAAGTACGACTCGTAATAGCTGCTTTTCGTTACTCCGTTGCTGGTAACGTGTGCAAACATCGAGGTCGATAGTTGGCATAGTAAACAATGTATGCAATGGGACACGCTCATCCGATGATTCGGAAGAAGAAAATACGTCCAAATTGCGTTGTTTTTGCCACAACAAGAATATATCTGGTGAAATTCGGTCATTCAAAGTATCAACATGGTCAACGTTCCTCCGGTGTGTGTTGGTTTGGGTTGATTTGATCGGATATTAAGCAGAAATCGCACAGAAATGTGTTGCAGATCATGGCCGCGATTTATCCTCAACATTCAGATACCAAATGCTGCTGGCTCGCATAAAAAGTGCTACCGATACTTCACTGACTCATCCAAGCAAGTCCGTACCAAGAAAGCAAAAGAAGAACATTAGTAACTACACCTATACAGGTTAGTAAATATTTTATATTGCGGTTTTTAAGCTTACTACTGACAGTGGCAAAGTGAAGCAAGCAAACAGACAGACAGACAGACAGACAGACAAACAATTGATGATGATGAATGAAATGTTGATGATGAAATTGATGGTCGCAAAATCACTTTTACATTTGAATCATAGCCTCATCAATCATCATAGGCTAGCTCTATGTGTGAGAGCTATGTCATGAAAGCAAATATGACTATGAGTCATCATCAGATATTTTCATCAATATTTTTCAACTTTTCTGAATAAGATTTATAGACTTTATAGTCGGTCACTTTTTCTTCAAATATTCCTGCTATAGTAAAAACACGACGTGAACATATGCTTCATTTCATAGCTAATCTACTAAAAATACTATAGTCCAATAATTGAACGAACAACACGCTGCAGCACAAATATGACCGAGCCTGAAATGATCACGCTCATGCCGGTTGTGCGCGCTCCACCGTCCACGCAATGTACGCAATGCGCTGCTTCAATGTGTTTGTTCAATTAAAAATCCGACTATAGTCTATAATTGTAAACGCTTAGCTCTGAATCCTAGATAGTCTATGTTTTATTTCGTAGCTTCTACTAAAAATTCTATAATCAAAACAAATAATTGTCGATCAAGATCAGGGCGCTGGAGTTCATCAAAAGGTAACATGGCTGCATTCCAAAACAACAGGTGCACCAGCCGTTATAATACTTACCAGGTGCATGGGACCCAAATAGAATCGTGACGTGATGATTGACAATTATTTGTTATAACATTGACTCAGTTTTCGATGGCATTTTTCTGGAAAATGCCATCAGACGGCGGAGCTATCGACATTTTTTTTTGCAAATTTTGACTCGTTAATGAGTTCTGAATCCTAGCTCTCTGTGTGAGAGCTAATTAATGAAATGAAAGCATCAGTGTCAGATATCTTTCTAAATATCTCAACCTGTTTCAATTTCTAAGAAATACTGGCATGAATTTCGATTCGATTACACTATTCCCTTGGTGTTACAGGAAAAATATGACATGGACTGTCTATGTTTCATTTCATCCTACATGTAGTAAATGCTAAAGTTTTATCCTGACACACGTATGTGATGTGGTCACAACTTTGTACACAGAGAATTTTGAAACAACATAATTATTCTTGATCTTTATTATGTGCTATTTATAATCAAAACAAACAATTGTCGATCGACTCACCGAGATCGGAGTGCTCACGTTCATCCCAAGGTTTAACACGGTCTTGCGACGCACTGTATTCCAAAACTCCAAGTGCACAGCGCTGTTGGGGTCATGCAGGTATCGCATGTACATGTACGCTAGGGATCTTTAGGGAATGATTTGAAATGATCGACACATCTTTTTGTTTTGATTATAACATGCAATAATACTGCTGATATTGTATTCCTTTTTGTGAGTATATCTTTGAAATTGAATGTATTTTTTCTATGGATATATCATATGGATACATGTCATTCTGAATCTGAATCTGAATGTTAATCTCAACGCTTCCTTCAGAAGCCAAACGAGATGATATGGTGTGCGCATATGTTGTTCTTAGTCTTGCGTTAGTGCTTCGTTGCGTCTGATGAAATCGGCAACGTTGGTCTTGAATGTTTCGGGATTATTGATGTTTACGATTTTTTCAGGAAGTTGATTCCATTGACGGATAGTGAGCGGGATCTTGCCGGTTAATTGTGTGATTGATTGACTGTGGTTTAGTCTAGAAGAACTGCGTGTTTGGACCGGTTGAATGAACTTTTGTGCCGGAATGGCTACCTGACCCCGCGTGATCTTATTCAGCATGGCAAGCCTAGCTGTGCGCCTTCTGTGCTCTAGTGGATCCCATTTCAATTCCTTCATCATGCCGGTAACGCTGCTGGTCCATCTGTAATCATTGAATATAAATCTAGCCCCCCTACGTTGGATACTTTCAATTTGCTTAATCTGGTCTTGTGTGTATGGGTCCCAAACAATGGCGCAGTACTCAAGGTGTGGACGCACTAAAGTCTGGTAGGCAGTAACTTTCAGATCACGTGGTAAAGGGTGAAGGTTTCTGCGGACAAACCCGAGAACCCTATTGGCTTTGGCAGTGACTTTGTTGATGTGATTCGTCCACTTAAGATCGCTAGAGAGTTCAACACCCAGATATGTGTATGAATGTGTTTCCTGTAAAGTTGAACTGCCAAGCGTATATGTATGTTGTTTAGGTGTCTTTGAGTGAGTGACTTTGAGTACATGGCATTTGTCGGGGTTAAACTTGAGCTGCCAGTTATCTTGCCAATGTGAAAGTGTATGTAGGTCATGTTGTAATGTGTCTGCGTCTTGGTCGTTGGTGATTGTATGGTACCTGACACAGTCATCGGCAAAAAGCCTGACCTCAGAGTTTATGTTTAGAGGAAGGTCATTGATGTAGAACAAAAAGAGTAAGGGGCCTTAAACAGTGCCTTGAGGCACGCCAGACTGAACGTTAACCCATTCAGATTGCTCCCCATCAACCACCACCCTCTGTGTGCGTTTAGTGAGGAATTCAGTGAGCCATGAGTGTAGATGTCCTGTGATGCCATATTTGCGGAGTTTATAAAGGAGTCTGTTGTGAGGGACCGAATCAAAAGCCTTTGAAAAGTCCATAATTATGATGTCTGTTTGTTTGCGTTTGTCTAATGACTGAGCTAGGTCATGTACTGTTTGTAATAGTTGTGTTTCGCATGAATGCTTCGCTCGAAAACCATGTTGCTTGTCAGTCAGTATTTTGTGTCTGTCTAAGTGTTTCATGACGTTACTGTGTATTATATGTTCAAGTAGTTTGCATGTAATGGATGTAAGGGATACAGGTCTGTAGTTTGAAGGTGTCGATTTGTCCCTTTTTTTGTATATAGGTGATATATTTGCAGTGAGCCAGTCCTGCGGTAGGGATCCTGTGTTTATTGACATGTTGAATTACACAGTCAGTGCAGGTGCTATCTCGTCGGCTGCCATCTTGAGAATTTGGCCAGGTATTTCGTCAGGACCAGAAGCTTTATTTGTTTTCAGAGCTTTGAGAAGTTTAACTACACCATCAGTGATTACGGTTATGTCAGGCATTGAAGGCCACGTTTTAGTGTCGTTGTCTTTCATCTCGTTCATTGGCTGCTCCTTTGTGAATACGGACTCAAACTGACGGTTAAGTATTTCTGCTTTGGCTTTGCTTTCTGACTTAAGTTGGCCATTCTCTCTAAGGCTCTGAATGCCGCTGGGCTCAGACTTCATCTTCTTGACGAACCCCCAGAATTGCTTTCGGGATCCTAGGCAAGTGTTACGGACGAATTCGAAGTATGACCTTTTAGTTGCTTTCTGTACCTCTTTCCTAACTTTGGTGAACTTTTCACGGTCACTATCCTTCTGGGATTTCCTTGCTCTGTTGAAGGCCCGTTGTTTTCTGCGAAGTCCGCTTCTTATGCACCTTGTAATCCATGGCGACTGATGCCTTTTTCTGACAACTTTGGTTGGGATGTTAGCTTTCATAGTCTTGTTGATACTCTGTTTGATTTCCTTCCAAATTTGGTCAGGATTATGTATCGAGTTGTCTCTGTTGACTATGGTGTCGCTAAGGCATTTCATGTCAGCTTTGATTTTGTCAGTGTCGGCCTTGTTGTAATGGTAGATCGTCCTTGGTTTGGACTTGATCCTCCATGGTGAAGATGACATGTCTATCATGGGGATCCCATCATGATCTCCAATACCTGGCACAGTTGTGGATTTCGGGATTTGGGCAGGATTTGAAGTGAAGAATAGATCCAAGATATTATTGAGTCTTGTTGGCTCCTTAACCACCTGCTCAAGTGAGAAGTGCTTCACTAGCTCCAGTAGTTTGTTTGCTACTCTTGGATATTTGCATCCTGGTTTTCAGGAGAGTGTGTCCCAGTCTATATCTGGAAGGTTAAAGTCTCCACCGAGGCAAATCGAAGTTTTCTTGTGAGCCTTTACTTTGTTCAGTGACGAGATCCGTTCTTCCAGGTATTTCTGACTTTTCTCATTTGGGCGTTGTTAAGAGTGAATTTTTTCTAAGTTGACAAACTTTTTGACACACATTTTTTAGATTTTGCCTAAAGTTTGGGAGGTGAAAGACATTTAGCAGTTATGTAAAAAAATGGTATTAAAAAATGCAGCAACCCTCTGTTGCCATGGTAACGAGCCTATCTTGTTTTAGGTCATTTTAGGGGGAAATTCTCCTAATTATACTGATTTCAGCAACAAAAAAAGTAAAAGTTTGGCAGAACCCTACACCAAGGTGGTACATTTTTTACAGTTCCCCTCGAGGTGATTTGTTTTTCTTTGTACTTTGTTTATATAACAAAGACCTAATACCCTTTGAGTTAATTCAAGAAAAAAATGGGGAAACCCGGCACTTGCGTAGCACGTTACCTGAAGTCACATGATCCAATTTACGGGAAATTGCATAGCGGGTATATATGGGGGGTTACCGTGCACCCCCAGGACTCCCCCAAACAACTTTTTTAAACTTCCTTTTATTGTCCTGAAACATATTCAGTATGTTACCAAAATGATTTTGGTATGCTAAGGGGTTATTAAAGATGGCGTCGAAAATGGCCGCCAAAAGGTCAAATTTCCTGAAATTATATTATATCAATCAAAATCGGGATCAAAATGTATGGTGAAAGTATAGTTTTAATAGTGGGACGTATGTATTAGACCACTAGACACTTATATCGAGTACATTTGCTTTGTTAATATACCTAAATCCAAGATGGCTGCCAAAATGGCTGCCAAAAATGCTGAAATTCCATACATTTGGCATATATCAGCCCAGCATGTATGATCTGAGTATAGTTTTAACAATGGGGTGTATGTGTTAGATCCCTAGAAGCTCATATGCTGCATTTTTGCTTTGTTTACAAATCTTAAATCCAAAATGGCCGCCAGAATGATGGCCAAAATTGGTCAAAAGTCCATAAAATGACATAATATTAATAAAATGAATGATGGCAATATAGTTTATAACAATGAGATGCATTTATTATATCACTAGTAACTCATATCCAGTTTTTTTGCTTTGTTAACATACTTAAAATCCAAAATGGCTGCCAATATGAGTCCCAAAATGGCTGCTAAAATTGTCAAATTCCATAAGATATGATAATAACGACCAGAAAGTATGATGACAATATAGTTTTAACAATGGGATTTATATATGTATGTATTAGACCACAAGTAACTCATATCCAGTATTTATGCTTTGATAACATACTTAAAATCCAAAATGGCTTCCAAAAATGAGTGTGTATTTTGCTTCACATTCGCCAAATAGTATGTTCTAAACTGCTAAGCTATTGCATTTAGATATAAAACCCACCTCTGTGACAATTTTTATTTTGTTTCAGTTTCCAAAATGGCTGCCAGATGGTTAAGTTGATGTTAAATGACCTAAACAAATTGCGTTGTATTGTAAATGACCATACTATGTAATACCAATACCCCAAATCTAATGGGACAACATTCACTATAATATATGATAAAGCCTAGGGGCTGTATCTAGTTTGAGTATTTTAAAACATCTAAGATGTCGGCCAAAGGTTAAACTAGACATGACTGCGATCGGAGATCGCGGATATTAGTCAAGGGCTTTTGACCTTGGTATATGGCTGTATGTTGTCAAAGGGCAATATAATCTTTTATCTTAAATTGTACTATATTTGATAATTGTTTTCTTAAATTTCAGCCCTGAAGTAGTCCAAAAAAATACATTTTGACCCCTAATGACCTTTTCTTGACCTTTGACCCCAAGGTCACGTTCGTGGTGATATGAACGTAAAGTGGGGGACGTTTTAATCCGTGAACCCCAACGCACGGAACCTTGACAATGTCAAGGCTTTACTTGAACGGTTACATAGATTATTCCCAGAGATTAGCCCGTCTTGTTGCGGGCAAATCCCTTTCCAGCCAACACCGATCGTGGGCCCACAGTGGGCCCTTAATATTTTGTTCACTTTGGCCTGTTTCCGGGCCAAAGTGGACAAAATATTAAGGGTCCCATGAGGTCCTTCTGTGGGCCCACGGTCGATGTTCGTGAGCCCAAGCCTGAGATTCGGCCAGCCTTAAAATGTCACTATTAATTTACAAAATGACATTATTATTTGATTGCACTAAAATATCTATTAAAACAAATCACGTTCATAAATATAAATGGGAATTACATTATAATGTGGTTCCTATATGGTCGAATCCAACGAAAAGTGTACACGGCTAGATTTTTAGGGTCCAGTTTCAAAATGCTTCGATCTCTTTTTCCTTTTCCCCACTGAAAGTCAACATATCAAGCTTGTATGGAAAAAAAGTGCCATCACTAATCTCTCCAATTGACCACGTGGCGGAATGATGAAGTTGAAGGTACACTTCTCAATGTTACCTACAAATACAAGTACCATATTTTGATTAAGTGATGATTATTCCACCTATTTACATATTGCATTCAAATTTGTGATTGTATTGTAATTAGAAGATGCTAATACTGATAGAAAGTGGACATATTTGTACAGGTACTCATCTTTTTTTACATTTTAGATTCACACAGTTAGGTAGCATTTTCAGGCTCTCAATACTTTGAAACATGAGGTTGAGTCACTTTGTATACTTTCACCAAGATGATTTTAATGAACATTTGTTTTCATGTACCTCAAAGAGGGGGAATGACCCTCTTTGGAAAATTTAGAATTTTGAGCATGCGCCAGAAACTTAAGTACATAGAGGAATGTGGACATTTTGTATTCGTAGGTAACAGTTAATGTATACGTAGGTATAAGAGAAGTAAAACTGTAATAAATTAATGTTGTACTTAATTTATGCTGCATTTTGGGGGTGAAATGATCATGCAGGGTTGTTAACAATATTTGTTTTTAAATAAAGATGTTAAAACATGTTTAAATCCTAATATTATTGACAGATTCCCCAATAGTTTACTTTAAATAGATACAAGAATATTAATTTAACGTTGAAAAAATATACAATATCTAACTCTCAGTTGTGATTTTGAATAGATTTATTAAAAACAAAATATCAGGCAACAATTTTAAGCATTCCTGTAAGAGAAAAACATGTTAAGACTTAAAGCACGGTAGCTAATATTGCAATAATCAAAGTATTCGTAGGTAACACATTTGTTCTCAACTTTAACTTCGTTGACTAAGAACGGTTGGATTCCTTGATTTTACATATGTTTAAGAGGCAAAATTGTACTCGACGTAGTTTATATGACCTGAATCGCGTGTGAGGGTGAATGTCGTACAGCAAAATAAAAAGGTGTCTTGCTTGACGTTAAAAGTTGATAATATAAGAATGTGCGCTCAGCACTGCTTTTACAAAACAATCAGAATTGCATAATATTCAACATTTGAATAAAAAGCAAGATTAACCAAATAAACATTAAAATTATATAAAACTATGTTCCTATTTCTAAGATATAAAAGAAAACATCCTAAACATCAATAAACTCACTAGGCCTCAAGGGTCGCATTATGACGCGTCTGCGCGTCCTAGACCTCTCACTTTCGAATAGTGACGCGTCAGATTTCAAATTGGAAAGCCTTGCGGGTCCTGATCAAAATTGAATGGACCCCTCACATTTGACGATGTATGGAAATGGAAACCTTAAGAAATTCTGTAAATTACATATCCATCCTTTGCTCACAATATAAATTCAATAAAACTGTCCTCATCATCGATCATACCCGTCGACCCCTAACTAACCAAACCATAAGTCATCGACTCATAGTGTGGCCTCTAATTTTCCTAAATCAGTTTCGTCCATTTTCAAATACCCATACTTCGGGACCTCTCATTTTCTTGAGGGACCCCTTACATTTGTTTTTTGAAGTCCTACGGGGTCCCGAAAAATGTCATGGGACCTCTCACATTTTTGATCCAGTGCTATCCCTGCTAGGCCTATACTATTAGTATTATTGATCATCTAATTTGGTTAAGGAATGTTGATTAAAATTAATTTACACATGATAATTACGGCAGAAAATGTTTTATTATGATGGAAAATAAATATTGAATTGAATATTGAATTGAATTATGCTAACGTATCTGATCATCCAATTTTGTAAGTGTCTTTCTTGCTTGACTTTCAATTATTAAGAATGTGCGTTTAACTTCTACAAAACAGTCAGAAGTGTGTAATATTTAACATCTGATATAAGGCAAGATGGTGACAACATACATTACTGGGTTAAAATTTCGTAAAGGTATAGTTAAACAATCAATTAACTCGCTAGTATAATATTCTTACTCATCTCATTTGGTAAAAAGCATGTTCATCATTAAAACTAAACATAATGAAATATTAAGCATATAGAAACATTTTAAGTAGGATACCTCTGATCATTCAGCCTTGTAATCTCTACTTAACAAGTTTAGTGGATCTTGTTGTATTCTTTGTGTATTCTTTGTGTAGTTAGTTCTTCATCTCTCTCTTGTCACGAGAATGAATATCTAGTAGAACAGAATTACTCTTTGTTTATTATAGGACATTTTAGAATGTTAAGAATGAACGTTTCAGTTTCCGTGTGAATCCAAAGTATTGGATCGAATCAACTATTGAACATTTCCTCGAGCCATCATTAATTAGAAAGCAAGCGGTTTTCTTTTAGCAAACAGTTTGATTTGCCTGTAATTCATAATCTTGAATGTCAGGTTATTTGTTTTAAGCAATAAAACAACCGGTTGTCTTCCTCAATTTGTTCTAAATGAAGGAGGCAAGTGAGTCTTCTAGCAGTTATCATTTTGAATAGCTGTTTTAAACACGAAAGCCAGATCGCTTTTTAATTCATTTAATATATACTTTGAAATAATTTCATATCAGACCTTATATTATATATATAAGTGTAATATGAGCCGAACAAGTCTAGAATATTCAAATGTCGTGCATTTCAGTCCACAGCGCGCGGAATAAAGCACATACAACTTACAGCAAGACATCCAGTTGTCAGATTAGAATTAAGATATAATTTCCTAGTTTGGAATTTGTACCATTATAAAAGTCGTACATAGTAAGTTTTTATCGAGTTTCAACCGGAGGCAGATTCCGTTTGACATAGAATCACCAATATTAAATATTTTGTCAGATGTAGACAAAATAGGAATTTTATGTTTAAAAATTCAATGTTGTTTGATTTAAAAACACTAATCTAATAGTTTTTGCCACGACAGAGATATTGTCGGGCATGTGCCTTTCATTGTGATTTTCTTTTAATTCAACCACTGCTTAGTTCAATTACACTAATTAATGAATGTCGGAAGCATTATTCATGAACAATTCTTTGAGACTGAAATCAGTTAGGCCTACCCTTGATTACCTCCCACCTTTAAAAAAAAGGGAAAATGTTTTACTAAATTTCTTGTTCACTTAAAATACGTTTCGGTGACATTACACAACCTGCCCGAGCAAAAATGAAGCAAGTTATTTTATATTTGTGACACATGAATTCCATTTTCAAATACAACTACAATAATGGCCAATATTATGTACCTCAGTAGTCACTTCTCTGCAATTCCAGAGGAAGTTGGTTAACTACGTATACATCATATCCACAAGCTGGTTTAAAACAATAGTACCCACCAAACGATATTATTCCCGTCTTATACATTCCTGCTAAATATTTACATAATATAAGGTGCGAATGAAAGCGAAAAACAATACAGGAATTGTACCATGCTCATTAACTAATATATGGTTACCTACGAATACAAAATGGAATATGAGAAAATTGATTATGAACCCGAAATTTCATAGATATTATGACTAAATGTACCCATTTTAAGACGATCAACGTGTAATCTATGGATATAAATAACATTCATTCACTCTAACTCCAACAAAAAATATGTTCTCGGCAAAACCAGTGTGATTACACCATGCATTTTATTTAAATTAACACCTCCTATTTTCATTTAATAAGGGAATATTATTTTTTTCACTCCAAATATAAATATAATAATATATCCAGTCAGATTGTATGATTACGCACTGCTTGTATGTAAAATAAAATCATTTAGGGCCAATATGCACCGTGTATATTATTGAATGTTGCCTACATATACATGTTACCTCCGAATACAACATGAAGTCAATGCACGAGAAGCTGTTACTGATTATTTATATAAACATTAATCACCCCCATTGCGATTTAAATCAACTGCCAGAGGATGTCTTTGCGTGAATAACATAAACAACTACACTAATAGGAGTAAAAAGATTGAGACATAGGGAGGCTATATTCAATCAACTTTTAAGACAACAACAAATTATTGATGCACTTGTACGCAAACTACAGAATTTTGTGAAAAGTTACTTACAAAAGCTGAAAGATTGATGCAAAACTTCTCTGTGGCTTGCCGAACGCAGCGCACATTTTTACTTTATTCCAGTCGATACAAGTATGTAACAACAGAGGGAATAACCACGGTATCGTTATTTGTATTTGAAGGTAAAAGTTCATATTTCAAATTTGCCTACGAATACAGCCTTTTATTGCTGATATTTCACAAAATGTTGCCTTCAAAATGATAAAACTTGGCACACATGTACATTGTATCACACTTCGCTTATTCTATAGATATCATTCACTAATCTGTGTTTATATTAAAATGGTGTTTTAAATAGGTATTCGGAGGTAATGCATTTTTTTTACCAAACCGATCGTTTCCGCTTATAAAATTTCTAACAGCTTTATCAAAAAATCGACTTGAATGTGGACAATGCATTTAAGTATTTAACATATTTAGGTATCCTTACAGCACAAATTACACTTCCTCAGGCGAATTCTTCCCCGAAAGTGATATTCAACAAAACATGTATTGGTAGGTAACGTCAAAACTTACCACAGCCAAAAAAATCACAACAATTCAGGGGATTGATCAAAAGTAACAAAAATTACAAGAGGCATTCTTGAGATATCCACCAATCAAACAGGTAAAATTATTTCCGCTTAAGCTCGTTTTCATCTAAACGGTTATATGTCTAAAATAAAACCTTAACAACTATTTTGTAAAAAGGGTGAAAAATAGCAGGTTTAATGCTCGCATACGCCAAATTGTGCATAGAAGTTAGTCATATTATATATGGCGCGAAGCGTCTCATCGAGGCGGATACGTATAACTCAAAAATAAAATAGTCAAGATATAGATTATTTTATTATAGGCCTGAACATCACGTGTACACTTTTCGTTGGATTCGACCATATACAACTCTTTTAACTTTGTTGTTGTGAAACGCAAATTTTTAATCATTTACATTTCACGTTTATAAATATGTATACATATTAATTTATATTATATTGTGGTTCCTATATACTACGGTTTAACACATTTTAATCAAACTATTATGGTTGCCATTTTGTTCAGATATAATTCCAGTACCCCTTGTGATATTGAATTGATAACAGATGTGTGCACTACAGGAAATATCTAGTAGTTCTTGGCTTTATTTGGAAGATGGAGAATTGCACAATTTCATGAAAACGATGGTGATTAATATTTTATTGCAATGAATACCGGGTTATGGTAGCTGTAGTATGTTGTTAATACTGAAGCTACATAATTAGAAGGACGAGGCTTAATGTAGATGTGGTCAAGTAGTGTCCCTTTAGTAGTGGTTGGTTCAGATATTACTTGATGGTATTGCCTGAATGGAGGTAATATAGCATCCTTCAGTAAATTGTGATTAAAGTCACCCGCAAACACGGCATAATCAGTATCTAGGACCTCAGTCTGTGCGGTAATGCTGTTCATTTCCATACAAAATGCGGTAGTGGTGGTTGTTACGGGTTTGTATACGGCAACTATCAATATGTTTGATCTTCCGTATGTTCTAATTGCAAGGGCATTGCAGTCTGTGCTTCTTACGAGGGGAACGACCATGTAGTTAACACTATTCTGAACATATATAGCTACGCCTTTACCTCTACCATAGTTAACTGTTTCAAGAGAATATCCGTCTATTAATATAGTGTTCTTGTCATCGTTATCTGTTAACCATGTCTCAGATAAACATATCACATGGGCTTTGCGGATCTCTGAATTCTTTCTCAGATCTTCAATATGGGCACGTAAGCTCTGTATGTTATGATGAGCGATAATGAAGTGTTTGTTGTGATCAACACTGACCAATGGATTGGCTCTGGAAACGTTGCAGGAAGGCATTTTGGCAGTTTCTTCGTCAATGTTTTCGTTACAAAAGATGCTTCGTGAATTAAAGTTCGTTAAATACAGTCCATTTAGAGTTGTGACTCGACTTAACGCTACGTAAGCCATTGCCGTCTTGAGACCTTTCATAGAAATGACAGCTTGTTCAGTCGTCTGTCCTTGTACTTTGTGAATGGTTACAGCCCATGCAAGTTTGAGAGGAACTTGTTCTCTCGTAATACTGTATGTCCGTCCTTTCATTTGGAATGTGTCTTTGCGAGGGACTATTGCTACACAGTCTGAATATTCTGGTGGCATACTTTGTGATCTCCTTGCATTCGCCCCAACTCGGTCATTGTCAAATTTAACGTACACAGCATTTGGCATATTTGGTGAATTGCCGAATTTGAATCCCTTGATAGTACCTGATACACCATTGCAGAGACCATCGGACACATCTACGTTAGTTATAAGCATTACTCGAGCATTCACTGCCAATTTAATTTCTGCCGCAAGATTCGTGTCTTTCCTGGACGTTTTGTGAGGTATGACATTGACTTTCAAAACTCGACCTCCCCTTTGGTCAACGTCAACAGCTGTTATGGTATGTTTCTCCGTATCCAAAGATTGAAGTTTTGCGTCATTGTGGGATTCAGCGTCTTTGTTGAGGTAGGACAAGTGCAACGCATCTGGAGGGGCTGGCAGTGTATTTGTGTCTACTATTCGTGATTTCAGCAGTGCCTCGTCTCCTTCATCAAGTGGTTTATGTTTGGTTCTGACACGGAGTCGGTTAAGCATTTGAGCAAACACAGCGTCATCTTTTTGGCGCATTATTTCTGTTAGTTCAACTACTTGAAAGCGAGGATTCCATATGTCTTTCAATGCTTGTTTATGTGGAAAGCACAGTGGTGTAGGAGGAAGTATCGGTGGTAATTGATGGAAATCGCCTACTGCCAAGACGGAAATGTTACCAAACCATGTGGTATTGGAAGTGCCTTTGATTTGTTGCAGTCGTCCGTGTATGTATGATAGTTGTAGTGTGCTTACCATTGAAATCTCATCTATGATAAGAAGTTGTAGATGCTGGAACTTTGCACGCAATGTATTGACGGATTCTTCAGCAAGAGGTTTGTAGTCTGTTGTTGAGTTTGAGATGATTTTAAAGGCTGAGTTTATTGTTTGACCTGATATGTTGAATGCAGCTGTTCCTGTGTGAGCAACCAACAGCACTGTCACGTCATCAGCAGAATCTGTTATCGGTGCAAAAGCTTTTTGAGCGTGATATTGAATACATCGGATAACATGAGACTTGCCAGTGCCCGCACCTCCAGTTAAAAATATGTTGAATGGTTCAACTGTACCGTCTAGTGATTTATCATTGCACCATTTACTGATATGGTTGAAAAGTTGACGTTGCTCATTATTCAGCTGTCTCATCATAGAATGTGCTTGTTCCTCTGTCAATTCGGGGTTACGAGACTCAATTTGGCATCTCGGTAAATCTGTAGCTCTGTTTCGTGGCTGAAGGTCTGGTATATGTATTTCATCAAAGTCATCATCGGACTCACATGCTACATTTCGCATCAGTCTATCATTAAGACGTTGTTGTTCAGATTGTGGCGCAACAGCTGCCCAAGCATCTTCAATGTCTGCAGCTTCTTGTAGTGCTTCCCATGCATTATCGAGGTCATCTGTGGCAGGTTCAAAGTCCTTCATATTTTGTGCGACAATATCTTTCACGGCTGCTCTTTTCCTGTTGACTGTTGTGAATCCAGTGAGGTGGTAACTTTGATATGTTACAAACTGATCGGGTTTGATGTTCTCATTGCGATGAGGTAAATATAAACGAAGCATGTTCATATGGTATCTTTCACTATCTTTCTTGACTGAAATGCGTGGATAACGAATGATTGCTGGTTTCCTCTCACGTTCTTTCATTTTCCCAAGATTATTTTGCAGTTGTATTGGGGAATTCCTCGGCGTGTCCTTGCATCATGCTGTATGTCTTCATCACTTTCTGCTTCGTCATCGGTCTCTTCTTGGTCTGAATCATTATTACGTGATGTTCTTGCCAGTTGATAATGTCTTGAGAAAAATGTGGCCATGCACATATCGTTGTACTTCTGTGTTGTTGGTCTGGATATGTATTTGTCAATTTGAGTTGGCATCCATACTTGATCACTCTTTCCGGCATTTGCTTGTAGAGTTTTAAGAGGCAGGGATATCTTTTGCCCATTCAAGTCTGTTTGCAAGAAGATGACATTGCGCGTACATTTTTTCAATGGCATACTACATGTCTGATAGATGGCACCCATAACACTGATTTCTCTGTTTTGAAGGTACGTGCTTCCTAGCTTTCTCAATTGAGATATAGCATCATCATTTCCTTCTGCTGCCTCTTTTTGTGCATTTTTGAGTAGGTCACCCATTTCTCTCTCGGCTTTGGTAATATATGATACCATGTACATGATGCAGGCGTATGGATCTAGCACATATTGAATATCCATGTTTCCATTCCAGCAACGTATTAGATCGGCGTTATAGTTGTTGACCCATTGATCGTTGATACCACGTTTTAGATACATTGTCTTCCTCTTAGATAGCATCTCGAGGGATTCTTCAAATTCTGTTTGCGTGATATTTGCTTGTCTGAGAACCTGATCAACTTCTTCAAAGTTGTGATCTTGACTTAAAATTAGTTCCCAAACAGACTCGAGTATTTGTCTTGCTTTGGCTTCTTTTTCTTTGAGAGCAGCTTGATCATCATTGTCATCTTCTCTTTGTTCATCTATTACCCCATTTGGTCTGCATATGAATGTCCGGTTACATGGCGGTTTCGGGAAAAGATATCGACATACGATCTTTGCTCTCAGTCTGTTTTTTCTGCATGATTTCGTGTGATTCTTGCTGTGCATTTGAACACTGGACACTATCTCGTACAATTCAGTATCAGTTTCGGGTGGCATTTCACATGTTATTTTGTCGTCTACAAATGTCACGATCTCATCATCGGGATCTACATCTAACTTTGGTGCATCTTTTACCCATACAACCATATGTATATGCGGCCAACCTCTCTGCTGGAATTCAGTTCGGTAATAATAGTCGTCTACCTTTCCAATTGGCGCGGCTTTAGACATTATGACGTCATTGATGAAAGATTGCGCTCTATGTTCAAACATTCTTGCTGCTGTAACTGGATTTGACATGATAATTCTACAGTGCTGGTCCCACGTCATGTTTTTGTGTTGTTCAGCTGTCATTGGGGGTTTGCCTTGTTGTATAAGAATAGCGTTGTCTATTTCAATCCATCTACGATCGGCAGCACTAAATGTGACAAAAAATGTGGGGATTCCTAGTTGTCGAACCATTGCAAACAAATCTCGTTTTGATTTCTCCCAATAGGCAGGTGTACCTCTTATACTAGCTAGAAATCTGTACCCTTCATCTCTTTTCATTATCTGCAGGACCTCGTCTCGATTTCGTAACATTGATGCAGTAATTTGTCTGCCACCTGCAAGCTGTGAGGAACCTATTCTTGTAGCAATAGATACATTTGAATGGATCATGTGGACTTCTGTTGCGTACAGAGCAAAGAATATATATTCAGGATTCCTTGCAAACCTATTATCAGCTGAGAATAACCTTGAGTTGAAGAATCGTGATGGCGAAACTTTAAGGTTTCTTTCTTCAATACATGTATTAGCACCATCAGGAAATTCGACAGGAAAACACTTGGCTTCCATGTTTAATACCTTTTCAGGAGTGTTACCTTCGCCTGGTGCTAGTGCTAGTATTGTAGTGTCGTGTTTGTCTGCTACGTACTGAGCAAAGTCAACTGGATGTAAAAATGAGTAAAGAGGAGCCGATGTATTCGTTATGTCATCATTTTGATCTTGCTCTCCATCATTGTTTTCAAACTCATTCTCTTGAGATTGTGATGATTCTGGTACGATTTCCGATTCAGTGTTGTTTTCAATATTATCATTACCTGATACATCTTCCGATTGATCACCTTGAATCAATTGATCATCCAGCATGCCATTGAATTCTTCAAAATCTATATCAATATCTTCATACTCTGGGTTATTTTCCTTCAACCACAAGAGAGCTTGTCTTAATTTGTCCGGGTTTACATCCTGACACATGTGATGTCCTTTGTATTGTAGTTTTCTTTTCAACTTTACTCTTATCAGGCTTTCATCCGATGGGAGTCTTGGTAGTGAATGAGCAGTGTTATTTATGTCAGCTTTAACACATACCACCTGTCCGTGTATTCCTTTTTGGCATCCTTTAATGAGTGAAATCATCTTCATGAATGGAATAGCAGGAGATATGAGATGTCTTTCTAACATATTCAATTCGGACAGTTGAGGGGGCTGCTCGTGTAGGTTCAGTTTGTTTACACAAGCTAATGTTGGTACAGTCTGTTTTGTTTTTATTGTTCGATGGCATTTTATACAGATCCATGCTTCACGCTCAGTATTACTATTGCTGGTCGGTAGTCTTTCGAACAGTGTATCAGATGGCAGGGCTTTCCGTAACGCACGTTGATTGTACTTGTCTGTGTTTAATGCTACAACCTGTCGTTTGAAGTTAATACGCCGGCATATCTCGCACTTGTATATCAATTGTTGAGCGTGGCAAGACTTCTGGAATTTTGCAACAACAGTGGCCATATTTGAATTGTTATTCAATCTATTGGTTTTTGTTTGTTGTATTTTTGCTCTTTTGATTACAGGATCTACATAGGATTTTTTTGATTGCTTGCGTTTTCTTTGCCCCTTTACAGGATCTGCGTAGTTTGTTTGTGATTGCTGGCATTTTTGTTGCCTATTTACAGGATCAGCATAGTGTGTTTTTGATTGCTGGCATTTTTGTTGCCTATTTACAGGATCAGCATAGTGTGTTTTTGATTGCTGGCATTTCTGTTGCCTATTTACAGGATCATCATAGTGTGTTTTTGATTGCTGGCATTTTTGTTGCCTATATACAGGATCATCATATTTTGTTTGTTTTTTCTGGAGCGTCCTTCTTTTTACATGTGGATATCTAAGTTTAGAAAGTGCTCGCTTCTTAGCTAGCAGTTGATCTTTGTCTATTTGCGATTGATTTTTCGTAGCAGTTTGCTCAACGGGCATCAACCCATTCCATGATGAACAACTCGGTTGATCTAAAGGTAATGGTATTGTCTGATCTAACTGATTGCAGAATTGTGGGGTTGAGACATTGCAAGTATCTTCATTGGATTGCACTGTGATTGGTTGAATTATTACCAGTGTCGATGCTGGAAGGTTTAATGAATTGCATAAACAGTAGATGTACTTGTACAAGTTATGTATATCTGGAAAGTACAAAGCTATTGCAGAGCCTTCTGAAGTACATAAGCCATTATCATCTCTAGAATGCGAGTCAAAAAACAGGTACTGATCCGACTTATTCTTGTACATAGCCATCACGTATGAAGTGCCCAAAATTAGAATATTCTTAGTATGATCAAGAAATGCTTGTTGCAATATAACATCCAATGGTTCAAAAGCACTACCAGGGGTTGAAGCAATTCTTCCGGTAACAGCAGTCTCATATTGTACATTATGGTCAAAATCGGCTCAATGGTTACGGAGCTATAGGTCCCATGACGTAAGAAAGAAAGAAAGAAAGAAGAAGAAAGAAACAGCTAGAATACAGTATATTAGTCGTTTCTCGACTAATATAAGAAAGAAACAGGACAAATACAGTATATTAGTCGTTTCTCGACTAATATAACTAGAGATAATTGTGATCTTAGATCACGGATATTAGTCGAGGGCTTTGACCTTTGACCTTGCTATATGTTGTCAAAGGGCAATAACCTTAAGTTGTACTATATTTGATAATCGTTTTTATAAATTTCAGCCCTGAAGTAGTTTAAAAAATACATTTTGAATGACCTTTTCTTGACCTTTGACCCCAAACTTATAATTGCCTTTTTTTCTTGGCTTATCAATGCGCACAAGAAAAAGTAGTCAGGTCAAAATCGGAGTATGTCTTCAGTTTTACACCTGTATAGTTCAATGACCCCTAGTGACCCCGTTTAACATGTCACTTTTATTGGAGAAGCACCCTATATGAACATGGATAAGAGGAATATTTTGACAAATTCTGACAATCATCGATCATTTCGTCTCGGACAAGTAGTATTTTGAGTGCGCGGAGTGAAAATGTACATTTTGACCCCTAGGGACATTTTTTTGACCTTTGACCTTAACGGTATGATTTACTTTTGTTCTTGTCTCATCAATGCCCACATAATAAAAGAAACCCGGTCAAAATCAGAGCATGCCTTATATTTTCCCCCTGTAAAGTTCAATGACCCCTAGTGACCCCGTTTGACATTTCACTTTTAGTGGAAAAGCACCCTATATGTACATGGATTGAAGGAATCTTTTGACTAATTCTGAGTACCATCAGTCATTTTCCCTCGGACAAGTAGGGTTTTGAGTGAATGGAGTAAAATTTACATTTTGACCCCTAGTAACCCCAAACATTTTTCGATTTAAAAAACCGAACTATTATATATGCGTACGGTCAAAAGGAATATGTTGGCCAATTCTCAAGATCCTAGGTCATTTCAATAAATTGCAAATGCGTTTTAAGCGAAAATCACGTTTTGACCCCTAGTTACCCTTGTGTGACCTTTGACCCCTTATGCTTTACAACCTGAGTAGTGGTGCACATAAGGGTACTTATGACCAAATATGGTCAAAATCGGCTCAATGGTTACGGAGCTATAGGTTCCATGACGTAAGAAAGAAAGAACTAGACATGACCTGTGATCGGAGATCACGAATATTAGTCGGGTGTGTTACATGTTAACCCCTTCGAGTGGTAAATGGACTTATCAATGCGCACAAGAAAAAAGTAGTCCCGTCAAAATCGGAGCATGTCTTAAGATTTTCACCTGTATAGTTCAATGACCTCTAGTGACCCCGTGTGAAATGTCACTTTTAGTGCAGGAGCAACCTATATGAACATGGTCAAGGCGAATCTTTTGACCAATTCTGACAATCATCAGTCATTTTCCCTCGGACAAGTAGCATTTTGAGTGAATGGAGTGAACATTTACATTTTGACCCCTAGTGACCTTTTTTTGACCTTTGACTCAAAACTTATGATTGACTTTTTTTCTTGGCTTATCAATGCGCACAAGAAAAAAGTAGTCCCGTCAAAATCGGAGCATGTCTTAAGATTTTTACCTGTATAGTTCAATGACCTCTAGTGACCTCGTGTAACATGTCACTTTTAGTGAAGAAGGACCCTATATGAACATGGATGAGAGGAATCTTTTGACTAATTTTGACAATCATAGGTCATTTCCTCTTGGACAAGTAGCATTTTGAGTGAATGGAGTGAAAATTTACATTTTGACCCCTAGTGACCTTTTCTTGACCTTTGACCTTAACAATATGATTGACTTTTGTTCTTGTCTCATCAATGCCCACAAAATAAAAGAAACCCGGTCAAAATCGGAGCATGCCTTATATTTCCCCATTGTAAAGTTCAATGACCTCTAGTGACCCCGTTTGACATGTCACTTTTAGTGTGGAAGGACCCTATATGAACATTGATCCAAGGAATCTTTTGACTAATTCTGAGTATCATCAGTCATTTTCCCTCGGACAAGTAGGGTTTTGAGTGAATGGAGTAAAATTTACATTTTGACCCCTAGTGACCCCAAATATTTTTTGATTTAAAAAACCGAACTATTGTACATGCGTACGGTCAAAAGGAATATGTTGACCAATTCTAATGATCATAGGTCATTTTAATAAAATGCAATGGCGTTTTTAGTGAAAATCACGTTTTGACCCCTAGTGACCTTTTTTTGACCTTTGACCCCAAAATTATGATTGATTTTTTTTCTTGGCTTATCAATGCGCACAAGAACAAAGTAGTCCCGTCAAAATCGGAGCATGTCTTAAGATTTTCACCTGTATAGTTCAATGACCTCTAGTGACCCCGTGTGACATGTCACTTTTAGTGCAGGAGCAACCTATATGAACATGGTCAAGGGGAATCTTTTGAATAATTCTGACAATCATCAGTCATTTTTCCTCAGACAAGTAGCATTTTGAGTGAATGGAGTGAACATTTACATTTTGACCCCTAGTGACCTTTTTTTGACCTTTGACCCAAAACTTATGATTGACTTTTTTTCTTGGCTTATCAATGCGCACAAGAAAAAAGTAATTCCGTCAAAATCGGAGCATGTCTTAAGATTTTCACTTGTAAAGTTCAATGACCCCTAGTGACCCTATGTGACATGTCACTTTTAGTGGAGGAGCAATTAATATGAACATGGATGGGAGAAATCTTTTGACCAATTCTGAGTATCATCAGTTTATTTCCCTCGGACAAGTAGGGTTTTGAGTGAATGGAGTAACAATTTACATTTTGACCCCTAGTGACCCCAAATATTTGTTGATTTTAAAAACCGAACTATTATACATGCGTACGGTCAAAAGGAATATGTTGACCAATTCTGACGATCCTAGGTCATTTCACTAAATTGCAAATGTGTTTTTAGTGAAAATCACGTTTTGACCCCTAATGACCCCTGTTTGACATTTGACCCCAAGGTCATGATTGACTTTTTTTCTTTTTTTGTCAATGCGCACAAAATGTCCGAGTTTGAACAAAATCAGAGCATGTTGAATCACGTTTTGACCCCTAGTGACCTCTGTGTGACCTTTGACCCCTTATGCTTTACAACCTGAGTAGTGGTGCACATAAGGGTTCTTATGACCAAATATGGTCAAAATCGGGTCAATGGTTACGGAGCTACAGGTCCCATGACAGGAGAAAGAAGAAGAAACAGGACGAATACAGTATATTAGTCGTTTCTCGACTAATATAACTAGAGATAATTGTGATCTTAGATCACGGATATTAGTCGAGGGCTTTGACCTTTGACCTTGCTATATGTTGTGAAAGGGCAATAACCTTAAGTTGTACTATATTTGATAATTGATTTTATAAATTTCAGCCCTGAAGTAGTTAAAAAAATACATTTTGAACCCTAATGACCTTTTCTTGACCTTTGACCCCAAACTTATAAATGACTTTTTTTCTTGGCTTATCAATGCGCACAAGAAAAAAGTAGTCCGGTCAATATCAGAGCATGTCTTCAGTTGTACAACTGTATAGTTCAATGACCCCTAGTGACCCCGTTTGACATGTCACTTTTAATGGAGAAGCACCCTATATGAACACGGATAATTGGAATCTTTTGACAAATTCTGACAATCATCGGTCATTTCGTCTCGGACAAGTAGTATTTTGAGTGCGCGGAGTGAAAATGTACATTTTGACCCCTAGGGACCTTTTTTTGACCTTTGACCTTAACGGTATGATTGACTTTTGTTCTTGTCTCATCAATGCCCACAAAATAAAAGAAACCCGGTCAAAATCGGAGCATGCCTTATATTTTCCCCCTGTAAAGTTCAATGACTCCTAGTGACCCCGTTTGACATTTCACTTTTAGTGGAGAAGCACCCTATATGTACATGGATCCAAGGAATATTTTGACTAATTCTAAGTATCATCAGTCATTTTCCCTCGGACAAGTAGGGTTTTGAGTGAATGGAGTAAAATTTACATTTTGACCCCTAGTAACCCCAAACATTTTTCGATTTAAAAAACCGAACTATTATATATGCGTACGGTCAAAAGGAATATGTTGGCCAATTCTCAAGATCCTAGGTCATTTCAATAACATGCAAATGCGTTTTAAGTGAAAATCACGTTTTGACCCCTAGTTACCCTTGTGTGACCTTTGACCCCTTATGCTTTACAACCTGAGTAGTGGTGCACATAAGGGTACTTATGACCAAATATGGTCAAAATCGGCTTAATGGTTACGGAGCTATAGGTCCCATGACGTAAGAAAGAAAGAAAGAAGAAGAACTAGAGATAATTGTGATCTTAGATCACGGATATTAGTCGAGGGCTTTGACCTTTGACCTTGGTATATGTTGTCAAAGGGCAATAACCTTATAATATCTTAAATTGTACTATATTTGATAATTGTTTTTATAAATGTCAGCCCTGAAGTAGTTAAAAAAATACATTTTGAACCCTAATGACCTTTTCTTGACCTTTGACCCCAAACTTATAATTTTACTTTTTTTCTTGGCTTATCAATGCGCACAAGAAAAAAGTAATCCGGTCAAAATCAGAGCATGTCTTCAGTTTTACACCTGTATTGTTCAATGACCCCTAGTGACCCCTAGTGACATGTCACTTTTAATGGAGGAGCACCCTATATGAACATTGATACGAGAAATATTTTGACTCATTCTGACAATCATCAGTCATTTCCTCTCGGACAAGTAGTATTTTGAGTGAATGGAGTGAAAAATTACATTTTGACCCCTAGTGACATTTACTTGACCTTTGACCCCAAACTTATGATTGACCTTTTTTCTTGGCTTATCATTGCGCACAAGAAAAAAGTAGTCCGGTCAAAATCAGAGCATGTCTTCAGTTTTACACCTGAATAGTTCAATGACCCCTAGTGACCCCGTTTGAAATGTCACTTTTAGTGGAGAAGCACCCTAAATGAACATGGACCTAAGGAATCTTTTGACAAATTCTGAGTAACATCAGTCATTTGCTCTCGGACAAGTAGCATTTTGAGTGAATGAGTTAAAATTTACATTTTGCCCTCTAGTGACCCCAAACATTTTCCGATTTAAAAAACCGAACTATTATATATGCGTACGGTCAAAAGGAATATGTTGGCCAATTCTGACGATCCTAGGTTATTGCAAATGCGTTTTAAGTGAAAATCACGTTTTTACCCCTAGTTACCCTTGTGCGACCTTTGACCCCTTATGCTTTACAACCTGAGTAGTGGTGCACATAAGGGTACTTATGACCAAATATGGTCAAAATCGGCTCAATGGTTACGGAGCTATAGGTCCCATGACGGAAGAAAGAAAGAAAGAAAGAAAGAAAGAAAGAAGAAGAAACAGGACAAATACAGTATATTAGTCGTTTCTCGACTAATATAATAATATAAGAAGAAAGAAACAGCTAGAATACAGTATATTAGTCGTTTCTCGACTAATATAAGAAAGAAAGAAACAGGACGAATACAGTATATTAGTCGTTTCTCGACTAATATAAAGAAACAGGACGAATACAGTATATTAGTCGTTTCTCGACTAATATAAGAAAGAAACACGACGAATACAGTATATTAGTCGTTTCTCGACTAATATAAGAAGAAAAGGGAAAAAACAGACAGAGAAGAAATAATGATTGGTTGAGGAATTGAACCCGGGATACGCAGGAGCGTGGCCACTATGCTACACTAGACTATTACAATTTTGGCAAAGTCGTTGATAAATATATATTTAGTATGGAGTTATTCAAGCATCACATTTATTATGCGTTGCTGATCCCCAAACTTTGTTTTCAAAATTAAAATAATGAAGCGATTAACATTTAAAAAAATGGGAATTGTTCTTTAGGATTTCAGCTTCTTGCCGGTGCTGTGCAATCATTTGACGCTCAATTCTCATAACCCTAGTGAACGCAATACTGAAGCGATTACAGAATCGCTTCAGTATTGTGTTCACTCGGGCTATGAGAATTGAGCGTCAAATGTCGCAAGTTGTATGGTGGTTTCATGTTCCAAAGGGTTACAGGTCAAATGCAATGCGATGTGACAGTTGACAACCAGCAAAGACCATTATATTCTATTGATAGGGAACATTGTATCGAAAATTGAAGAAAGGACAAAAGTCGGAAACAATATCCTCTCTAAACTAATGACTTGGATTGTATATTGTATAATACATAAATATTATATTGTATAATACTTCCAAACACGATGGTCAATATATTACGCCCCCTCCGTCATCACCCATCCATTATACAAATATGTTACGTGACCTATCGCCAAAATGTTTTCAGCATTGATTTCAATGGAATGAAGGGGGAAATGGGCTACTTTCACAAGATCATGGCAATACTGCGCCGAACAATAGATGAATAGAGTGAAAGTAAACAACATGCCACACTCGTGATGGAGCGGTAGCTTAATTCATATGTCTAGACGACCAGATACATTGATCGGCGGTGAACGTAAACATTTTACGATCGGATTTTAAAAGCTTATAGTATTTCTTAAAGAATATAACACAACCTTCCTCGTGCTTTCATCTATCTGCTTCACTAATTGAGCCATCGAGAGTACTACAATAGTTCTATTGTTAACGCCAGATAAGTAGAGAGGCTCTAGTTAATCACCGATCTTTTTCCGATGCTTTTAACAATAGAACAAAATACCCTTTTTTTCATTATGACTAGCGACCCATTTTTCATATGGTAGGGTGGCATTGCAATCACTGTTCTTATCACATTTGTGAATCATTGTATGCACATTTAAATATGATACTGAATGATACTGAATGAGATAAATAAATGAAAAGAGTTCTGGTAAGCAGCCAAAATGCTGCCAATACCAGATCGGTGTGTTGTCTCTAAAACTTTTCTGTGTGCAATGTTAAAATGACCATTGAAGTGGCATGAGACAAACTATTCTGTTTCGGTTTTCGAAAAATCAATAAACTAACTTCTTGTTTGAAAAAAAAAAAATCTTTAAAAAGGGATTTGTCAGCACAACTAAGCAAACATGGTCGTTTCTGTAATATTGATTTAAACTGTTAATGAGAAGCAAGAAACGTGAGAAGAAAAGCAAGTGGAGGTATTTAACAAAATAATTTACGCCACCAATATGTTTGAAAACACAAGTAAATAAATCAAGAAGCGAAATATCGTTGTGTTTACTGATGTTTATTAAAAGTTTTATTGTTATTAAAAGTTTATTATTAAATAAATGGAAGGTGTTCACAGACGTGTGTTAAAGAACGCACCTGTGAACACCGGACGCGTTCTCGAACATATGGTGTTCCCAAACTGATACAAAAAAGGGTGTTAAAAGGTATCCCTTGTTTAACACCGTGTTCAAAATAGAACATGATAACTTTTCAGCTGACTAAATCCTGTAAAGATATTATATTGTTTAAAATAATGGATGGAATTTATGATCCGTTGAGTGGCTCCGGCAAAAAAGAAGAAGAAACAAAGGTTACTTCGAATTATAGCTGACTAATTTGATTTTATTTTAAATGGTCCATTCTGACACTTATTTATGAAGTTATGATCATCCCGAAAAGAAACCATTTCGTATACTTCTCCCTGTAGATTTATATCACTAAAAAGGGGCATATTTTGTCGAAACCCAACCATGATGGTACATAGGCGAGGCGTATGTTTTGTGGCAATGTAATGTGATTTACCTGAATTTTGGAGTAAGGGTGCTTGACAAGTTGGCGATAAAAGATGTGGTAAACATGCGCGCGTTTTACTTTCATCGTACGTTTTAAACATCGTATTTGCCTGTTGCCAGATTTGTTTGCTATATTTCGGCGGGCCACCTGACAAAGAGGGCCATAGTCTCTGCTTCCTTCACTGACTATAATGTACCCATAATATTCCAAGAGTCATTGCGCTCTTCGTGGTTAATGGTTCTATTTCACAAAATAGCCCCCCCCCCCCCCCGCCCCCACCCCCCCCCCCAAAAAAAAATACAACTTGTTTATTTTTCCATAGAGGTTTCATCAAAATAGGGTCGGTATAGGTCGGATTTCTTTTGCTATTTTGTTGTTGACCAAGTCCTAGCCAGCACGCAAAATTCTGAACCGTGTCAGATCTTTTGGATGACCACCCATACTTGACCCAAAATAACTCACATAATACAATTTATTTTGATTTGTTAACATTTATATTAAAATTCAATTTACAAACAAATGCCTGTTTCGGTTTGTACGTACAGTTAAGCCCACAATTATTCATACCCCTTGAAAAAAATGCGTTTTTTGCGTTTTTCTCATATCTATACCAGCTGGAGTGGTGGAACTTTTGCTTTACTCTAAAGACAACTAGTTTGCAAGTACAAATCAATATATCTGAGCTCAACATGTTTTGCATAACAATAGAATTGAACAAGAATTGTGTTTTTATGCCTGTCCAAAATTATTCATACCCCATACCAAGTCTAAGGATTGAGGCCACTTTTTGTGATAATACACATGTTTTTGACATTCCAAACATTTTTTTATATTGTGTGATAGGCTTTTATATTGTTATGTAATTATTCCATGATGTGTGCATACGATATGGATGCATTACAGATGTGTCCTATTGAATGTACAGTGAGGGATATTATAGGACAACACTCTAGCTCTGACAGCATGGCAAAGAAGATCAATTAACTTTTTTGTGCATATTGTGAATGCTCACAAGGAGTGGCGAACACCCCACAGTAAAAATTACAAAAAGAGGAGACTGGCCTAAACGCCAAAGAAAGAGAGATCGGCACGTCACTTACCCGGCGTAATAGGTGATCCGCTCGCAGCATGTTATTAACACTTTCCACGCAGCAGGCGTCTGCAGAGGACATTCCAATATTTTACAAAATGTTTCAAAAATGTCAAATTTATTGAATGTCATTACCATATTTGGAATCACCATGAGATATGTATTGAAATAAGTGCAAACATGCCTACTATTTGTTTGGTAATCCATGATATGTACACCCAACAAAATATTTAAGTTCCCCTAGCATATATATACTAGAATATTTCCAAAAATATTTGATGGATTTAAATAATGTTCAACTAGAAAGATTCATCCAATTGTTAGGCACATTTTGATACCAAATTTGTTGGCCTTAACGCAATGCAATATTAACTAGACATGGACTGTGATCATAGATCACGAATATTAGTCGAGCGTGTTACATGTTGGACCCCTATAATGACCTTTTGACCATTGACCCCGAGTTCACGATCCGAGGAATCTTTTGACCAATTCTGACAAAGTGACCCCATATAACATGTCACTTTTAATCGCTGAACAATCTATATGAACATGGATAGAAGGAATCTTTTGACCAATTCTGACAGCCATCAGTCATTTCCTCCAGAAAAAATAGCATTTTGAGTGACTGGAGTAAAAATTGTTTAGGTCAATGACCCCTAGTGACCCCATATGACATGTCACTTTTAATCGCTTAAGACCCTATGTATACATGGATACAAGGAATCTGTTGACCAACTCTGATAATCATGGGTCATTTCCTCTCGAAAAATAGCATTTTTTTGTGCGAGGATTGAACATTTACATTTGGACCCCTAGTGACCCCAAATATGATTTGATTTTAAAAACCGAACTATTATATATGCGTACGGTCAAAAGGAATATGTTGATTAATTCTGACGATCCTAGGTCATTTCACTAAAATGTAAGGGCGTTTTAAGTGAAAATCACGTTTTGACCCTTGTGTGACCTTTGACCCCTAATGTTTGAAAACCTGAGTAGTAGTGCACATAAGGGTACTTGTGACCAAATATGGTCAAAATAAGCCTATTGGTTGCGGAGCTATATGTCTCATGACAGAAAAAGAAAGAAAGAAACAGGTAGAATACAGTATATTAGTCGTTTTTCGACTAATATAAACAGGACGAATACAGTATATTTGTCGTTTCTCGACTAATATAAGAAATTGTGCCATTTACCAATTTGTATACAGAAACAAAAAGTGGCACTAAATCTCACTGGCTATGGCTGGTTTTGTCCATAAATTAACATACATTTTCTTTGTGGATTTTCGTGCACAGACATGGGAATCTACCAAACAATTATGAGTGGCATCATTTCAAGAAAATCAATAAGCAGATCATAATGTGGCAAGTTTGTCTGATTATGAGTGACATGGCAATTTCGTCTGATTATGAGTGACATGGCAATTTGGACCGATTATGAGTGGCATGGCAATTTGGTCTGATTATGTGCGACATGACAATTTGGTCATAATCAGACCATCCACAGAATTGCCATGTCACTCATACTCGGACCAGATTGCCATGTCACACTTAATCAGACGAAATTGCCATGTCACTCATAATCAGACAAACTTGCCACACATAATTATAATTGTGCACGAAAATCCACGAAGAAAATGTCTGTTAATTTATGGACAAAACCAAACACAGCCAGTGAGATTTAGTGCCACTTTTTTCTGTATAAAAATTGGTAAATGGCACAATTTCTTATCGTTGCATTGTCTCAAGGCCAACAAATTTGGTATCAAAATGTGCCTAACAATTGGGTGCATCATTCTAGCTGAAAATTATTTAAATCCATCAACTATTTCTGAAAATATTCTAGTATACGAGGGGGTATCAAAGAGTTTTAGAAATCACCCAGACGTGAAGGAGCCAGAAACTTAATTTTGTTATGTGATCCTTCAGACATCTTTACTAAGTCCCTGTGCAAAGTTACACATTTCTCCTACTGTTTATTACCTGTCCACAGATTGACCGCCATTGATTGATTCTCAGATTGCCTCAGATTATGTTATTCCCAAAACAGCAATAAATAGTTTAAAGTGTTGACAAAAATTGTCAAAGGTCATGTAGGGGTCATTAGAGGTCAATCTGTGTACACCCCATGTTACCCATAAGTTTATTGTCACCAAGCTTATTTGTAATGACCTTTGACCTCTTTCTGTCTAATCTTTAAACTATTTATTGCTGTTTTGGGAATAACAATCTGAGGCAATCTGAGAATCAATCAATGGCGGTCAATCTGAGGATCTCTACAATGGCGGTCTGTGGACAGGTAATAAATAGTAGGAGAAATGTGTAACTTTGCACAGGGACTTAGTAAAGATGTCTGAAGGATCACATAACAAAATTAAGTTTCTGGCTCCTTCACGTCTGGGTGATTTTTAAAACTTTTTGATACCCCCTCGTATGCTAGGGGGGGGGGGGGGGGGGGAAGAACTGACATATGTTGTTGTGTCTCTCTATCAATCTTGACTTAAAGCTCCTCATTCTTTTTCTTTTTCACAGGTCTGTGTGGTCAAATTGCCGGTTTTATGTGACTGGCAATAATCGTTACCAAGGAATTGCCGCGGATTTCACACAGGCCATTACCACTACTGATGATGGTGCATATGTAAATACTACGGTAGGTTTGAATCCTGGCCAGGGCAGTGGCGTAGCTAGGATTTTTTCCAGGGGGGAAAGATTGCAGGGGCGGATCCCGGATTTCTCAATTTCCCCCTGGGAATTGTATCTATACCATTAAGGTTGTTCCTATGGCTAGCAACAAATCTTGATATTCAAGTATAGGGTAGAGCTGGTTGAGTATAACAAAAAAGTCTTTTACTGGAGGTGAATCGGGTGCATGGGTTCAACAGACATAACCATTTTTGAATTCTGTCACGGGGATAGCCTATCAGGGTATCACCGTGCGTACGTGTATGTGTACTACCATTTTAAGGGACATTCTTGTTGTACATTGTTTCGTAAGTGTGGTAATTTGACTCTATACGTCATGAGGCTTCAATCAGCCAATCAGATCTCCGAAGGCGTGAAATCAGAGACGTCGCGCCTTCCGTAGGCCGTAGCGCGGGAAAGCTCTATCGTGGCCAGTCGTCGGAGATCTGCGATTGAGCCAGACGTGTGAAACATTTGTTCCATGGAATATATATTTACAAATGTACCCTTGATGGACAGAAAACACGTTGTAGCTAGCAGCTAAAATGTACTTATGTGTCTCGACTACTTATTTAGTATGAAGATCAAGATCAAGTATACGTTTTAACAGAGGACAATATAAGAGAAGTTACCATAAAGTGAGAGTGGAAGACCACTCGGTCACACGACTACCGTAACATGGTGACAGCGGCGGTCTGACGAAAAGCACCCGTCAGTACGTCATAAAGAGTGATAGCAGCATTGCTTCTGGAACATTACGAATAAAGTTTTCAACGGGACTATCGACATGATGAGTTTAATACAAAGACATTCATCGGATATGCCAAGAGAATTGTCGTCTGTACGCGTGTGAATTGTATACGATAGTATATACGGCGGACACCAGCTTCTGCCGTATGAATCGTATACAATAACATGGAAGACACAAATTCATCCCGAGTTTCATAAGTTGGACCAAATATCTGTGAATTAACCTACTTTCCGTGGATTATTATGTCGACACTTTCATGCTTCGCCATCCCGTGATATACAATTACAAGGTCCTTCGCGCCAGGAATAGAACACTGTCGTGTCGGTTAACCTATCCCGGATTTCGCCCATATTCATCAAATCTCGCTGTGGTTACCATGGTATCGTCTTCGGGATCGTCTTCACCGAGAGACTGCGGTCTACAAAACAGCGGGGAATATGAGGTACTAAACAAGGTCATGTAGCATATTTGGCTAATGTAAAGCTCGTATCATATGATTGTTCAGATGCACTATTCTTTTTAATGAAACATAGTAACATGTACTATTCGTAATTTAATTTGCATGTAAAGTTGTTATTTGTATCAATTAACATGATTAAGCTTTCACAATTCAAGTCGCTAAGTTCACATTCTTAGACTTTCTGTCATATTTTCGTTCCGATCACATATTTTATTTTTTGACTTTAACAGTTCACTTTGGTTTCACATTTTTTTGGATTGTTCATATCTGGCATCCAAAATGCCGAACACCAGGAACCAAACTAGAACCGTAGGTCAAACAAATGACCAACGCAACACATCTAGGCCAAACCCAAGTGTGTCGGATTCGGAACATGATAGCATTCACGAGGAAAGTGACCCTGGCACTAGTGTCAGTGATACAAATAATCATGACAATATCATAGTTGATGTTGATGGGGTACAAGTTCCTATGACCCCATTGGAGTTCATGCAATTTAGGAAAGAGGAACAAGAACGTAAGGACAGGTTGGAAAGGTTGAAATGGGAGCAAGAAATAAAACAAAAAGAGTTAGAAATAGAGAAAATGAAGGTCGAGTCGGGTGCGAACAGTAAAAGCGGTGGTAATCAGGGGGAGTTGAGGCTTGATCGTTATCAACAGAAATTGACAAACCAGAAGGACCCAGAAGAATACTTCATAGCGTTTGAGCACTTTGCTAAAAGAGAAGGATGGGAGGTGCAAACATGGGTCCGGAGGGTGAGTCAATGCATTGAAGGTAAGGCATTGGTTGCTATGAACGCGGTAATGACCGATGACCTCGATTATGATCAATTAAAAGTTGCGATTCTAGAAGTCTTTCAACTTTCTCCTGAGAGCTACCGCCAAAAGTTTCGTACCATGACTAAACTTGATAACGAGAATGTGAAGACCTTCATTATGAGGTTAGGTCGTACGTATGATGCATGGGTTAAACATTCGGGGATTGACATTGTTTCAGATGACGCGACACAAGTAGCACAGCTAATGATTAGAGAGCAAATTATGAAACAAATTCCCGAAGATATGCGCAAGCATCTACTACAAACTAAAATTAAGGATACTTCCCAGCTAGCCAAGGCAGCTGAGGAGTATGCCAGTATCACACCTGATTACTGGGGTAAAAAGAACAACCACAACAAAAGGACCTACCCATTTAACAAAAATGGGAATAACAATTCAGGTCAAAAACCTGAGGGTGAAAAAGGTCCACCACAAAAACAAAACAAGTCAAATCATGGTAATCAAGGCAAATCTGGTTACCATAATAATCAGGCAAAATCAAATCCT
This sequence comes from Ophiura sarsii, assembly GCA_035610835.1. NCBI lineage: Eukaryota > Metazoa > Echinodermata > Ophiuroidea > Amphilepidida > Ophiuridae > Ophiura > Ophiura sarsii. The sequence goes on along the minus strand of CM069450.1, from coordinate 72,206,396 downwards.
GGTAGTGGTGCCGGTAACCAGTACCGATCACATCCTGGTAACCAAAACAGTCTAAACAAACCACCACAGGGTTACCAAAAGAAACCATATCAGAATTACCAAAACAAACAAAATTCTGGAAACAAACCAAACCCACAGGGCACTAGTTACAGTATGAAGAGATGTGGGCAAGTGCACACTGACAGTCTGTCAACAACACAGATGTCTCATAATAAAGACAAGTTCATTATTCCAGGCCAAGTTGAGAATGTAAAGCTCAAATTCTTTCGGGATTCTGGGTGTGACAAGACTGCTGTAAACAGTAAATATGTACCTGAGCATTGTTACACAGGGAAAACAGTCGAAGCTAAAGGGATCAATGGTCATGTTTATGTGCCGACTGCTTTACTTAACATACAGTGTGACAAATTTGTAGGTCAAGTTGAAGTTTTGGTAATAGAAGATTTGGATAAACAAGTTTTGTTAGGTACCGATATTGATTCATGGGACGACCTCAAAACTTCTGATGATATTAGTGTTCCTAATATTCTAGTTTTAACCAGAGCTCAGAAGCAACAGCAGGTAGACCGGGAAATATTGGCCCAGGATGATATTCGAAACTATGCTAACAAAAATACCAAGGACGATAGTGTACAAGACAAGGTTGATTATGCATTAGAGGACGCTGGTACAGTAAATAACGAGGTGCAAGATTTACTCAAGGGGGATGTACAAAAGTTGATAGACTTACAAACACAAGATCCAACATTGGATAAAATAAATGCATCAATAGTGCAAATCCCTCAAAAGACAAATACTGAGTATTATAGACATACAAATGGTATCATAATGAGAAAATGTCAACAGGAGACAAGGTTGAGTAAGCAAGTTGGTGATCAAATTGTTGTTCCACAACAATATAGACATCATATCATAGAAATTGCACATGACAAAACAGGGCACTTGGGAGTACAAAAGACTAAAGATAGAGTCTCCCAACATTTTTACTGGCCAAATATCAATCATGATGTTAAGAAACATTGTCAAACATGTAATCAGTGTCAATTTCAGTCTAAAAGCAAACAAACTCAAAAGCAGTTGCTAAGACCATTGCCTATCATTGATACACCATTCAAAAGAGTAGGTATAGATATTAAAGGGCCACTACCTGTTTCTAATCAAGGAAACAAATACATATTAGTTGTATGTGACTATGCCACGAGATACCCAGAAGGTATCCCAATGACAGATCAAAAAGCGGATACAGTGGCACAGGCAATGTTAGAAATATTTTCAAGAACAGGATTGCCAAACGAAATAGTACATGACAGGGGTACACAGTTCATGTCAAAGGTTATGTCAAGTATGTGTGGTAGATTAGGAATTCAACAAATTCCAGCCACACCGTATCACCAACAAACTAATGGTCTAACTGAAAGGTTCATAGGCACGTTGTCGGCGATGATAAATTCTCTTGATCAGGAAGACATTGAAAATTGGGATAGACATTTGCCATTATTTCTGTTTTCATATCGTGAGGTTCCCTCGGAATTTACAGGGTACTCCCCATTCCATCTTATGTATGGCAGACAAATACGAGGACCTCTAGAATTAATTAAACAAGGATTTTTGGGTGAGAGTGATGAGCAGGATATTCCATCCAGATTGCTAGAAATGTCAGCCAACATGATGACATGGATGGCTAATGCCAAAGTCAAAAAAATTCAAAAACAGAACAAAATGAAGACGGATTATGACAAAAAGGCAAAAGATAGAAATATCAAAACGGGAGACAGAGTTCTGGTATTCCTACCACAGGGGGGAGGAAAGTTTGAGTCCAAATGGCAAGGTCCCTATACGGTGACTAAGAAGGTGGGGGAGGTGAACTATGAAATTCACATGCCGGATAAACAAAAATCCCATAGGCTGTTGCATACTAACCTAATCAAGAAATATTATGACCGTCAACAGGCTCAAGATGTTAGACAGTGTTATTGTGTAACTGGTTCATTCCATGAAGTTTATGAGGATTCTGATATGCAGTCTAATGACTATGAGTTTGATACACAATATCTAGATGAGAATATAGGTCCGACCTATATACAAACACAAACATGGAAAGATTCCAAAATTGACGAAACAATTTCTCAATGTCAAAAAGAGGAAATTCACAAGATCATGTCAAAACATGAAGTAATCTTTTCAGATGTTCCGGGTAAAACTCATGTCATTTCTCACAAAGTTATCACCACAACAGATGCTCCTGTTTTGTATTGTTTTTCGGCCAACAGAGGGCAGTCTATTTTCTTTCTTTTTTACTCCCTAGGTAAAATTTTCTATGAAAATTTAGGTTTTTGTTTTTGCTCTAAATTTTTATTGAAAACTCCTGTAGACTCCTGCAGCACAGAAAATAAGGAGGGTTGTAAAACCAACATATACCCCAAGTGGCAATACATTTAGGAAAGTGCATGAACTTGAAAAAATTAATTGAGTGCATTAAAGGCATACTATGTGATCTTTTCCAGGGAGCGCCCTCTATTCATGATTTATTTTAGAAAGTAGATTTTCTTGCAGATTTACATTTCTGATCATAAATCATGAAATATATTCCAAGTTACAGAGCGACACGATTCCTAATTACCTCAATATCATATTTCTAGAGTGACTTTAGAGTAAAAATAAGTTGACGGTAACAATACCGACAGTTTATATTCACTCTAAAACTATGATTTTGAAGTAATCAAGAATCGTATCGCCCTGTAACTTGGAATGTATGTACGAATTATGATCAGAAATGTAAATCTGCAAGAAAATTTGCTTCCAATTTGTTTTCGAGGATTGAGGGCGTTCCCTGGAAAAGATCACATAATATACCTTTAATTAGCCTCATTTTTTAATGACTGAAAGCTTCCTTAGACAATTAAGTATAATTAATTATTCAGATGTCTTACAGCCTCCCGCAGCACAGGAGAGTTTTGAAAACATGTAAATAACAAGCTCCAAAAATTTCAGCTTTGTAGCATTTATACTTTTCTTGTGAAAATTAATTCAACATTTTTGCAAAGATTAATTATTTTGCTAGGGGGTCAAAAAAACAATAAGAAACCAAAGAAATGAACGCTTCAATTTTGCTTCATTTATGACAATAAAATTGTCATATCTATAAAACCGTACCTCCGATCAAGCTCAGATTTCAGATTATTGTGGAGCTCAGCAAGCTCTATTAAAATATCAAATAAATGTTAGCCATAGGAACACCCTTAATACTGAAATAGGTCTGAAATTGAAATGCATTGGTTGTTATGCTAAAGTTATGCACTGTCAAAAAGTCTTCAACCAAAAATGTAATCCTGTTAAATTGTCTGAATATGTTCACTGTGAATTTCATTTGTTTCCACTTTATTCACAGTGGGTTTATCCTTGGTGTAAGAAGGCATAACATAACCTACAATAATAGACAAAATGTGTTCAAACACTGACCCTTCTTTGCACCTTATAATTACCCTACATAGCAGAGTCATGTGAAAGTACCAATTTGTTTATGATAGCATGAAAGATCCCCTTCCACATATCTCTCCCCACCAATCACTGTTGCTAGGGGGCACGGGCTGATGGTTGGCAAGTTGGGTGACTCAACATTGATCAGGGGGGAAAGGGGGGGGGGGGGGTTACATTAGGCCGAACAATATTTTCTAAGATTGTAGCGCAAAATCGTTTGTAAAAGGTTTAAAGGATTTAATATACAGCTCTATTCAGTAATAGGGTCTATTCATGAATATCTTACACCAAAGATACACCCAAATAATTTCACAAAGTTACTCTCATATGCCAAGTCGAGTCTTTGTAATGTTTCCCACATCATGTCTTAGTGGAGTTGATCCCAAAACTCAAATCAAGTCATATCATTGCTTTGACTCAAATAATGATACCTTGGCATATACTGACTTTAACTTTCCTGCTATCATTCAGTATCAGAAGGTAGATGAGAAGGTGGATGATGGATGCAAGGTCCCCCGATTCGATCCCGACACAGAGCAACCCGCCTACGTCAGCTGTAAGCGCCCTCATCCGATCATAGGCTCGTGTAAAGTGGCAGAAGAGGTGTTTTTATCTGAGCCAAAACCAACTTGTAATCACCAAAAGACACACATCATCTGCCAAATATAGGTATGTAGGATTTGGTGGAAATCAGGGCTCGAAATGCCTCATCTACAATCAAGGAAAAAAAGGTTGGCACACTTTGTCCTAATTACTGAAAAAACCCGCCCCTCTCCCCGGAGGCAATGTTGATCCGAGTCATGTTATCAGAAACCTTGGGGGGGGGGGGGGGGGGGGGGGGGGGGGGGGGAAGGATTTAAGAAAGGGGGAGACTTTCACTTTCTATTAAACAGTGCTATGTCCCTAGTCTGATCTCAATTGCGAGCACAGGGATAATTGTTATAAGTTGCGTCAAGTGTGCCAACTATTATTTTCCTTGATTGTAGTTGCCTTGATGCCCTCAATTTCTGGCTGTTGCCAATTCATTCAAAAGCATACACATAGGCCTTGAAGCAACTTAGTGCACCTTTCAAATTGCAGTACCCTAGGCTTTCCATTTCTTAAATTGAGGCCCGGTGGAAATGAATTATGACTGGGGATGTGTTATGATATAAAGCTTCCCCTTTTCAAGCTATTGGTACACAGATTACCCCCTTTTAGCGATATTTTGTAGGGGAAATTTTGATGCATTTTAAAAATTTATTATTTTGAAATTAATGTATGGCTCCTAATTTTTAACAAGAAAACTAACATAAAAAGCTTCCCCTTTTCAAGGTATTAGTACACAGATTACCCCCTTTCAGTGATATTTTTAAGAGAAATGCTGATACATTTTACATATTTCTTATTTTAAAATGTATGGCTGCTAATTTTGAGCAAAAAAACTGTATGAACTAGAAATTGATTGAGCAGTTACATGTTGAAACAGGGATCTTTCATTAAAAGGATTGAAAACAGGAATGCTTTCAATTATGAATCATATAATATGATTTGGACAATTAACCTTTCCGGGGGGGGGGGGGGGGGGGGGTTCAGCCCTTTCTTGGGTAAACCGGTAAAACTCGCACATTTATATTTCTATTAGGATTATCCTCAGGCTAAATCTGGTGTATTATCATTGTCTATATATTCTTGTATTTTTCGAAGCGTTATCATCCTAGTTCAAAGACGTGCCAGCTAAATTAACTCTCCTGATTTCTAATCCTAATTGTTATCAGCATGCCATAAAGCAAATACCTTTTGGCTGATCCAGACCCCCTCAAACTTTTGTTTGTTTAGAGTACTGATTATTGGTTTCTCTTTTGTTTATTATGAACAGAAGCATGACAAAGAAGAGTATCTCATCCATTGTTCCAACGAAATCTGTCCACCTGACTTGCCTATATCACTAGGTCTAATTAACAAAACCAATGGAGCAATTGAATGGACACAGTTAAGGAATGTCAGCCTCTTGGAGAACACTATAAGTGATCTGGTTAGGAAAAATAAACGTAACGGAAACTATGGATTCTGTTTTTTAAATTGCACCCTGGATGATGATACCGTTGCTAGGCAACTACTTCTGATGCCTACGAATGTGAGCCCTGCTAGTGCAGTATCTAACACATGCCACGACAAAGGTCACTGTGAACTCCCGCCGATAAATGTTAATGTGATATGGTTTGATTCCACATCACATAGTCATTTCCATCGGTCTATGCCGGCATCTTTACACGCCCTGGCGACGGCCAAGAAGAACAAACATGCCCACGTATTCAGTTATAACTTGATGCAGTCGATGAAAGGCGGGACGTACGTAAACACTGTAGCATTTACATCAGGGAAGATCTACTCTCGAGGCACGTTGCTCAAAAAACACATCTCGATTGGAAATCTCTTAAGCTGGTATCGTAAAGGAGGAAATGATGTGACCTTTGTTGATGACCTTTGCTGGACATGGAGCATTGATAAATGTGCATGTGGTTATCCTAAATTTCTGGGAGTCGTTTTGGATAAAAAGAAATCAAACGTCAGAGCATGGGAAAATATTCAAAAGGCCCTAGTGAAGAAGCGGATAGACCAAGTTGGTATATCGATGTCTAACTGCAAGATTATGAGAGCAAATAATATGAGCAATCCGTTTAAAGAAAGCGTAGGCCTATCGATATGTTATAATGGGTTCCAAATGCCAAAAGACCCCTTTTCCACTATCTGGATCTAAATCTCGGACACGAAGCTAGCGGACGACGAATTCAAACCCTCGACGAGAGTCTGGCAAAGGTCATCACATTTTTGAGTAAACAGAATAACACTTTAACGCTCATGTTCGGAGATCACGGAAATAAGTACGGAACGTTTGTGAAAAAGACGCGGGAATCTAATATTGAAATGGCACACCCCGTTTTATTTGTCATAGCGTCAAACAATCTGGAAGAGAAACTTGGAAAAGACAAACTGGATGCCCTTGCAGTCAATCAAGATCGTTTGGTTAATATTCTTGACTTACGACAAACTTTACTCAATTTAGCGCCCTCAATTAACAAAAAATCCATCAGCAAATCGGTGGATGAAAACTTTGATACACATCCCAACGGGCTATTCCATCCAATCAGTCCAAAGAGGTCATGTAAATCGATGGGAATCCCTTTAGAAGAAGGTCGCAGTATATGCCAACAAGGGAGTATCAACCCAAACATCACCAACACTACAGGCTCAGTGTCAGTGCTAGCAGATTTTGCGTTAGGGTCATGTTTTTCAACCTGGGCTACATTTATGTTACATGAGACTATTTCATGAAATATACCTCCTTTCGCAGTTTCAGTAGAATATATCAACATGTTTACATCTAAAGTGTATGAAACCATATATATTCTGAAAGCTTAGAATCTAAGGATTGAAAATATGGTAACTCAAAATCAAATATACAGGGTGACCTAAACATTATACAGGGTGTAATAATTAAAATTGTATACAAAATGATAAATTTCTTTTTTTTCCCTCCATTGTATAAAAATGCAGGACCTATTCAAAGGCTAGAGATGTTTTTGCTGTAATTGAGTAAATTACCCATCCAGCCATATACAAAATTAATTGTTCAGCTTATTAGGAAATATATATACAGGGTGGTCAAAATACGAAATTGTAGATAATGGAAAAGATAACTAAATTATGCAAATACAAATTAGAACTCATTACTTTTACATTAAAATGAGAGCCTTGATAACTCTTTCCAATTTTCCTGCAAGGAAAATTTTGAAACCTTGACAAAAACGGATTTGTGACTATTTTCACATGGTTCATCCTACTTCGTTAATCAGATTTGAGAATTAGTTAATTAGCTTAATTGATACTTTAAGTAAATGATGTAAAGCATTGTTGCATCATTTAGAACTAAACTGACATAATACTACGAATTAGAATGCTCTATTACAGGAAAACGGTCCATTTTCACCCATTATTAGACAATTATCCCCTCCTCCTCCTCCACTTCCTCCTCCTCCACTTCCTCAACCACCCTAACTAATTATGCTTTAACGAGCTGTATTAATTTAATCAAAGGTGATGGATTTTTTCTCTCTTCAGATTATTAAAGGGGATGAAATTTCCGTTAAAATAAGTCCAAACACAAGTCAATCGCATGGAGGGTTACACAAATACAATACCCTAAGTACAAAAAATGACTAGAATGTAACAAAACCACCTTTTATGGGTGCCGAGGTAAAAAAAACGTGACCTTAGGCGAGATCAACAACGAGATTCAACAACAGTACCTGTTGGCTAATCCAAATAGGACAAAGTCAGGATTTGGCTCTTGTGAAAGACTTGTAGGAAGTTGGATTGCTAATGTACAAGAAACAATTATTGAGGTATGTACACTAAGGCGACAACAAAAACACTTGTTCTACGGGCAAAGGGACCTGTCATCTAGGGTGGGGTGTTGTGGAAACTTTTTTTTTAAAATCAAATTGTTTCTACAATTTTCCAAACATGTTCGAAACAATTTTCTATTTGTTTAATTTTTTTTTTTAAATAAAAAAAAAAAAATAGTCGACCGGGCCCACAGAACAGAACTGGGTGTTTTTGTCGTCACCTAATCTATAATTATTACATTTTTAAGTTATATTTGTGTTTTTCTGTCAGTAGAGAGGACAAGAATACACTATTCCACCATGAATGTTAGGTATCTATGGTAATTTCTTATAGATTTATTGTAAATAAATTGCCTCCTTTAGTCTTAAAGTTGTATTTGGTCCCATGCAACAGATAAAAAACAACACTTATCACAATAAATATGTAACATGAAGTTCATACATCATAATGTATCATTAATTTACACAACAATTAAATCGATACACTGATATGATAAAGTCAGGCATTTATGACAATTTATGGCAATTAGGTATCATAGCATATTGCGACATTCAGGTTAGGCATCTACACATAAGTAATCATAGAGCGTGTTTCTTCTGGAACACTGTAAAGTTAACGCTGAGTTAACTTAACCGTAATTAACGCTACCTTTTTAATCTCAAATTGGAAATTCTTATTTTTATTTGATATGTAAATTTAATTTGTTCTAATAGTTTATTTAAACAGAATATTACAGTTATCGAAATGGACATTTATATGCCAGCCGGACGCAATGCACCACAAACTGAGGACATGTTTAGTGTCGTAATCCACCTGTTAGCATCGAGTGTAAAACTCATCCATTACGAACGAACAACGACGTACGCCGTGTACGACGAATGTCGTGACCCTGGCATTGATGGTGATCTATGCGTGTGTTCACCACCGGCGAACAATACCCAATCAATACCAGATTCTACTGGACAATGGCATCTGTATCCGCCCGTGGTGTTCGATCATATGACCACTGTGGTGAGCTTGAACGGCTGTTTATTCGTATACGAGAGAAGGACGTCGCATGGTGTAATCTTAGAAACATCTTGTGATTGCACTGATGTTGCCTTTCAGGTTGTCGTGAACACTGAGAGCAAGAAAAACGTTGTGCCTTCAAAGCCATTACCGACTGTGGTTGAGGTGCATGCCGGTATGATGATATTTATAGGTTCCTATCATCAGGCTAATCCTTTATATAATATGTGGAAATTGGAATATGATGTCAAGTTTAGACTGTTGTCTTGATGAAAGGGTAAAGAGGACAGGTTTGAAATACCTCATTAAAGGCATATTATGTGATCTTTTTTTAGAAAGTAGATTTTCGTGCAGATTTACATTTCTGATCATAAATCGTACATAAATTCCAAGTTACAGAGCGATACGATTCCTAATTACCTCAAAATCATGGTTTTAGAGTGAATTTAGAGGGAAGATATTAACTGTCGTGTTAACCCGACAGTTTATTTTCACTCTTAAACCATGATTTTGAAGTAATTAAGAATCGTATCGCCCTGTAACTTGGAGTGTATGTACGATTTATGATCAGAAATGTAAATCTGCAAGAAAATCAGCTTTCAATTTTTTTCTCGATGTTGAGGGTGTTCCCTGGAAAGATCACATAATATACCTTTAACTACAATGTTTTTACTGCGCTGTATGTCCCGGGGGTCCGGGGGGGGGGGGGGGGGCACTTACCTTTTTTTTGGGTAGGGTTGTGCCGCACAGGGTCTCAAAAAGGGGGGCTACAGAACTGAACTGAGTGGATCTTATGACGAAAAATAGGGTCTTAGGAACTGATTTTTTCAAAAAAGTAGGTCTTCAGAACTGGCTTATAGTTCAATTTTGATTAGCAAAGAACTCAAATTTTCGCTATTTTTTTGGTTTGGAACGCAAAATTTTGGGCTTTGGAACGCAAAATTTCGCGATTTTTGAATTTTCAATAAAATTGGGGTCTTAAGAACTGATGCAGGCTCAAAACGGGGGTCATAAGAGCTAGCAGCAGAGGGTGAAAAAGGGGGTCTTCAGCGCGGCACATGCCTATACCCTTTTCCAATGTCAGTGCCCCCCCCCCCCCCCCCCCGGCCGGGGGTACTCAGATATTGTTTTAAGTAGGGATGTGCCAACAGAAAAATGAAAATTGACCCAAACATTTACCAATTTTTTGGGGAAATGGACCCATATATGTTTACCGGACACACATAATTTTCCTATAGATATAATCAACAGATTTTGATGCCAATTCTGTCAAAATCAGCAAAATTCAATAATGATTTTAGACCCATAAATTTACCAAAAAAGGCTTTTAAAAGGGGTCGTTCATTTACAAATGGGACCCTATTTGGTGGCACATCCCAGTAACCTCATATCCACTAAGTACCTAGGCTATGTGACATGGCACCACGAAACAGGTGGAAGGTCGCGGTATCTGAATAGGAGATACAGGCTGAACAATGACAAAAAGTCGATAGGGGGCGATTTGTAGTTATCGGTACTTTTAGTTACAGGAAACATTCGTTGAACATTTCCCAACGTTTTTTCGCGATATTCTGTCTCTAAACATCATTTTTTGGTAGTATTGAGGATGTAGCTAAGTATTGAATTCGGCAGCAATTTCGCGGCGTAAAGATAAGGGGGGTTAATTAATTGGCTATTAATTATGTTAAATTATAAGATATCTAATTGAAACCTAGATATAATCATGATAATCATATAATCATGATGTCCGTATTAAATGTAACAATCATCTGTAAAAAGTTTCATTGAAATCGGAGTAAAGCAACATGCTAGTTTTATTCTGATTTATTTTTTGTTTTTGTCATATTATGGTAATTGGTATAGACAAGGCCTAATTATAACCAAAGTAGAATTAAACTGGGAAAAAGTGTACTTTAGGTCCCAGTATACAAGTATCGTTTAATACTGGAACACAAAAGTTGCCAGTGTCGCTCTATACTGGTACGATTTACTGTCCCTGTATCGGTCGATACTGGGACACCAAATTGTGTTGTTCCATCGAGCGATACTGGAAAGTTGTTATCATTCCAGTATCGGGCGATACTGGTACACATGCTACGAGTGTGATCTGTCCCAGAATTGAACGATACTGGTACATAACTGTGTTCCAGTATCGCCCGATACTGGGACATGATACTGGAACATTTACATGTCCCAGTATCGTCCGATACTGGAACACTGACTTCGTACCAGTATAGAACGATACTGGGTGTTCCAGTATCGGACGATCTTGTTCCGGTATCGGGCGATACTAGTACAGTCCAGAGTCTGGGACCTAAAGTAAACTTTTCCCTTAAACTGTAATGTATAATACACCCAATCTATCGTATCATAACATTGACCGTCGTCTGTGTAAATATCATACTCATCATGCTTGTACTGGACTATCCATGAGAGTTGAAATGATAACATCTCATACATGTATAAGGGTGTCCTCCTTTTTGATTGGTTCATTTTTAACATAGTTGGATAAATAAAAACAGCCTACCGAATGCATGTTTGTGTTTATACTAACCCCCAAATGGTGTGGAGGTTTTGACTACTTCCCTCAACACAGTCCTCCGAAACAATACAAGAACAATTTTATGTAAATATTAAACGGCGGCGATGCCAAGTGCAAGGTTGCTCGGCAAACTTGTTGACAACATAAAAAATGGCGGTGTCTGCTATCATCTGCCTACGCAGTGGCGTAGCCAGAGGGAGGGGGGGGGGGGGGGGGGGGGGGGGGGGGGGGGGGGGGGGGGTCGACGGGGGCGATCGACCCCCCCCCCCCAATATTGACATTGTGTCGGTTGAGATTGGCACCGTCGGTTCATTTGACCAGAGGAACCATGGAATTATGATAGTCAAAAGTACAAATATGAAAAATGTTCGCGCGATACGCGCGCATAACAATGACCTTAATGCAATATTCGTTGGTATAAGCTAATTTAGAGCCAAAATATACCTCAATCGTGCCAAAAATAGATGTAAAGTCAACAAATTTCGCGCGCTGCACGCGCGCATTCCTTGACTCAAAACAACTTTGTCGGTTCATTTTCATTTCTCGCCCCCCCCCCAATATAAATGCCTACGTACACTATTTGCGCAACTAACAGACGCAGATTAGGGGGTACTTTTGGATAACTAAGTTGCTGCATTGACCCAGCACGGGAATACAACAATGTGTGAAGGTCATCCGCAATTCAATTGAAAAGGTTAGGATCCGGTTTTTGATGATATTGTTCCTGCCAGAGGACGAGTCCATCATGGATTAATAATAGTCTCAAGTAGTAGCCGACTAATGAGCAACGACCGATTATAACTGTTAAAAATATAAGTTTAAAACAAATAAACACAACGTACAATTTTACAACGAGAACAACTTTTAAAAAATACATTTAAAATTCATATTTTTATCAGGAAGCACAACTTTCCCCAGGGGGGGGGCACACATACATTGACTGTGACAGCACAATTTGACATGAAGATGCACATGTATAACATAATGAAAGTAAATTCTTAATGCAATCTCAGATTACTAATAGTCTCAAATAGTAGCCGAATAATGAGCAACGAAAAATATAACTGTTAAAAATAAAGTTAAACACAAATAAACACAACGTACACTTTTACAACAAAAACAACTTTTTAAAAATATCATTTAAAATTCATATTTCTACCAGGTAGCACAACTTTCCTTACGGAGGGCACATACATTGACTATCGCAGTGTCTATGGGTAGCACAAATTTATATGGGGATGCACATAACACATTGGAAGTAAATTGTTAACGCAATCTCAGATTACTAATAGTCTCAAATAGTAGCCGAATAATGAGCAACGACCGAGTATAACTGTTAAAATAAAGTTAAACACAAATAAACACAACGTACAGTTTTACAACAAGAACAACTTTTAAAAAATATCATTTAAAATTCACATTTCTATCGGGTAGCACAACTTTCCCTATGGGGGGCACATACATTTACTGTCGCAGTGTCTAGGGGTAGCACACATTTACATGGGGATGCACATGTATAACACATTGGAAGTAAATTGTTAATGCAATCTCAGATTAATAATAGTCTCAAGTAGTAGCCGACTAATGAGCAACGACGATTATAACTGTTAAAAATATAAAGTTTAAAACAAATAAACACACCGTACAATTTTACAACAAGAACAACTTTTAAAAAATATCATTTAAAATTCACATTTCTCTTGGGTAGCACAACTTTCCCTACGGGGGCACATACATTGACTGTCGCAGTGTCTAGGGGTAGCACAAATTGACATGGGGATGCACATGTATAACACATTGGAAGTGAATTGTTAATGCAATCTCAGATTACTAATATCCTCAAATAGTAGCCGAATAATGAGCAACGACCGAGTATAACTGTTAAAATATAAGTTTAAAACAAATAAACACAACGTACAGTTTTACAACACGAACAACTTTAAAAAAATATCATTTAAAAGGGGTAGCACAAATTGACATGGGGATGCACATGTATAACACATTGGAAGTGAATTGTTAATGCAATCTCAGATTACTAATATCCTCAAATAGTAGCCGAATAATGAGCAACGACCGAGTATAACTGTTAAAAATATAAGTTTAAAACAAATAAACACAACGTACAATTTTACAACAAGAACAACTTTTAAAAAATACATTTAAAATTCATATTTTTATCAGGAAGAACAACTTTCCCTAGGGGGGGGGGGGGGGGGGGGGGGGGGGGCACATACATTGACTGTGACAGCACAATTTGACATGAAGATGCACATGTATAACAAAATGAAAGTAAATTGTTAAATGCAATCTCAGATTACTAATAGTCTCAAGTAGTAGCCGACTAATGAGCAACGACCGATTACAACTGTTAAAAATATAAAGTTTAAAACAAATAAACACAACGTACACTTTTACAACAAGAACAACTTTAAAAAAATATCATTTAAAATTCACATTTCTCTTGGGTAGCACAACTTTCCCTACGGGGGACACATACATTGACTGTCGCAGTGTCTAGGGGTAGCACAAATTGACATGGGGATGCACATGTATAACACATTGGAAGTGAATTGTTAATGCAATCTCAGATTACTAATATCCTCAAATAGTAGCCGAATTTTGAGCAACGACCGAGTATAACTGTTGAAATAAGATTACACACAAATAAACACAACGTACACTTTTACAACAAGAACAACTTTTAAAATGTATCATTTAAAATTCACATTTCTCTTGGGTAGCACAACTTTCCCTACAGGGGGCACATACATTGACTGTCGCAGTGTCTAGGGGTAGCACAAATTTACATGGGGATGCACATGTATAACACATTGGAAGTAAATTGTTACTGCAATCTCAGATTAATAATAGTCTCAAGTAGTAGCCGACTAATGAGCAACGACCGATTATAACTGTTAAAAATATAAGTTTAAAACAAATAAACACAACGTACAATTTTACAACAAGAACAACTTTTAAAAAATACATTTAAAATTCATATTTTTATCAGGAAGCACAACTTGCCCCAGGGGGGGGGGGGGGGGGGGGGGGGGGGCACATACCTTGACTGTGACAATTTGACATGAAGATGCACATGTATAACACAATGAAAGTAAATTGTTAATGCAATCTCAGATTACTAATAGTCTCAAATAGTAGCCGAATAAAAAATAAAGTTAAACACAAATAAACACAACGTACACTTTTACAACAAGAACAACTTTTTAAAAATATCATTTAAAATTCATATTTCTACCAGGTAGCACAACTTTCCCTACGGGGGGCACATACATTGACTGTCGCAGTGTCTAGGGGTAGCACAAATTTATATGGGGATGCACATAATACATTGGAAGTAAATTGTTAATGCAATCTCAGATTACTAATAGTCTCAAATAGTAGCCGAATAATGAGCAACGACCGAGTATAACTGTTAAAATAAAGTTAAACACAAATAAACACAACGTACAGTTTTACAACAAGAACAACTTTTAACAAATATCGTTTAAAATTCACATTTCTATCGGGTAGCACAACTTTCCCTATGGGGGCACATACATTGACTGTCGCAGTGTCTAGGGGTAGCACAACTTGACATGGGGATGCACATGTATAACACATTGGAAGTAAATTGTTAATGCAATATCAGATTACCAATACCCTCAAATAGTAGCCGAATAATGAGCAACGACCGAGTATAACTGTTAAAATAAAGTTAAACACAAATAAACACAACGTACAGTTTTACAACGAGAACAACTTTTAAAATATATCATTTAAAATTCACATTTCTATCGGGTAGCACAACTTTCCCTATGGGGGGGGGGGGGGGGGCACATACATTGACTGTCGCAGTGTCTAGGGGTAGCACAAATTTACATGGGGATGCACATGTATAACACATTGGAAGTAAATTGTTAATGCAATCTCAGATTAATAATAGTCTCAAGTAGTAGCCGACTAATGAGCAACGACCGATTATAACTGTTAAAACACAACGTACAATTTTACAACAAGAACAACTTTTATGCACATAACACATTGGAATTAAATTGTTAAATCTCAGATTACTAATAGTCTCAAATAGTAGCCGAATAATGAGCAACGACAGATTATAACTGTTAAAAATAAAATTAAACACAAATAAACACAACGTACACTTATACAACAAGAACAACTTTAAAAAAATATCATTTAAAATTCACATTTCTCTCGGGTAGCACAATTTTCCCTACGGGGGGCACATACATTGACTGTCGCAGTGTCTAGGGGTAGCACAAATTGACATGGGGATGCGCATGTATAACACATTAGAAGTAAATTGTTAATGCAATCTTATAGTCTCAAATAGTAGCCGAATAATGAGCAACGACCGATTATAACTGTTAACAAATAAAGTTAAAAACAAATAAACACAACGTACACTTTTATAACAAGAACATCTTTTAAAAAATATCATTTAAAATTCATATTTCTGTCGGGTAGCACAACTTTCCATACGGGGGGCACATACATTGACTGTCGCAGTGTCTAGGGGTAGCACAAATTGACAGGGGGATGCACATAACACATTGGAAGTAAATTGTTAATGCAATCTAATAGTCTCAAATAGTAGCCGAATAATGAGCAACGACCGATCATAACTGTTAACAAATAAAGTTAAAAACAAATAAACACAACGTACACTTTTACAACAAGAACATCTTTTAAAAAATATCATTTAAAATTCATATTTCTATCGGGTAGCACAACTTTCCATACGGGGGCACATACATTGAGCAACGACGATGAGCAACGATGAGCAACGACGACCGATTATAACTGTTAAAATATAAAGTTAAAAACAAATAAACACAACGTACACTTTTACAACAAGAACATCTTTTAAAAAAATATCATTTAATATTCATATTTCTATCGGGTAGCACAACTTTCCATACGGGGGGGGGGGGGGGGGGGGGGCACATACATTGACTGTCGCAGTGTCTAGGGGTAGCACAAATTGACATGGGGATGCACATGTATAACACATTAGAAGTAAATTGTTAATGCAATCTAATAGTCTCAAATAGTAGCCGAATAATGAGCAACGACCGATCATAACTGTTAACAAATAAAGTTAAAAACAAATAAACACAACGTACACTTTTACAACAAGAACATCTTTTAAAAAATATCATTTAAAATTCATATTTCTATCGGGTAGCACAACTTTCCATACGGGGGCACATACATTGACTGTCGCAGTGTCTATGGGTAGCACAAATTGACATGGGGATGCACATAACACATTGGAAGTAAATTGTTATTGCAATCTCAGATTACTAATATCCTCATATAGTAGCCGAACAATGAGCAACGACGACCGATTATAACTGTTAAAATATAAAGTTAAAAACAAATAAACACAACGTACACTTTTACAACAAGAACAACTTTTAAAAAATATCATTTAAAATTCATATTTCTATCGGGTAGCACAACTTTCCATACGGGGGGCACATACATTGACTGTCGCAGTGTCTAGGGGTAGCACAAATTGACATGGGGATGCACATGTATAACACATTAGAAGTAAATTGTTAATGCAATCTCAGATTACTAATAGTCTCAAATAGTAGCCGAATATTGAGCAACGACCGATTATAACTGTTAACAAATAAAGTAAGTAAACACAACGTACAATTTAACAACAAGAACAACTTAAAAAAAAAAATCATTTAAAATTCATACTTCTATCGGGTAGCACAACTTTTCCTAGGGGTGGGGTGGGGGGCGCACATACATTGACTGTGACGGTGTCTATGGGTAGCACTTGAAATTCACATTTCTATCAGGTAGCCTAGCTTTCCGAATTGGGGCAGGGGCACATACATTCTTGTTGTAAAAGTGTACGTTGTGTTTATTTGTTTTTAACTTTATTTGTTAACAGTTATAATCGGTCGTTGCTCATTATTCGGCTACTATTTGAGACTATCAGCGTGTTTTTACTGAAGTAAAAAAGACGGCATATGCCTGCTAAGGGATTAAAATTCTCCAATAAAAACACACCTCCACCGGCATTTGCCCGCTCATACCGGTTTATTTTCCCTACATTTTAGCAGCCTTTTATCCTTCAAAACGAAGGATAATAGCGGTTGATACCGGTTAAGAAAAGCAGTCTTTCGTCAGTATAAACACACGCCGTTCCAGCTCATCGAGTTTGCCGGTGGAAAACGGAAGTGGGCACGAACATGTGACAATTAAATGACCTTCGAATTATTTCTGTTATTATAATAACTCATTGGTTTCACAATGTTCATTAAATTCCAATTACTATCTGTCGTAATTCGACTTTTTGTGTCAAAGAATTATCTTTTCAACCAATTTACTGCCTTAGCGGGAATAAAACCGGGAATGCGCCGTAATTATGAACTTAACAGTTTTATTCTACACACGCTCGACATCCTTTTGTTTACATTTAGAGAAGTGTATTTCCCCAAGATCACTTACGTTCGATATTTTGTTTTCTGTATAAAAAAAAATGTAATTCCGCAATGTTGGTACACTTTTAGAAACCGGAGAAAGTGGTAAAACCACGAGATTCACTGCGAGAAAAACGTGATCGGGTCAATACAACATTGCATGGCGACAAACCTGCTTACGACCTTTCCCAGGCATTTATTATAATGAGGTCAACAGCAGCCGGCAAGTTCGCCCGTCGGACTCAGTCAAACTGCATTAAAAACACTCGCTCATGCGAGCAACCGGTTGTTAACAGCCTTTTTGTTAAACCGGCTAAAAGCCAGTTTGCTTAATAAAAACACGCTGTATTAGTAATCTGAGATTGCATTAACAATTTACTTCTAATGTGTTATACATGTGCATCCCCATGTCAATTTGTGCTACCCCTAGACACTGCGACAGTCAATGTATTTGCCCCCCGTAGGGAAAATTGTGCTACCCGATAGAAATATGAATTTTAAATGATATATTTTAAAAGACGTTCTTATTGTAAAAGTGTACGTTGTGTTTATTTGTTTTTTTAACTTTATTTGTTAACAGTTATAATCGGTCGTTGCTAATTATTCGGCTACTATTTGAGACTATTAGTAATCTTAGATTGCATTAACAATTTACTTCTAACTAATGTGTTATACATGTGCATCGCCATGTCAATTTGTGCTACCCCTAGACACTGCGACAGTCAATGTATGTGCCCCCCGTAGGGAAAATTGTGCTACCCGAGAAAAATGTGAATTTTAAATGATATTTTTTAAAAGTTGTTCTTGTTGTATAAGTGTACGTTGTGTTTATTTGTGTTTAATTTTATTTATAACAGTTATAATCGGTCGTTGCTCATTCGTCTTCTATTTGAGACTATTGGTAATATGAGATTGCATTAACAATTTACTTCCAATGTGTTATGCATGTGCTACCCGCAGTCACTGTCACAGTCAATGTATGTGCCCCCCCCCCCCCCCTCCTAGGAAAAGTTGTGCTACCCGATATAAATATGAATTTTAAATGATATTTTTTTAAAAGTTGTTCTTGTTGTAAAATTGTATGTTGTGTTTATTTGTGTTTAACTTTATTTTTAACAGTACAATCGGTCGTTGGTCATTATTCTGGTACTATTTAAACACTAGTACGTACGTGATCGCATAAAAACTCACTCGCGCGCGCGTACGCATGGGAATCTTAAACAATTGTGCTTACGCATTTGCAGCAATTCATGATTGTGCGTACCCATGCGCATCAAAAACACTTAAGCGTACGCGTTCGCATCGAACTACACGTATACATACGTACACGCATCGATACAATAGTATGTCCGCGTCGCATTAAAAACATTTGTGTGTACGCTTGCGCATCGAAAAACAATAGTTCATACGCGTTTGCCACAATTAACGATTGTGCGTTCGCCTGCGAATCATCAAACACTTGTGCGTATAACAAAAACATTTATTTTGTGAACATGAAATATAATTGCTAGGAAAAGTATAATAAACACTTGAGAAAAAAAAATACTTTGAAAAATAAATTAATTGTTGGCAAACAATTTAATAAGTTGTAACAGATAAATTGAATAAATGCTGTGTTTTAATCATGCAAAAACTAATATAAACACTATTTTAATAACAAATTGCTTATGTGTGTAGTACCGGGAATGTACCATTGTATATTATAAGGAACGCTTTAGTGCTCACAGTATCTTGTTATGCATTGGATATTGACTGGGCGTGTCCTCACAGGCACTCGAGTGTGAATCGGTGACTGTATTGCGGTGACCTCGCTGGTCTGAAAATGCTATATTGTAAAGCATTGTTATATGTATTGTCATAATCGGATGTGGGCAAATAACGGAATTGAATGCAGTACTCTTCTGATAGTATCAACATGTTACACTTTATAACAATGCCTTTTGTGCAGCTCTACCGTCACTTTAAACCATGGACAACGCGTCATGGTTCAGTTTATTTTCTTGATATTCTTAAAATATGAATTTAAATAATATATACTGTAGAAAGTTATTTTAATTATTTTGGAACAACAATGCTTAATTTAGTACCAAATATAAAATTTAACGATCACGTACGACCCTGTCTGAAAGCGCACCACGTGATCAGTAACAACCAATCGACGCTACGAAATGAATAGCTCGAGACCAGATTCGGGCAGCTATATTATAGCCATTCACTTGACCAGACTAAATAATTTTATAATATTTTGAGCATGTTTCTGGTTACAAAAGACTATGAATATTAAGATAGGTCTACCATCATATCATGGATAAAATTGGGGCATGATTCTTCAAAAGTGAATAAGATTTGGCTTTATAGTTTTGTCAAGTTTTTCTCGAATTTTCTTTGTGTGATGGCAATAATTTGCACCGAAAATCCAACATGTCATGAAGTTCACAGATAATATTAGATATATTATTTGCATCACATGCCTTTTCATTTTACAATTTCATGGCAATTGTTTTTGAAATTTGTGATTATAATCATGAAAAGAGATCATTTACATCGCACTGAGTACGAAGCTGTGTCGCTACGGGTGAGTACTTCCGGGTCGCTGTGTGTGGGTTAGAAAAACAACGGCATTGTGCGCGACTGCATACTGACTGTGTTAGAATGGTCCGTAACATTACTAGCCTTTCATCAAGGCTTTGTGGCGGTAAAATAATGTGAGCGCCCTCTATCAACCTCGCTTCGCTCGGCACTCGAGAGGCGTCTTTGACAAAAACTATAACATTACGGACTCGGTAAATGAAAATGTTATGCTAATTACATGAATTGGTCTGAGTTCAACCAACCACCCCACACAAACACCTACGCAGGACACATCCATGAACAATTCGTATGCCACTCACAACCGTGTATACCAAGAGAAGATATCGGTAGCTTCCCAGAAAACATTGTCCGATCGCGTTACCCTGTTAGTTAACATACACCTCTAGCAACAAAACTCCCTGACCAGGTGTTTGTCCTGGACAAAAATCACATGACTCGCATCGCTCCCAAGTCCTCGTATGCCCGGCAAAAAGCCCATGATGCAATACTAAGTCGTAACAGATGTGCACATAAATCGACAAAATGGTGTACGAACGAAATATAATATATCTAGAATTGTTTCCAAAAGTAGTGTTATTCCTTACATTTAAATCAGAATTACATTCTTTAACAGTAAATAAACAACTTTTGAGCGAGAACACTATCTTAAAACTGCAAAGATTAAGAAATACAAAGCATTTTAAACATCTAATTTAGAGAAGAGTGGTATGTTGAACGATATTACTTTTGTTTGTTATTACGTTCACATAGCGCATAGTTGGCTCAGCGGTCGAGCATTGGACTAGTAAACCGGAGGTCGTGGGTTCGAATCCTATCACAGCTTGACATTTTATTTTAATCATTTATATTATATAATTTTTTTTTATTAGTTTTCGATATTGTTTATCATTTCGTATAATTATTCATTATTGTTCCATTATAGTTTATTTTGGAATGTGGAATTATTTACGATTTCATTTTAATTTTCCACTGACTGTTTTGTGTGCATGGCATCAGGAAAGGTGACATGTACCGCGGTATACCATCGCACTGTCCAGTCAATAGTTAGGTCACCCAAGCCCTATATGAAAGCTATGAAGATTGTTAAACGGGATCAGTCGTCACAAACATGCACAAACACAATAGTCAAACGACCTTGCTATTGTCATGCTGTTGTCAACACTCCCTATACACAGAGGTCTGCAGTGCAAATCTGTACGATTTTCGCCATGTAATGTCTATGGCAGATTTCATTCCGTGGTATAAAGCTATGAGGTTTCCGTGGTCTTCACTATCTCCAAGCAGATAGAGCAATACGTACATGGACTTTTTTGTAGACGAGGGTTCATTTCATGATTTGGTGAGGTTTAGAATGAGTTAGGATTCCTGTAATTTTGAAGACCACGGATTTTCAAAACGTGAATTTTCCGACATTGTACGACATAAATTTGGTCACCAAACGTGTTTAAAACTATACATTTTACCATTCAGCAGATGTTATTGACCCTCCTCTAAAATTCTACATGATTTTTAACACGTTTCTTAGATTTTGAGATGCCCAAATAGACCATTTTCCGAAGCTATTTCTAGCAAGTATTGCAGTCACTAAGACTCCATTGTTTTCTTGCGTATAACAAAATATGACATGCAGCGTGAACTCCCTACTGGCTGTGTCCTACTCCTATGCAACAGGCCAATACAATAGAAACTCGTTGTGTGTTTATAGCTGCGTTCAGACAGGCGTAAATTCGTATAGAGTAAGGTCGGATTAACGATTGTCCATGTTAAACTTGCGAGTAGTGACCGTGTGGACGGCACCCGTGTTAACTAATCCGACCTTACTCTGAACCGATTTAATCCTGAGATTTCTCAGGAGTAACGCGCTTAACACGAGCTGCAGTTCGGATTAGCACGCCCGTGTGGATGCACTTAACACGGTCTCTGGTGTAAATGCGACCTTTCGATGTATAAGGCATAGTAAGATAAATAACATGTTTCCCGTCCGGACATTTTTAAAAATGGAGGAGGGAGGGTCTTACTATTTACTATTTTCCAATTGTTTGCTATTTTTTTCCAAGATGGCAAAGTGACCAACTGACTGTGTCGGGGACACTCCTAAACAGATTTTCCACTATATTTGCCAGAGAAACAAAAAACCACATACATTTTGCTTATTATTTGTACAATAGACATGGTGCCTGTAAAATGATATACGGTAACACTGTAAAGATTTGTAACTACATTTTTGCATATATATTTCTTTCTCTTCAATTTGGGTCAAATACAATTATATCGTTGTTTGTAGCCTATGCATGCCTGTGATCTGGTAAAGAAACATGTTTCATTTATGAATGATGGATAAAATGACAAATAGGTTTTGAATGCTATTTAACATAACATGCATAACAGCAGTTATAATTTGTGAAACTCAATTTCAAAAATAAACAAAAAATGAAATAAATATATACAAACATTTACAAATCAGTGTTTTATTATGTTACAGTCAACACTTCTCTTCCCCTATTTTATGATTATTTACTGAATTTAGGTATTTTTCAAATGTTAAAAATAATTCAAAACTGTATGTGTCTTGAATTAATGAAAGGATTTCTAAATTATTTCAACAAACCAAGATAATATTATACTTACATACATATACATACATATGAGATTTTATAAAGCGCTATTTCATTTAGATCACGGCGCTGGCAGCAAACAAACAAAACAAAAAGGTACAATCCACAAACAAATCAAAATGTACCAATAAAAACTAGTACTACATGTATACAGAAAGAACAATTAAGTAGGAAACAGATGAGTCTTCAGTTGTTTTTTGAAAACTTGTAACGATTCACAGAGTCTGATGTTGTTGGGTAGATCATTCCATAGTTTAGGACCAGCAACAGTGAAAGATTTATCTGCGGCAGAGTTTTTTGTACGTTGAACAACTAGGAGAGATCGATCAGACCCAGATCGAAGACCAGGTCGACCAGGTTCATAATGAGCAATGCACTGATTCAGATAGATAGGTCCAGTATCATTAATACATTTATATATATGAACACACAGTTTGTAGATAATACGCTGTCGCAACGGGAGCCAATGAAGTTCTTTGAGCAACGGAGATGCCGAGTCTCTTTTTCTGCCTCCACAGACAAGGCGCGCTGCCCAGTTTTGTAATGATTGTAATTTGTTGAGATCAGATTCATTTGAACCAAAAAGTAGCGAATTTCCGTAATCAAGTCTAGAAAGTATGAGTGCACGAGCTACGTGGTGGCATGAATTGTAGTCAAGAAAACGGCGAATTCTAGACATGTTGCGGAGATGGAAGCTTATATTACGACGGAGATTGGCAATATGGACTGACATAGACATGTTAGAGTCAAAGAGAACGCCTAAATTACGCACACTTGTTGTCGGTTTTATGGAACTATCTCCAATGTTGAGTTCAACAGTAGGCATGATACGTGTGGAATGAGGGGACCCAAGAACCAGGAACTCAGTTTTGTCCTCGTTTAATTTCAAAAAGTTCTTGGTCATCCATGATTTTATCTCCGTAATACAAGAAGCAATTGACGAAAGTGCATTGTTGATAGATGTCTGATCTTTGGGATTGAAAGTGGTGTAAATTTGCGTATCATCCGCATAAATATGATACGAGAGACTGTGTTTTTTAATGATTTGTCCAAGTTGAAGAGTATAAATAGTGAACATTTTTGGTCCCACAACCGATCCTTGTGGTACACCACAATTTAAAGGTTTCGACTTGGAGAGTACATCATTAATAAAAATGCGGCTCGTTCTTCCATCCAAGTAGCTTTTAAACCAGTTGAGAGCTGTCTCATTAATTCCAATACATTGATTTAGTCTTTGAAGCAATATTTGTTGATCCACTGTATCAAAAGCGGCGCTCAAATCTAGTAACACCAAGAAAACCCCTTTTTGTTTTTTGTTTTTTGTCATCGGTCAAAGGTCAAAGGGTGTACTTCCGATACTTGGGCATGATATAGGTCACTCGAGGAGTCAGGTAGGGGTCTATCGATGCTGTTTAGGTGACCAAATAAATAAAGTTCTGAATTCTTTTTCTTTTTTTTTTGCGGGGACGGGAAACATGGAACTTTTTTTACTAGGCCTTACATCTTGTAAACCACCATCCGAAAAAGGCGAAAAATTAGTAACAAAAAGAGAAATTTTGATCTTGAGTTCATGTTTACAAGCGAGATGAATAAATCTATCTGAAATAATCGAATAAAGGAACCGACAATTTGAAAAAGTCTTATGTAAACTGGACACCAATGCTTAGCACCATGCCAGGCTGCCGAAAATGGGATTCGAAATAATCACAACTCGCGCGGTTGTCATCGGTCAAAGGTCAAAGGGTGTACTTCCGATATTTACTCGTGAGCCCCCTGCGATGGTCGTGTTAACTTTGTCGGAAAACTTAGGAGTAACGTTGTATTTAGTACCGTGTGGACAACTGTCCGGAGTAGAGTGATTAATTGTGGAATTTTAATTGCTGTAGGGTCTAAATTTACGCCGATCATTTATGCCTGTCTGAACATGCCTATTATCGATTGAGCTAAACTTGTAAAGTAAGCCGTTATGTAATACAAATCAATTTGCCCAGTCAGATGCCAACCAAGGAGTATACTTGCCAACGTTGAGTGAGTCTATTGTATACGAAGAGATTTTTTTTCCCTTGAAAAGAGGATGTCGATCTCGTGCAATTCAATATGCCAAAATGTCAGCCTTATGCAATGACAACATTAAGGCATTTAAATGAGGTTCAACGCCATGTGACTAGGGGGGGGGGGGGGGGGTTCAGTAAGGGGAGCAATAAAATATTAATCCATTATTTTTACATGCTAAAGTCATGTTTGCAGGGACGTTTCTGCTTGCAAATGCCTTTTTCTGAAGAAGATTTTTTTGTCATCACTGAAAAAATAAGGTATATTTCCCGAGGCCCTGACCCTGTCTAATGTTAAAAGCTTTAAATGAATAACCTTTCACGATCATCAATCTATTGCTCTTTACATTGAATCCAAACCTAGCTTGCAGCGACACCGTTTTCACATTTAAAATACAATTTAGAAACTGGGTTCAATTTGTTTGTTTGTTTGTTTGTTTGTTTACACGGTCGGTCCGTATGCAGACACACGCTTGGGTCCTGAAGGGACCAGACTCAAGCAAATTGCTCGGGCCAGGCTTAAAAAGCCTATATGGGCTAAAATTTGGTCGAATACTCAATAGTTCATTATTATATAGAACACATAGACACGTCAGTAAGTAGTTATGGCCGAGCGGTTACGAATATGGACTAGTAATCTAATAGATTCTCCCCTCCCCGGTTCGAATCCTGCTGAATACCTTTTGTTAGAAAAAACGATTTAGTCTCTGTGTTTTGGAAAATGGCGTATATTTTTACCGTAGGTGAATAAAAGTCGTGGTCCTGACCCCTGTCCAAAAATGTATTACAAATAAAACATATTTTTGATCAAGTTTAATACGTTAGGAACATTTCTTGTGCATACAGTGTTTGCTATGACGTCTAAAAATCATCAAAAATACGATGTTTACGATCGCATTGAAAATGCATCTTCATCGACTCAAAAATAGTAACAAAAGTCGTGTTTTTTTATTAAATCGGAAATGACATTTTACATAAATAGGACTTCCCCTTCAAAATGAGCCTAAGATGATCAAAATTGATGGAGGCAATCCTTCACAATCGCGAGTTGTAAATGACCCGATTTCTATTTTTTGTTTGTTTTGAAATCTCACTTTACTGGCGGGCCGGGCGGGGCGAACAAAAAAGACGGTATTTTCATGCCTTGACTTCTGACTGGGAAATAGGAAAATCGATTCAAGGACATAAGCCGACTGGCTTCTTATTTACATAACTATTGGCCTTTGCAGATCATGTTCATAGACTAGCTAGGGGCCATTCAATGTACGGAGTAGTTGACACAATTCTATTTACAGGACATTCTTTATCGCAGTGAAATTGCAAAAGAAAAAAGTATCATTCAACGTTCAATAAATATAGCGAACGATAAGCAATCCTGTCAATTTCTAAAAACAAACAGTGTAATAACAAACAGAAAAACATAACCCATCCGCAGGATTCGAACCACTGACCTCATGATTGTGAAGCCGGCGCTTTGACGCTTGAGCTAATGAAGGTTATACATAAACGTTTTGAAGAAAAAAAATACATAGAGTTCAAAATACAATTATCTCTTAAATCGGAGGCTAAAATGCTTTATATTTCGATTGTTGTGCATTTTTAACATGGGTTATCGCCCAAAAGTTGATTATTTGCTGAAGGAGATTGTAATTCTGATTTCATTATAATGCATAACACTATTTTTTGAAACGATTCTAGACACCTATTTCGTTCGTTCGTAAATTTCACCATTACGTTTGGTCGATTAAAATTCGCGGCAAATATATTGCACCATGGGTATTATTACATGGAAACACGGAGACTCAGATACATAGGGAGTCATGTGACTTTTGTCCAGGACAAACACTTGAGAGGAACACGCACCTTTAAGGATAATAGACGAGTATCACGACATTCGTGGAAAAGAATTGTTCGAGGCCGCAGGCCGAGGACAATTCTTTTCCACGAATGGCGTGAATACGAGGCCATTATCCGACTTAACGCACATCTAGGACGTCATACAATTGTTTTTGATTTCTCAGGATAATTTTGCATGAGCTACTGACATGATTTGCATTGTCCTTACGAATGTAGTGAAAAACATACCAATACCCTTACGAATGTAATGAAAAACACGCCAATACATAATGACGTCATAGGTGTGCGTTAAGCGCGGTCATTGACATCGCCATAACTTTAAAAGTAGCCATTCGATTTTGTTGAATGAGGTATCAAACTGCGGAGAAGAAATGTGTTTCATGTGTATATCTCAGATTTTTGGTACCGATTATCTATTTTGAATTAGCCAGCCTCAAAGCACCTGGTCAGGGACTTTTATTGCTAGGTGTACACTTCCATTACGTGTACATGGTTCCCTTCATAATTAAAATTAACCACAGATAGTCAAAATTGACTATCTGTGAATTAACTTGCTAAACATGAATTGATAGTATAACAAAACAAACCAATTGCAATTTCTAGTTGTGCTCTTACTCTATTCATTTAGATAATTTGTTTCACTATCGATTCATTTTATAGAGGGAAATACGTTTTTGGAAAGATTTATAAGCATAAAAGCATCAGGCGCGGATACAGGGGGCGCCCCCCCCCCCCTCACCCCCACCCTCCAGCAAAAAAAAAAAAGGAAGGAAAAAAGGGGGGAAAAGGGAAAGAGAGAGGAAGAAGAGGGGACAAACGAAAATAAATAAATAAATAAAAGGGTAGGGGAGGGGTACGAAAAGGCGGGCGGGGAGGCATGCGAGGGACATAAGAACGTTTGGAGTTTATTGGACGTCGGTCGGGATACATACGCGTACGTACGTTGACGAGAAATCTGATATTTTGGAAGTAACTAGTATAACTTCTTTCTGGCATATAGGCCTATATAAAAAGCCAATATTTATCGGAAATAAAGTGATTGCTTTTCAATAAAATATTAGTCAAAAGTACACACCAAATAGCACCAAATGGGTTCGAAAATTGAAAGGAAAAAAAAAATTCTGAGGGTGCACATCACACCTCAGACTCCCCCCTGTTCGAGCTTTTAAACAATCTAAAGGGTAGGGGGGGGGGGGGCACGAAAAGGCGGGCGGGGAGGCATGCGAGGGACATAAGAACGTTTGGAGTTTATTGAACGTCGGTCGGGATACATACGCGTACGTACGTTGACGAGAAATCTGATATTTTGGAAGTAACTAGTATAACTTCTTTCTGGCATATAGGCCTATATAAAAACCCAATTGATCGGAAATAAAGTGATTGCTTTTCAATAAAATATTAGTCAAAAGTACACACCAAATAGCACCAAATGGGTTCGAAAATTGAAGAAGAAAAAAAAATCAAATTCTGAGGGGGCACATCACACCTCAGACTCCCCCTGTTCGAGCTTTTAAACAATATATACATAAATGAGGAAAATATCAGTATATGCTCAACTTCTTTCTTGCATTGGGATAAAAAACAAAATATTGATTGGAAATGAAGAGGTGGCTTTTCTATAAATTTTTATAAAAGTATACACCAGATAACACCAGATGAGTTCCAAAATTGATATTTGTTTCTACTTCTGAGGGGGGCACATCCACCCTCAGACACCCCCCTGTCCGAGCATAGCTCGGAGGGCGGTGCTGCGCCCCGCTTGGATGGTACCAGCTCAATTTCATTTTGTTGCCCCGCCCCCCCCCCCCCCCCCCCCCCCCCCCCCCCACCTAAACTTTGCTGGATCCGCGCCTGAAAAGCATAGTGCAAGTTGTGGGAAGGTTCTTTTGTTGCTGGCTATTATACTATTCTACCGTCTTTTGTCACTATCAAGTATTAAGCCCGATACGCGATAGGCCTAACAATCTAAAGCGGGCACCCACCCCTCTAAAACATGTTTTTCCACCAATTTGACCCCCTGAATGCGGAAGATTTTGACAGGATTTTGAAAAAGGTACCCTTTTCTTTTGAAAGTGGGCGTTGATATAGTAGTAGGCCTAAGCTATCACGAATTAGCATGATAAAGTGCTCAACAAAAGAAAGTCGTACACTTTGTTTTGGTCATTTAATGTAACTTTCGATTATTTGTTTACCAAAACAGGCTAGATAGACATTTGGATGCATTGTTTCGGCACATTTTGATACCAAACATAACACCTAATAACAAAGATAAACCATGATAAGCACCATTTATAGAAAATTTGTAACTTTTCAAAAGTCACATTTTCAATACACTACGCAGAAGAAAAAAACAATTGTTAACTAGCACTAAGCCGTATCAGTCCCGTGTTGATCGCTGCGCATTTCCCCTCAATTCGCGGGCTAATTAAAATTAAAAGTGTCGTGCATGGGTGAGGGATATGAATGTAAAGGGATTTTGATGGAAAGGAGAAACGGCTGCACTGTGTGGTCGATTGCCCGCCTGTCAATCCTGGTAACAGTGTCACACACGTAAGAAGAGCAAAATTAACCATAAATTGTGACCACCAGTGATCAAATTTTAAAACATCATCTCGTTGGTTTTATATGATACTAAATATCTTTTACATCAAGAAAAGTGATGATGCCAAAATTGTAGGTGTGGGCGACCTGAGAAATTAGCATAACAAAATGGCGGCTATTTTTGATACATTTAGACAATATGCGTTGCATTAACCGTGTATAAAAGCGATCTGATATTAGTATCAAACATATTCAATCCTAGAAAATATATTATTATACATACATACATAACTTTATATTTATACTTTACATAACGTCAGGTCCTCTTATAGTTATTACAATTATATATTTCAAATTTCAAAAAGTAATACATGCTCATTCACGTTTTGAACTAATTGTTGGATCTATCTCACTATAATTAATTATTTAATTTAAAAATCCAAATACCTACCACTCTTACCGTAATTATTTTCCAAAAAATCAAGTTCGGCAATGATGTAATATGTCTATATTATTCGCTCGATAATGAAACACGTCTATATTATTCGCCCGATAATGAAACACGAATGATTATCATATTCATACATGTATGTCACAGATCGAGCATTGTTTGTTTTTCATGTTCGAAGTGCATGTTTACCAGAATTAGGGGAATATGGGGCAACTGGACCGTGGGGCAAGTGGTCCGAAATAATGAAGGATTTTGTAATTGTATGGGCATACTGCTTTCTTTTGAACAGTACGACTTTTGTTGATACTTGACATATATCCTTCTACAATCCAAAACATTTGGAACTTTAGGGAATATACACATGTGATTTTCTCCAGATCTTTGAAGCCAACTCCTTGAGTGACTGATTGAAAATTCACAGATAGTATGGGCGATATATGAAGATGGGTTTAGATAATGTTCAATGTACTTTATATGATTGACAGATATGCAACAGTAAATATATACATGCAGTACAGTTGTCTTAAGATGCTAGGTGCATATTGCATTTGATGGGTGCTATATTGTAGTGTGCTTAGGGACTTTCCGAAATATGATCAATACCATTGGTTGTGGTTGAAATGACCGTACAATGGCGCATATTGCTAATTTGGGACATTGGTGGTTTGGATTTGCGATCAATATTATCATTTAAAGAATGCTTCAACTTAAATCATTATCACGGGTATTCATTTGGTAGAGTTATTAGTTTATGAATTTGCAAATAACAAAGTACACCATTTCTTATTTTATCTAAAGACACTCGTCTACTAGGACCCGAACGCCGTAATATTTGTGAATTCAAAGATACTCGCTGGCTACAGAAATCTGTGTAATGGCTAAAACAAAAATGCAGTTTTCCCTTTTTTCTGAAATGTATTGGACTATTATGACAAATGGTGATATGTTTAAAACATTTTGGCGTAAAATGTATTACGTCACAGGCGTGTTTGAATAATGTTTCATTTCGACAAAGTGCTACGTCATTTGTTGGGGCAAGTGTTATCTGAAGGGGTATGGGGCAACTGGTCCGCCTGCAAAAACTTAATCAAAATTGTAAAATTCATTTTGAAAATTAGTTGTTAGTGTCAATAAACATGACTCGGTATTGAAATGTGAATAGGATATGAAATAATTCACATTCTTTCTAGTTCTTAGACATTTTGGGGCATTTCGGGTCTAATACCACTATTTTTGATATTGAAGGGGTCACACCACTAAATAGAGCTCCATAGGGATATGTACAAAAACACTAATATAAAACTCTGTTTTAGACCACTAAATTGCGAAATTGGACCCCGTAGAGTCATTCTTTTCTTAAAGATGATCACATTTCCCCACCAAAAAGTGAAAAAAGGTAGGGGAACCTGCTCGATTTTTAAAAATATGCCCATGGAGTTGACTACCTCTCTGACGAGCTTGGAAATGTCGCCGTAATCGCCAATGTTTCCAGTAAAAAGCACAAATTTGAAAGATCTCTCAAAATTTACCTAGATGTTATTCACAGTTTATAGTCAGGGTGCATGTAGGTGATGTTCCATTTTTCATAATTAATGAAACAAATCATAGGCATGTACGCAATGGTATTACTGTCAAGTCTTTTTAATTGAGGATTTTGTGATGCATACTTTCCGATTTTAGTTTTAAACACCGTCCTTAAGGGTAGGGAAACCAATTTAGTGTAGTGCACCCTTAAGGATTACAATATGACATGAAATTGCTTTAGAATGGTTTAAAACCTAGGTATTATGGATTACATCTTTATTATATTTTGAATGGTGTCTGTAAAGGTATTTACTGTGACGAAATATTATGATTTATGTATTTTATCCACTGCTTTTTGAGTATATTAACCGTTGGGTCATATTGTCATATAACTTAACTTCCTCTGTAACATGAAAAGCTGGCTAAATATCAAGATGGTTTATTATAAGTACTAAATGATGATTATATGAAGTAAATAAAATCATTAAAGAAAGGGGTATATAGACAAATGTATGGGGGTGTTCATACCGTTTTATCTAATAAACGTGCAGTCGAAAATTGTGCTTGCTTTGTACACCATTAGTATTACTGCTTTTTACACGTTAACCACGAAAACTGTATAAAACATGGGTTTCATGAGACCTGTATCCTTTTTACACGTTAAATAATATGGAAATGAGTTAGTAAAGAAAGTACTGCCTAGTTACCGTGTTGTCAATCAATGATTTCTGTGTATTCTAACCGTTGGAACATAAAGGACTAGTTGTCCCAATGATGGGGTAACTGGTCCGTGCCAAGTAAAGATTTTAGTTAGTGGTAATTGCCTTATGTTAGGATATTTTTAAACATTTATTATTATTATTATTATTATTATTATTATTATTATTATTATTCATGGTATAGTTTATTGTCATCGCAGCCATCCGGCTGCGCTGAATTGGCACAATATTACAAGTTACAAATATACATTAAAAATGCAAGATATACAATAATAGATTTTAAAAACAATAATATCAAAAAAGCAAACACCCACCTGCATACAACATACATTTCACATTAAACACCGCAATTACCCCCCCCCCCCACACACACCCCCACCCCACCCCACATATACACACTATCCCCTCCCTCCCCCAAAAGATATTGTACATAAAACATGGTTTGCGATTTTTTTTACCCTACCCCCCCCCCCCCCCCCCCAGCTGTAGGGGGGGGGTTAGGTAATTTTAACATACGAGTCTCGAATTTGTCCCAACTCCCCCTCCACCATAAATAGTGAACGGTCCCTTAGTTGGTTAAAGTTGTAAAATAATGGAAGGGGTAGTCTGAAAACATCTATTTATGTTTTATGGCATATTTACTACAGAGTATGCTAATTTTTTTCATTCACACAAAGCTTGTTTGTGTTTTAGGTATCTTTATTAAAGGTTATTAACACTACCCACTCTAACACTATCAAGTATATCTCTATCACTAAAAATGGAAGAAAAAAAAAATCTTCTGAAAAACACTTGTTTTTCCGTCACTTTAGAGGGCAAAAGTTTTCATACACAAAAGATGTAATTGTCACAGAACTGTTTAACATATTTTAAAAAACTACTCTGGAAGTTTCAAGTTCATAGCATCCAAAGAATTACATAGTGTTACACTCCTCACTTGTCAACTTTGCAATGTCAACGGTACTTTTTCCTCAATTGGGCTACACTGACTATGTAGCAGTGCACAAGTCTAAACCATTGTTGAAGAAAATGTGATCTAATTTGTCAAACTAGACCACATTTTTGACAAATTAATA
Source organism: Ophiura sarsii (assembly GCA_035610835.1). Lineage (NCBI taxonomy): Eukaryota > Metazoa > Echinodermata > Ophiuroidea > Amphilepidida > Ophiuridae > Ophiura > Ophiura sarsii. The sequence continues at coordinate 72,173,090 of CM069450.1, read as the reverse complement.
TTTTCAGTGTTACAGCTCACAAAGGTGTGTCATTTAGAAGCTCTTCAAAGCCTTGAGTAAAAGCTGTAACGTCCGTAATGATTTATGTAACGTCCGTAACAATTTATGTAATGTCCGTAACGCTCGTTAAGGTATTTCTAATTATAGATTTTTTTTTTTTTTTGATCAATGATTGAACCCATCACAAACTAACAGTGAATGTGTGATGTTATTAAAATCAGCCAATTAGTTTTCTCCCATAGGAAAAAAAAGATAAAAAATGTTACGGACGTTACGCGATCCAATGGAAAAAATGAACGTAAAAAATGATAACTCGCATTGCGCCTTTCGCAAGTGATATCACTTTTTTGCTTTTTACTTTCATTGGAAGCTTTATTTAGAATAACTAAATCACAAATAGCATTTAAAAAGCAATACTTGATATTACAAAATTAATACACTTTTTTAACTAGCTTTTTCAAGCCAAATTAAAAATGCATTATCCTTTTTGCGCACCTATTTTCAAACGATGATGTAATGACCAAAACGAACAAATTGAGGTGAGATCATATCAGACTTGATAAATAGAGATATACCCCTTACTAACAATAGAGGAGAAAAACTTGTAAAACCAATTTGAAATTTTGGCTGTTTTTCACATTTGGCATGGAATTGGCCACCTGTTGTGATATCTAAAACGACACGTGTTATGATATTATGATATCTGTAAGTTATAACCTTTGAACATGTGACTGATAGGCGTATCAGTTGTTGTTGGATATGTTGGAGGGGCGCCCGTTAATTATTAGCAAATAGCAACTCAGGTTTTCCCCACCATACCTTCATAATGCACGATATCATAATAGGACT
>CM069450.1:72128907-72172141 GCA_035610835.1 Ophiura sarsii | reverse complement strand
TAAAACAGCATAATGCTGGAGTGTCTACTTGTATTGTAGTAGTACTGTATTTGTAAGTCCAGCAAAAGACTCTGACGTTATTTTTGAGAATGGATTTTCTCGAAGATCAATATACTTCATATCGGTTTGATTTGCGAATGCATATAGATGAATTTTACTTACATGGTTTTTTTGAATGGCAAGTACCACAAGCCTATGCAAGTCAGAGAAAGAGGCATCAATATATGATATTTTGTTACTATTTAAAGTCAGAATTTGCAATTTATCACAATCCCTAAATAAACCTGGTTGTAATGTTGTCAATGTGTTATTATGCAGTGACAATTCAAGTCAACTAACCCCTTGAATGTGTCCACATAGAGATTGGATAACTGGTTATTATTTAAGGATAGCTGGGTTAATTTACTGAGATCCCTAAATAAACCTGGTTGTAATGTTGTCAATATGTTATTATGCAGTGACAATTCAGTTAAGTTAACTAACCCCTGGGATGTACCCACATGGAGATTGGATAACTGGTTACTATTCAAGAATAGCTGGGTTAATTTACTGAGATCCCTAAATAAACCTGGTTGTAATTGTGTCAATGTGTTATTATGCAGTGACAATTCAGTTAAGTCAACTAACCCCTTGAATGTGTCCACATAGAGATTGGATAACTGGTTATTATTTAAGGATAGCTGGGTTAATTTACTGAGATCCCTAAATAAACCTGGTTGTAATGTTGTCAATATGTTCATGTGAGGAACAGTCCATGGCTTGAGCTGACACAGAATCCTAGTTAAGTAAACAGTAGACCTGTTAAGACATTTATAACATAATGGATAATCTGTGAAAACAATTTATGGAAGGAAAGAAAGGATTGCCCTCTGGCATGGGAATTCCTCCCAGAGAGATATCTACACACAGCCAATCAGTTAAGAGATACAAAAATCGGTGACTGCCTGGATCTATCACAAACAGTGTCGCCATTATGAGATGCTTAGTGCAAATAATGCAATGTTGGAGACTAATTCCTTTCCTATAACTGTTATTGTATTGTTGTAAAGACTGCAATGTACAGAAGCATCCCTCATGTTTGTTTAACACGATTGAATGCACCTCATCAAAAGAAAGGTATTGCGTGTCATTGGATTTCCTCTAAGTGATCTATGAATATTACCACGTCCCGTCTGCATGTTTGTTGTCATTTACCCCCATAAAGTGAGGCGAGTCGGTATTAAGATGTTTAAAATACCGATGTTTAGAGAGTAAAAAAGTGAGCCAGGTAAAAATCCTAAAATAACTTGTTGTACGTTTAAGACATTATGAAATTCAATGTGTTTTCAGAAATTCAAAAACCATAGTATACAGGACATGTTTCGCTTGACCTATGTTAGACAAAAGCCTATACATTATGTTGTCAAGCGCATCATCAGCTATGTTTGTATGGTTTCTGTGTGGGTAGGCCTAATGTTTAGCCATGATTTTTCTTTTTTAGCAGATTACTAGGACGATTGACAGTTTTAAACACCTTTGATATTTGCAAAAAAGCACAGAAATATCTTAAATATAAATAATATCAATTATTAATAACACGCTATTTTTTGGGTTAAATTTGGGGTCTAAGGGAACTGCCAATGGATGAAAAGGGAGTCTTATGGAACTGTCAGTGGATGAAAAGGGGTCTTTTAAGGAGCGGCCGAAAGGCGTGAAAAGGGGTCCTTGGCTGCCGCACATACCCATATGGCCAATGTGAGTACCCCCCCCCCCCCCCACACACGCGGTAGCAAAACCGTTATTTTGGCATGCCAAATAGAAACTATACACGCTTGGCATGTAAACACAAAGATAACAATTTAAGCGAGCTATGCATAAGGCCCCTTGCAATTAAATGTGAGTTTACTGTTGCGTTTTTGAAAAGTAGGACGAGGTGACTATTTAATATTAATATTGTAATATTTTGGGGTAAAGTCACCTGATTTATTATTGTCGGCGTTAACTATTATCCAAGATACGAATACAATTCAAATGCTGTTATAATTATGTCCTACCACCACCTACTGCCTTGGCTTTGCATTTTGCTTCTTTTATAAAGGAGTCAACTCATACTTGCATCCCTATTTTGAATATTAATGAGATAGGCCTATCAGTGGCATAGCTAGGTTATTCATATGGGGGGGGGGGGGGGGGGGGGGGGGGGGATTTTCGACTTTACACCTACTTTTAAACTAGCTTGTACCAAACAATATTGCATTTTGGGAAGAAAAATGCGCACGTATTTTTCATCTGTGTACTTTTGAGCATCATTCATGGTGATCATAATTCCATGATTCCTTTGGTCAAATGAACCGACAGTGCCAATCTCAACCGACACGACGTCAATAATGGGGGGGGGGGGGGGGGGGGGGGGGGGATACTGTGAGATATTCGATGTTTGCATTTTTTTCTTCTCAATACGCTAACTCAAAGAATTTTAAAGATGGCGATCGTAAACAAACCTGAAATATTACCTAGAATGCACTAAAAAAACTAAAAATAACTCGGCAATGATTTGATGTGACGTCATGCGCAGAAGGGATTGCGCAGTAATTAATTGCCGTGCCTACGAATATGCTTCAAATGGACCCATATCAATACAAAGCGACAATTCCATGTTTCGTGCAGAGTTTTTTTACTTCCCAGAAATGTTTTCTCAACCCGGAAGTATTGACATGCGGCTCATCGGCTAATTTTATCGCCAGAAAAGTGTTAAAAAGCTTATGAAAAAGCTTAAAACAATGAAATAATTAAATATTTTAAAAATATTACATATATCACGCGGGTGACTTTTGGACGCGGGCAACAGTAAACTCACATTTAATTGCAAGGGGCCTAAAACGTAGGGTGTGCTGAAGCATATCATATAATGTTTATCCCCAACTAGGAGTTTGAGGGTGAACTATTGTTAAGATAATTGACCGGCATGCGTGTATATTTACTTATAAAGTAGGTTTTAATAAGAGAAATGTGCAGTGCCGGATGAAATGATATGATTTCATATAAATGTCTCGGAAATTCAATACTGAAACCAATGTGCGAGCGTAAGATGGAAGTTTTCTAAAAAAACAACAACTTTGTTTACTATCCATGAAAAACAAAATTCCCATCAGCCAGGAAGAAGAAAAAAGTTGACCCATGCTGATAGTTTTAAACAAATCCGACTCGCCCAATTCAATAAAGAAAATCATTAAAACCTAAAAATAAAAGCCTTTGCGCCTTCGCCTAAAAACAACAACTTGTCACCTTTGGCGGCGAATAAAAATTGTCCACCCAACCCCAATGTGCATGCATAGTGCGTCCCTTTTATAACATTCAGAAATATTAAAATAATTATAATACGACGCAGTTTACCAAACCGCACTGTTACAAATAACACAAATATTAACTTCACCGCTGAATGTTATAATGTTAGAATATGCGAATGTAGGCCTACAAAATCGCTTACCAAGTTAGGCCAACTCGGTAAGATACGCGTATGCCAGAATGGTTTAGTTTTACCCATACTCTTAGGTAGATAAAATCTTAGGGAGGGGGGGGGGGGGGGGGGGGGGGGGCATCTAAAGCGGTCCTCCTTGGTATAAACAAGCTTTTACCCCAAAAATATTCAATCTAGGGCCTATGGGAAACAGCTCGCTAAGGCCTAAAAAAAAAAAGGATTTGATTGGCGTAACATGACCAAAACAAATAGGGTAGGTCGGTCGGGATTTTTTTTTTTTTTTTTTTTAAATCATCTTCTTTTGAACACTTAAAAGACAGCAGTACACACAAATGAAGAGACGGCAAAAATGTTCTTTAAACATTTTTCTTTTTATTTATAGAAACCAACAGACTCTATGAATACAAGTTTCTGAAGTTTTAAACAATAACAAACTTCAGATTTCAGTTTTTTTTGTTTTTTTTGTTTTGTTTTTGTTTTTTCCCCCTCAAAATAATAAAAAATATTCAGGGTCGGCGATGTATTTAGGGGCGGTCGGGTTACGCCAATCAAACATTTTTTTTTTTAGGCCTAAAATGTGTCCGTTCTGTGTACTTTTAACCAACATTTTTATATTTTAACACTTTCCACGCGGCTATTTATATTTTTAGGGTACACATTTTGTTTACTATACACAAAACTGATTTGTCAGAATCTTTCATAATTTTCGAAGTCTACCTCAATCATTACTGACCCAATACTAGGCATATTTGTACTTTTTTCCATGCATTTATCATGTGATTCCAAATAATAATTAATATGGTACTGAAATTCAATAATTTTGACATTTTTGAAACATTTTGTGAAATGTTGGGATGTTGTCCGTACACTGCCTGCCTAGCCGTTGGAAAGTGTTAAGTTTGGTTGTGCTATTATAGGCCTAGTTGTGTTTGATAGTATTTGTAAATAAAAACCCTTTAAAAGGGAAGAGCTAGTACAAATGAAAGACTTTAATATTTTTAGGAAAGCAGTTGGTAGAATAATGACATGTAATTGGGTAATCCGTTCTCGCTCACAATATCTTCTTGCTCATGTTTCTTCACCTTCGACATCATATGGACGCCGTTCTTTTCAAGATGCTTCTGCTGAACTTTGGAATCAATTACCATATCATGTTAAATCAGCCAAAACTCTTGAACAGTTCAAATCATCGCTAAAAACTTACCTATTTAATGTTAATGCATGATTTCCTTTTTGTCGTGTCTTTTGTTACTACTACATGTATTATGTATAGTTTTGTATATTTGCGTTTGTTTTATTTGTTATAGCGCATAGGGACTTAATTGTGTTATGCGCTCAATAAGCATGGTTTTATTATTATTATTATTATATTAATCAGAGATAGGCACAAGAGCAGGCAGTGGACGTATTGGCAAATTTGGGCATGATATCAAGTATTGAATATGAAGACAAATTTGCAGTAGTCCGTATGTGAAGAGGTCTACCGAAATCAGACACAATTAGGCAAGATATCAAAATTGAGTTTGTAATTGATTATTGTAGTAGAGATCTTCCGCTTAACAATAGTACTTTTTTTTCTAATCGGACTTCCCAAAGCGGGGTTATATCATTTTCAAGTTAATAGTCTATATGAAAACTCCAAACTGAGATATACTTACAATGTACATACAATGTACTTTTAAATTATTATTATTATTATTTTTTTAAATATATTTTTTGGTTTGATTTTTTAATCTGAAACTTTCACATTAATGTTATAAACACTCTGGAAATTATTTATTTACAAGAAATCTCAAAATCACCCCAATTAGGTTTTGGGCTATTTCTCAGTTTGGAGCTCTGCCAAATTCATTTGGTTTCGGTAGAACAGATACATATGATGTAACCACAGGGTTGTCATATAGAAACATGTAAATATCCTCTAGTTGTTATTATGGTGCAATTTCTAATTGAGACTCTAATAGTGTGTTTCTATTGAGACTGTTATCCGGAATGATTCGGAATGATTCGGTATAATAGCTTAATAGAAACTGACCCACTCCGCTATAATGCGGATTATAGCGGAGCGACTTCCCTCCGGTATTTATCCTACTTCTGTAAGGATAATACCGTAGGCATGATCCGGATTGCGTTAGTAGAAACTCACTTCGTTCCGATACAGTGCGTAAGCAGTATAGAAACAGGAAGTAAGCATTGTTTTGATGTGCACGTTTCGTTAGCAATATCGAATGAAAGTAGTCATAAAACCTATATTTTTCGTACTAAATGCAGACAAAATGTTTTGTACAATGTTGAAATTAATAATTAACATGTTTTGCGCAACCTTTTGTACAAATATAGCCCGAAATTTTGTTTTTAATGTTTTTCATGTTACATTTTTTAATTAACCGCTTGGTTTGATTTTTTTAACGTTGCGTTGAAGCGAATATTTCATTAGAAATAAATACGAGAAAGTATTAATATAACTTAATTTTTCTTGCTGAATGCAGCAAAAAATGTTTTATACAGTGTTTAAATTAGTATAAATGCTGTTGTTGTTCAACATTTCGGAAAACATATTCGACAAAACAAGATTTTAATACTTTCTCACACTATATTTTTTAGTTTATTCTTGGTATATAGCACGTGCGCTCAATGTTCATAGTCTCGACGCGATATACAATGAACATCGTTACAACTGGTTACATGGTATTTACATTGAATTGCGTACTGGGGATGATGTGTGAAGTGATGAATATATACGAACTTTATTCGGCAAGGCACGCACGTCACGATGTGACACGCAACTTCGTATCCTCCTCGGAAAACAGTCGCCAATAGAAACAGACCGGAATCCGCTATGATGCGGTATGATTCGGTAGGCAAATTATTCGGAATCATTCAGAATCCTCAATAGAAACACGCTATACACATTTACTGGCAATCAAACAAGAAATACAAAAACAAGTTACATAAGAAGCATAAAACGGTTTCTTTGTTTTATAATTTTATTAGAAACAAATGTAATGTATGTACACGATGAGAAGTTATGTACAAATAAAAGTTCAGGAGGGACCATATTGTTGCGCACAATCAACTGAATCAATGTATGGTTACAAATATTTGCGTAGAATTGAGTTTTATGACATGTTCGAAACTTTCATTAATTCCTCTGTCAAACTTGACATTGTGTAGAGTATTACATGTATAATGATAGTTTATAACCCTTCACGAATGTAGTTATATCAAAGTTACAGGCATTATTGAAACTAGCGGGACGCCCGTCCTGCGGACGGGCTCTCCCGCTAGGGAGTAGGGCCTACCAGATAGACACCTACAAAAATAAAGTGTTGAAAATTTATAACGAAACACATAGGAATAGAACAATATTTAAAACATTTTTGTTTTAAATCAAAAGGTTTTGTAGCCTAACTGCAGATTCATGCTCACCAGACCTGAACAAGGCACCATTATAATTGATAACAGGCTGCCTCTCACCCTTTATCTAATACTTAAGCTGACACTACTGCTTCTCTGTCTGATTTGACTAGAAAGAATAATCCTAACAGTACAATATGGACACCTGGGAGTGAAAGGGCTTTTCAGTACCTCAAAGAAACCTTGTGTGATGAATCAGGCTTGTCAATGCCTGATTTCAGTAAAGAGTTTGTACTACAAACTGATGCTTCAGATTGGGGTCTAGGAGCAGTGCTCAGTCGGATAGGGTTAGATGGTAAAGAGTATCCAGTTGTATTCTTGAGTAGAAAGTTGAAAATAAATGAAGACAACTATGCAACAATAGAGAAAGAGTGTCTAGCTATAAAATGGGCTTATATAGAAAGCTTACAGTATTATCTGCTGGGAAGGGAGTTCAGAGTGGTTACAGATCATCAACCACTTAAATGGTTGAACGAGGCCAAGGAGAAGAACAAACGTTTGACACGGTGGAGTCTTGATTTGCCACCATTTTGCTTTTTGTTGTCAAGCTGAGCATCGTAAGGGTCGCTCAAATGGAAACGCAGAGGGTCTTTCCCGCAGATAAAGCTGTCTCTTTTGGATTGATACAGCAAGCTGTGTAAAAGATGGTTTAGTAGTATTAACAGGTTGATGATGGATGTATTACGCAAGTGTTAACTATATGAAGTAAATGAACCATTTGACCTCATGTAAAAGCCATAAATAAATAAATGGTGGAAAACAATAATTATATACATCTAAATTGTTCTGATAAGTTGTTTGCAGGGAGGCTTCTGTTATTATGTGTCACAAACTTGACTTCGTTGATAGAAAAGTGATGTTTTTATAGTAATTTAAGTGAATTTGTAAAATGGCATGTATGGTAAGTTGCACTATAGTCATACCTATTATCCAGGTCTGACACGGCATTGTTATAGTTGATGGCAATCAGTCAGCTACAATGTCATGCAAATGGTCGCTATTTTCTTTTTCAGCCGCGCGAGTGGGCTCGCTCACCAAACGGACGTTAGTGCAAGGGTGAAAATAAAAAGAGATTCATATGTGCTATTTTATGAACAATTCAGGCAAACACTCCACTTTGAACTCAATATTATAGAACCACAAGACTTCAATATTAATTAGTACGCTACACTTTGAAATGATGTAAAGGAACTAGAATATTGAAAACTGTATCACCATTTTTATGCAAGTTTTATATTGAAAAGTGTCTACATAAATGTGCCATATCTCGTTAAATATGCTTTTTACATTCAATCCTCACATTTATCTGTCACAAGCCTTATAACGCCATTGTTATGTAGCTCAGTTAATTTTTTGAATTCCCATGGCATTTTATGCAGATTGGTAGCAAAATTCAATTTAACTGTATCATAGTAGTGGTATCTCATGCTATTGTTGTATCGGTCTGTGTAAAACGGATAAAACCCATAGAGGGAGATCTTCTCGCAGAATGTCGCAGCTCCAGTAAACAGATACAATCCACTACTAGGATGTTGAGTACGCCAAATCCTAAAGGGAACAAAAATCAAGACAGCAGGGTTAGAACGTTTTTAACACTTTCCATGGTCCAAGCGGCTATTAGTTTTATCATAATTATACAAAATAGATTTTTCAGAAACCTTTCCCAACTTTCAAAGCCTATCTCAAGATCTACTGAACCAATACTAGGCATGTTTGTATTAATGCATTTCTCATGTGGATCCTAAATATGGTGATGAAAAGTGTTAAGGAAAAGGTTGCATTAGAGGTGTCGAATTAATATTCTTTTAGTCTATTTTGTTTATTAATTTCAAAACTATAATAAACACAATACCAAAAATAAGTCCCTGTCTCAACAGTTCGTCATAACATCGTAGGGTAAAACATTTTACCAATAAAACTTAAGTTACAAATAATCCTATGACTGTTTCCTAAGTGTTGTTTGAAAATTAATAAAAGATGTCAATTAATTCATGGCTGAATGAGCTCAAATGGAAGACAAGAACTGCACTTTCAAAAGTCACAAAAGTTTATCAAAACACGATAAACTGTGCTAAGCTCCGAGCCAATAAGGGGATTACTTGACTGAATGATCATGAATTGATAACACATTAGAGTAATGTTCACTTGGTGGGTATTTTAAACTGCACTCAACCACAGGTGTTTTGCCATGTAAGAAGCCATTCATAAACTGTTGTGACTTTTGAGAAGGGCATTTTTTGTCTTCCATTTGAGCTCATTCAGCCATGAAGTCATGTACATCTTTCATTTTCAAACGACACTTAGGAAACAGTCATAGGATTATTTTAACTAAGTTTTACTGGTCAAATGTTTTACCTTACGATGTTATGACGAACTGTTGAGAGGAGGACTTATGTTTGGTGATGTGTTTAGAATAAGATGCACAACTGTTATTTCCTCTTCAACTCATGTACAAGGTCCCCTACAATTGATAACATATAAAACTCTAAATTATTTCCCTGACATTTTCAAATTCAAGAAGGTCGCCCTGAAATTGATTAACTTGATCCCTTTGAGCTCATATGCGAAAATTGTTTCAGATACTGAATAATGTACACCTGCTGAAAACAGTCGAAAACTTATGTTGATGGTTGTGCGCATTGCCGCAATAATACAAATAATATTTCAGAATCGGGTTCCGGGTTACCAGTGGCGGCACTAGCCTCATTGGGGGAGCAATTTTAACTAAATTGATTTTTTTTGGGAGGCCTACGGGGGGGGGGGGGGGGGGGGGGGGGGGGGACATTTTTTTGGGGGGGGGGGGACCAATGCCGCCCCTTTACCCCTGTAGTGCCGCCACTGCGGGTTACCTTTGTGGAAAACATAAGTGTTTTCAATATGGCAATACCAGTTTCAAGAAGCTACGACATTTTTTCGCTCGTCTGTGTGATATTACGATATCGATCAATTTCGATGTCTCACCAATTAGCCGATTGTCTGTCTTTGTGATATTACGATATCGATCAATGTTGATGTCTCACTGGTCCTCACACAAAAAGTTCCTGACCATGCGTTTATCTGTAGCTACTTGTAAATTTCTTACCCGAATTTTGATTCCTCATTCAACATTTTTTGAGAGGCCACAATTAAAGTTATGATTATTAAAAAGCCAGACCTAAACTGGAAGAAACAATTATAATGAATTCGTTTAAGCGATATTTAGCATTTAAGCTGCAATTTCCCCCAAATAATACTTACTCGCGTGCAAGGTGTCCTGCCATTTGTAGTCCATATCCAACTTGAAATTTTATTGACAGAGATTCACTCTGTTGAACGATTGCTTTATATGTTCGTCTACTTGGTCCAGTGTGACTTACAGCATGCCACAAGACAGATCCATTCAAATCTCTCAACCTTTGTATCGCCTGTTCTCTTATTTTTATTGAAGAAGTCTTGTTCACGAATTGTAGCATTTTGTGTAACTGCAGCGTCCCTTCAGTGTTTATAGTTGTTATATTTTGCTTTTGACCAACATCTTTTGCAAAACCTTTCAAACCTGGTAGATTTGTTCGCAACACAAAATCGTGGCTATCAATCTGTTTGCCGCAGTTACTGTTCAGTAATATACCACCACTCCCGATAATAGCACACGTAGATTGTATTGGTAGACCGTGAGTCCTGTTCAGTTCTGTATAGTGGTTTGTATAATGCATATTTTCAGTTTTTACATCCGGATCATAAATAAGTAGCATCTTAGAAATATTGTACACGGCTATCACCTTTTTTCTGTAATAATAACAAACAATAATACTGGTTTTTAAAAAGTCATCACTTGATTATTAAGAGTCAGTTTGTGTAATTTTTTAGTATTGACTCTTCAAAAGATAGATTTTTCTCATAGCTTGTGTATTGGTAGGCCCTTGGGCCCTTACAACCAGGGTGACTTTCAAAAAATCAAAAATCGACCTGTTGCCATAGTAACTCACCAAAAACCAATTTGGGTCATATTGGACCATATTTGCCCTGAAAGTTACTCAAAATTGTCTTATGCCAAGAACTCACCATACCAAAACAGAATAATACTGGAACCTTATAATACAATCACCTCAAAGGATAACTCTTTCCCTACTGACTGATCATTTAAAGGTAAATATCTTACTGCTAAAGGTAAATGCCAATTATTTAAAGGTTGCCTATTTTAGTTTTGTAATAAAGGCGATTTTTGACCAAATTAATGTATTGCCTAAAAAATAATTCTGCCAGGGGTGCCAGAAATTTGTCTTTGTTGGTGTGAGTAGTTAAATGTATTGCCCTTTTAAATCTGTAAAAAGTAGCTTGGGAAAATGATATTCCTAAGTACAGTGTTGCCAGGAACATCAGCCTTTTTGAAATCTGAGCATTTTGACTAAATAAGCCTTTTTAACCCCTTTTTGTTATAAAAGCATGTGTTTTTTCATATATATTCAATCAAAACATATTCTAATAACTCGGTTACGTTCTTGTGGTTGATTGCAAAGGGTAATCTGTAATAACAATTCGACCTGTTGCCATAGTAACAACCAAAAACCAAATTTTCCCTTACATATACTCAAAATTATCTTATGTCAAGAACTGACCATACCAAAACAGACTAATACTGGAACCTTAGAATACAATCACCTCAAAGGACATTTCTTCCCCTACCGACTGCATCATTTAAGGGTGAATATCTTATTCTTAAAGGTAACTGCTAAGTATTTAAAGGTTGCCTATTTTGAGTTCTAAAAATCAAGGTGATTTTTGACCAAAAGTATTGCCTTAAAAATCTCCTTTTCAGGGGTGCAAGAAATATGTCCTTGCTGGTGTAAGAAGTTAGATGTATTGCCCATTTAGATCTGTAAAAGTAGCTTGGGCAAATGATGTACCTAAGTAGTGTTGCCAGGAACAACAGTCATTTTTAAATCTAAGCATTTTTACTAAATAAGGCTTTTTAACCCTATTTGTTATAAAAGCATGTGTTTTTTCAATGATATTTGATCAAAACATATTCTAATAACTTAGTTACATTCTTGTGGTTAATTGCAAAGGATAATCTGTAATATTAATTCGACCTGTTGCCATGGTAACAACCAAAAACCAATTTTTGCCATTTTGGACCAAATTTGCCCTGAAATGTACTCAACATAATCTTATGTCAAGAACTGACCAAACCAAAACAGAATAATTCTGGAACCTTAGAATACAATCACCTCAAATGACACCTCTTCCCCTACTGACTGCATCATTTAAAGGTGAATAGCTTATTCTTAAAGGTAAATGCTAAGTATTTTAAGGTTGCTTATTTTCAGTTCTGAAAATCAAGTTTTTTTTGGACCAAAAGTATTGCCTTGAAAATCTCCTTTTCAGGGGTGCCAGAAATATGTCCTTCCTGGTGTATGTAGTTAGATGTATTGCCCATTTAGATCTGTAAAAAGTAGCTTGGGCAAATGATATTCCTAAGTACAGTGTTGCCAGGAACAACAGCCATTTTTAAATCTAAGCATTTTTTTAAATACGGCTTTTGAACCCTATCTGTTATTATAAAGCATGTGTTTTTTCAATGATATTCAATTAAAACATACTCTAATAACTTAACTCTGTTACATTATTGTGGTTGTTTGCAAAGGGTTATGTGTAATGAAAATGTGGCCTGTTGCCACGGTAACAACTAAAAAATCTTACTCTTAAAGGTAAATGCTAACCGAACGCGTTCCTGTTCCGAAGCAGACTGCTAAATGATCATTTAAGCCGCGGCCTATACGCAAGAAAGTACGGTACCTGAAAATTGAGATATTTGTCTCGTTCCACTCCCGATCCAGATTGAATTGTATCTTCTGCTGAAATGTATTAAGTAGTTCCGGCGTTGAACAAGCGGTGTATGGGGTTACATTTCCAACGATACTGAAAAGGCAAGACACATAAATGCATAGTGATTTCGTGAAACTCATATTTTTTGTTCTGCATCCATGATTTGAGTGTAATAACTGTGACAAGTATACCTTGTCTTAGGTAATAATGTTTATCAATGCATTTTATTATTTTTCTTTTCTCCGTTTTTAATACTCAATTAACAATTAAAATGATGTTTATACGATCGCTTTATGTGTAAAGATTTGCATGTTTCTTGGGATATTTGTAAATTTTATTCAACGAAAATAAATTTGTGACTCAAATACACTCAGAATTTTGACAGGAAATATCTCGTCTAAGAATGAGTATTCTGTGATGGAAGAAGATGAAACTTCAGTTGTTAATGTATTTGACACAATTTATAAATTTAGTGAGGTATCTGGGATAACTTTTAACACTGATAAAACAGAAGGTTTATGGTTGGGACCAAACAAGCCAAGTTTGAACCAAAATGTATTAATAAATTGGTCGAATGAACCAGTGAAAAGTTTAGGAATACACTTTGGAAAAGATTTTAAAAAAGTTGAAGATTTAAATTGGAAACCAAAGATTGTAAAATTGGAAACGACTTTAAGCCGCTGGAAAGCGAGAAAACTAACATATTATGGAAAAATCAGTATTATAAAAACAATTGGCATCTCACAGATACTGTACAATGCATCGTGTATCATAGTACCTGATTACGTTATTAAAGAAGTAAATAGAATTCTGTATACATTTTTATGGGGGTCCGGTAAGGAAAAAGTAAAGCGACGCACTGCAACACAATGTATGGATAATGGAGGTCTACAAATGACTGATATTGAATGTCAGATAAATGCTCTAAGAATCAAATGGGTATCACGAATGTTAGATACAAATAATAGTGGAATTTGGAATAAGATTGTGAAATATCTACTAGAGCCAATTGGTGGTCTATCCTTGTTACTCAAGCTTATGTAAAGGTAAGGATGTAAACAAAGTGTTTAAAAAGAATCCAACATCATTTTATAAAGACGTTCTGAAAGCTTGGTATATATGTTCTGCAAGAAAAAAAAGATGAAGACGGTGCTGTTCATGAGAACGATATTATATATATGAGGAAATAACAATCTTAGGTGTAAAGGACATATGCTGTATTATACAAAATGGATAAATGCTGGTATTATACATGTTCATGATATTGTTACTGAAAACCGGTTTATTAATTTGACTGAACTGTCAAGAAAAGTTAAATGTCCAACAAATATATTTAAGCTGCACATGCTTATGTCTGCAATTCTAAAAAAATGGAAACACGAAGTAAAAAAGAACAATTTGTGTTCAAACAAGAAACAAAGTTGTACATTTTTAATGTTAAGAATAAGGTCAAACACATTAGTATTTTACAGACTAAAGATATATATATAAAATGTTAAATACTCACTCAGAAGATGCCTCTTGTATACAGTATTGGGAAAAACAAAATATCAATAGTAATGATTGGAGTAAAATATTTTCTTTCAAAATTAGAAACAGAATAGTTAAGATAGGCGATTTTCAATATAATCTCATGAACAATCGTATTTGCTGTAAAAGGAATTTATGTTAATGGCAACGAAGTGTCTCAGCCACATGTAATGTATGTAATTGTTTAGATAATTATGATCACTTTTTTGTAAAATGCAATTATAAACATTTCTGGATTAAATTTTCCAAATATATACGATTCTTGATGAAGGAATACGATTTTGGTATATATCTTTGGACAAAATCATATGCGACTGGAACATCCGTAATTCTAGATTTAATTTTACAAATATGTTAATTGAACTAGCATCTTTTGCCGTATATTAATCAAGAATAATGTATTATGATACAAATAAAACAACGCCTATTCCAATCTGTTTATGTTGGAAATTAAGAAGATTTACGAAATTATTGCATTTTCGAAAAGAAAGGTAAAAATAGAACAGCAAGACTTAGAACAATGCAACATATACTGGAATATAAAATAAATGATATTTTATTCTTGAAATTAAAATTATGTTCAATCAAGTTTTCTTCACATGCATGTTATCACATTGTACTAATAATATTATAAAAGAATGTCTCATAATGTACGATATCTATATTGACATATTTGAATTATTATTTAACGTGATATTATAAGTTAACACTTGTTGAGATGAAAAAATACTACACTACCTCTGTGAGGTTAAAAGAGAAAAGAAAAAAGAATGAGTATTATGATAAGTGAAACTGACATTTCAAAATAACCTTTGCAATTAAATAAATGATTTCATCTTAACTCAAAATATTGTAAATGACAGTGAAAAGTTTTCTCTGACCATCCAGGATTTGAAAATTTGAACCTCTGGATCTCTAGACCAGCACTCGATTAACTGAGGATGAATCAGATTCAAGACAATTTGTAGTAACAACTGAGGATAAGTCAGATTCATGTCAATTTGTAGTAACAACTGAGGATAAGTCAGATTCATGTCAATTTTTAGTAACAACTGAGGATAAGTCATATTCATGTCAATTTGTAGTAACATGTCAATTTGTTGTAACAACTGAGGATGAGTCAGATTCATGGCTATGTGTAGTAACAACTGAGGATGAGTCAGATTCATTTCAATTTGTAGTAATAACTGAGGATAAGTCAGATTCATGGCAATTTGTTGTAACAACTGAGGATGAGTCAGATTCATGGCAATTTATAGTAACAACTGAGGATGAGTCAGATTCATGTCAATTTGTAGTAACAACTGAGGATAAGTCAGATTCATGTCAATTGTAGTAACATGTCAATTTGTTGTAACAACTTGAGGATGAGTCAGATTCATGGCTATGTGAAGTAACAACTGAGGATGAGTCAGATTCATTTCAATTTGTAGTAATAACTGAGGATAAGTCAGATTCATGGCAATTTGTTGTAACAACTGAGGATGAGTCAGATTCATGGCAATTTGTAGTAACAACTGAGGATGAGTCAGATTCATGGCAATTTGTAGTAACAACTGAGGATAAGTCAGATTCATGTCAATTTGTAGTAACATGTCAATTTGTTGTAACAACTGAGGATGAGTCAGATTCATGGCAATTTGTAGTAATAACTGAGGATGAGTCAGATTCATGGCAATTTGTCGTAACAACTGAGGATGAGTCAGATTCATGTCAATTTGTAGTAACAACTGAGGATAAGTCAGATTCATGTCAAGTTGTAGTAACATGTCAATTTGTTGTAACAACTGAGGATGAGTCAGATTCATGGCAATTTTTAGTAATAACTGAGGATGAGTCAGATTCATGGCAATTTGTCGTAACAACTGAGGATGAGTCAGATTCATGTCAATTTGTAGTAATAACTGAGTATGAGTCATATTCATGGCAATTTGTAGTAACAACTGAGGATGAGTCAGATTCATGGCAATTTGTAGTAATAACTGAGGATGAGTCAGATTCATGGAAATTTGTTGTAACAACTGAGGATGAGTCAGATTCATGTCAATTTGTAGTAACAACTGAGGATAAGTCAGATTCATGTCAATTATAGTAACATGTCAATTTGTTGTAACAACTGAGGATGAGTCAGATTCATGGCTATGTGAAGTAACAACTGAGGATAAGTCAGATTCATTTCAATTTGTAGTAATAACTGAGGATGAGTCAGATTCATGGCAATTTGTTGCAACAACTGAGGATGAGTCAGATTCATGGCAATTTGTAGTAACAACTGAGGATGAGTCGGATTCATGGCAATTTGTTGTAACAACTGAGGATAAGTCAGCAACTGAGGATGAGTCAGATTCATGGCAATTTGTAGTGACAACTGAGGATGAGTCAGATTCATGTCAATTTTTAGTAACAACTGAGGATGAGTCAGATTCATGGCAATTTGTAGTAACAACTGAGGATGAGTCACATTCATGTCAATTTGTTGTAACAACTGAGGATGAGTCAGATTCATGGCAATTTGTTGTAAAAACTGAGGATAAGTCAGATTCATGGCAATTTGTAGTAACAACTGAGGATGTGTCTGATTCATGTCAATTTGTTGTAACAACTGAGGATAAGTCAGATTTATGGCAATTTGTTGTAACAACTGAGGATAAGTCAGATTCATGACAATTTGTTGTAACAACTGAGGATAAGTCGGATTCATGGCAATTTGTAGTAACAGAGGATGATATACTCAGAGGGTGTGGGGAAACAGGCAATGGCAAGGGAGAATAACGCGATAATACAGAGAAATAACAAATAACAATTACACACGGAAATGCAATGGGACAAGCAATAAAAATTACTGAACAATAAAACATTAAAAATATAGCGCAACAATAAAGACCGACGTTTCAAGTGGATATACCACCACTCATCAGGGAAAAAATATAAAAACAAAAGTGGATAGAACTATAAAGAAGATAACGCACCACACAAGTTTACCACTATAAATATAGCACAATGTCAGTAATAAATGTTGCCTACTAGACATCCGAGTTACTCTTTGCATTTTACATTTTCGAGATATCCTGTTGTTTCAGTTTTCTGATTCGTGGTGTGTTTTGTTCCTGGTTCCGTTGGATTCATCCGTTTAAGTTTTAAACTGAGGATGATTCAAATTCATGTCAATTTGTTGTAACAACTGAGGATGAGTCGGATTCATGTCAATTTGTAGTTACAACTGAGGATGAGTTAGAGACATGTCATTTTGTTGTAACAACTGAGGATGAGTCAGATTCATGTCAATTTGTAGAAACAACTGAGGATGAGTCACATTCATGTCAATTTGTTGTAACAACTGAGGATGAGTCAGATTCATGTCAATTTGTTGTAACAACTGAGGATGAGTCAAATTTAGTCAATTTGTTGTAACAACTGAGGATGAGTCAGATTTACGTCAATTTGTTGTAACAACTGAGGATGAGTTAGATTCATGGCAATATGTAGTAACAACTGAGGATGAGTCAGATTCGTGGCAATTTGTTGTAACAACTTAGGATGAGTCGGATTCATGGCAATTTGTAGTAACAACTGAGGATGAGTCAGATTCATGTCAATTTGTTGTAACAACTGTGGATGAGTCACATTCTTGTAACAATTTTTGCTACATCGCATCGATACCACTTACCCGTTGATCCCGAAATAGGTTGTATCTCTTCCATATCTCTTCAATGATACGCAATCTTTTCCTAAATATAGCATTACAAATACAGACGAAAGGAACGATGACAAAATCAGAATGCAGAGCACTTTCTTGCGGTGGTTCTTGTTTGGAAAACAGAACATCATTACTCAAGTTGTAAAAGGCAACGATTTAAAAAGGCAAGGCGGTAAATCGACAATCTTCTCCTTTCTTTAGGATATAAACAACGGTTGATTATTCTGCAAATAAGCCATCAATTCTGGTAGAAATAATTGTAGAAATCACACTGCACTTACATTATATGCAATACGATTAATGAGTGTTTGTGCCTTGTGTTCAGGATGTGTAAACGTCAATAGTCAGTACAGTAGCTATTCCAACCTCCGGTTTTGACAATAGCAAGGTCGTTCGACTATTGTGTTTGTGCATGTGTGTGACTACTGACCCCGTTTAACAATTTTCATAACTTTTATATGGTCACGCGTTATGAACTCGCCTCCCAATAGGGTGGTGCCGTTACATTATTTAGTTTTATGCTGTCATTTTCCTCAAATATCTTAAAAACCACAAAAGCTATCTCAACAAATCTGGTATCATTTTAAAGCCCAAATAACAAGCTATCTGCCTGCAAAATGGCATTGGTATAGCTAATACAGAAGGGGAGATAAAGCTGTTTGATGTTTGGAGACCAGGGGTGGTGCTGGAAGGGGTGCCGCTGGAAGGGGTGCCGCCTGTACAAACTCAATGGGGATAATCCAATAATGGCGATAATCTTTGTTCTTTTTACAATAACTAGTCATCACTTAATGTTACAAAAACCATTCTGGTCCCATTTTAAAGGATATTTAGTAGTCTTTAAGTATGTGGTTCAACAGACTTGTCAACTATTTGTAACAACTAATTAATTATGGATAAGACCATGATCATCAGCTTTCTTCCTATTCGCTACACAGTCAACATGAATAATCAGCCTCAATTTACCGGATTTATAAAAATGACTATAACAGAAAAAGTTTTCAACCTATGATAGCAAAAGTATACATTTTTGGAAAGCTTGTATTTAGAGAAATTCAGAAATGCAGTTTATATCAGGGAAGGGTTCATCCGTAAACAAATATTTCTGAAAATTCTAAAAATATATAAAATAAAAATTGGAGATATTCACTAGCCGGTATAATTACCATACCGACGTAGTAACTTTGACAATTATATATCATCTAATGGGTAATTTCATGAGGAATTCAAATATGTAAAGTAAATAATGATAGCGGTAGGTATAGAAAATATATGGATCTCAAATTAAAAATGAAAAAACTCTGATATTTTCCCGAACATTTCCGATCATACCATTTTAGTTCTTGGTCGTACTATAATTTTAATGGCATATTTGGTTTCCTCATGCAATTTACCTTCAGAAAATGTATACTTTTACTACCTCAGGGGGGTATACAAGCAAATATAAATGTGTAAAGTTAAAATCATGTCGCGAAAGCCAAAATCCGTGTGTAACGCGAAAGGAGGCGAACTTAAAACACATGACCCTATAGGGCTTGGGTGACCTAACTATTGACTGGTCGAACCTCATCTATAATGTGAATTGAAAAATTAAGCTGCCTTATGCAATAATATACACAATACTGCTCCAATGCATATTATTCTCATCACACGCATGCACGTAGCAGCATGTTTAGTGTACCATTCAAAGAGCCAAATATCGAACCATTTGCGCATTATTTGAAATCAAAAGGCTTTGAAATCGTCACCTGTGATTTCGGCATATGAATAAAAACACAAAGCTGAACACGATCGAAACTGGTGAACTTAGAAGATTTATTACAACGCAGGAGGCCACAATAATTTTTTATTTGCCATCTTGTAATTTTTAGTCAAAGTAACAAGTAAAAACCTTTCCAAACATTCCTGAAACTCATCATGGATATATTATACTATGTTTATCTAAAGGCTGAAAGGCAGGAATGAACATTCATTGAAGATTCCTCAACTTTATTCATTAAGAAGTACTGACACAAATCACGGAATTTCAAAACCGACGACTTGCAAAAGACAAACATATTTCACAACAGAATGGCAAAATGGTATAAGCATTGGTCAATATTATTAGAAATTGAGTAGGTACTCATCCGCAGTTATGTATGTAAATTAAACATAGTATCATGGTACAACCTGGATTTTAATGATAAGTGTATGTTAAACATAATTATTTTCTATTATGGCTATTTTTCATTAAAACTGATTCCATAGATTCCATCGATATTTTCGTCAGAAAATAGACTCCTCTCCCAGTCAATGGAACGGCTGGGTCAAGTGATTGGAAGATCGGTCTCAGATGGATCGACTATTATAGTGGTATACAGTATTGAAACGCCACTTAGCCGAATAACCGTTAAACGGTCAATTATTACTATAGTAGATTCATAAACTCTGATACATCGGTATCGATTTTGGACCTCGTCCATTGGGCGTTAGAGAAACCCATTTTGACCAATGATGAAACAGCGGTACTTTTATAGATGTTATTATCATGATTATTTGCGCTCCATAATCAAATGCTATTCATGATAGTGTGGCTTTATGAATAGGGCTGATCATATAGCTTTACAATCACGACAACCAAAAACTTAATCCAGCAGCTTCAAATGTGTTATCCCTTTGGAAGCGGTTACCACAATAAAAACAAATCGACCATCATCGACCGTATACAGGTTTCGAAAGAAAAATATTATGTATGTCATTTTACCTATTCATAATTTAGTGGATACTTTTTATTATTTTCCGTTTTTATTATGCACGTGGAATAAAGGAAACATTAAAATGAAAATAACAGTTCTACGTATTTATTTGCGAGAAAAAACCGGAAAATAATTCAATAATCATTTTTTACAAAACCATTTGTCCTAATTAAATGGAAAAACAGTTATATCAACCAAGATACGGATTATAAACGTTACTTTAAGTATTTCTGGCTATGAGACCACCTGAATACCTTTATCAATTTATCTGAATAACAATCTTTATCGTTATACCGATAATCCAACCGCAAGTTCCCTGTCACTAGGTACATAGTGGTGACTCAGGGACAATCGAATGAAGGGACAAGAAACGGCCTATTGTATCGTTACATCATCGCATTCAATTACAAAACATGCGAGTTGCGGGTGTGTTTTTATTCAAGGAACTTAAAGGTTGCCCTATAATCTTTCGAAAAATGATCAAAATATATTTTTCCAAAAAACTTAGGCCTAGGTCAAACTGAATACAATTTATACGTGATTTGTTCAAAAAATAACGTTCTAGTGTTAATAATAATCGGTATATTTGAGAAAAATGTGATAATTTTAGATTTATAAAAAATGTGAAAACATGCTAGAACAAAGTAATTAATATTTTTCCTGGGAAGTTTAAACTATCAGATGACAACCGTTAAGCACGAGGCTGCAATGCCACCTCATACATCCGACGTTGAGCTTGCAAATCGATTTGCTTCGTTCTTTGATGCTAAAATAACTCGCCTTAGACAAGAACTTGATGCTACCCAACCATCTCCCCTGTCTGTTGACATTGAGGACAGCTGTAACTCTTCGATGTCTGAATTCTCTGCTGTGTCCCAGGAAAATGTCCGTGAAGTGCTTAAAACATCAGCCTCCAAGTCGTCTGATCTCGATCCCCTTCCTGCAAAGCTTTTCAAACAGTGCCAAGAAGAACTGCTTCCTGTAATAACTGAGATCATCAACAGATCCATAGCAACTGGCGTAGTGCCATCTGCACTGAAGTCCTCGCGCATCATCCCTCTACTGAAGAAAGCTAAATTAGATCCTGAGAACATGCAGAACTATCGACCAATATCTAATTTGCCTCTTTTAGCAAAGGTTCTAGAACGGATTGTCACAAAGCAGTTACAAAATTACCTTGACGATCAGGATCTTAGTGCTAGTATGCAGTCAGCCTACCGTCGCTACCACAGCACAGAGACGGCCCTTCTTCGAGTGAACAATGATCTTTTGCGTGCTGTTGACCAACATCAGGAAGCTGTTCTTGTGTTATTAGATTTGTCATCCGCTTTTGACACCATTGACCACAAGACTCTTATCCAACGATTAAGGACTAGATACGGGTTATCGGACACTGCGCTGTCATGGTTTGCTTCATATTTTTCGGGGCGTGTCCAGGCTGTCTCTATTTGCAGAACGCTCTCTGACACTCATCCACTTCGCTACGGTGTTCCTCAGGGATCCGTTATTGGACCAATTTTGTTCACCTTATACAGTGCGGCTTTGCAGGATATCATCAAGGCACATGAGCTAGACTGTGTTATGTATGCTGATGACACCCAGTTGTATGTGCTTTTCCATCCTTCTGACAAAACCAACGCTCTTCAGAAACTGCAACGATGTGTTGATGACATTAAAACGTGGTCGGTTTTGAACAAATTAAAGTTCAATGATAGCAAGACAGAAGCCTTGTGCTTTGCTTCCCGTTTTGTGCCCTCGGATCCTGTGCCGACAGTTACTATCGGATCATCATCTGTAATTCCTTCTGCAGTTGCCCGTAATCTTGGTGTCGCCTTTGACAACGATCTCAGATTGACACAGCAAGTCAATAGCATCTGTCATTCCGCAGCATTGGCCATTTATAGAATTGGTCAAATTCGGAAATATCTTGATATGAAAACCACGGAAAGACTCATCCACGCATTTGTGACGTCACGCCTTGACTACTGTAACTGTCTTCTTTATGCCTTACCACAATATCTGATTGGTAAGCTTCAGCGTGTACAGAATTCTGCGGCTAGGCTTACTGCAATGAAACGCAACCACGTCAGTGACATATTAAGGGACCTTCACTGGTTGCCAATCACCGAACGCATTGAATACAAGATACTGCTTATAACTTACAAATGCCTTCATGGTCTGGCCCCTTCTTACCTGACAGAACTCTTGAAGAAACACGATCCTCCTCGGACTCTTAGATCTTCATCCATGGACCTGCTGGATCCACCATGTGTAATTCATACCCGTACGTATGGCGAGCGTGCGTTTTCGGCAGCTGCCCCGAAACTGTGGAATTCGCTTCCCACCAAGGTTCGATCTGCTTCCACTGTCGAACAGTTTAAGTGCAAGCTGAAGCACTACCTTTTCACTCGTGTGTAATTTTGGCAATTCTGTATCTATATTGACGTTTGCGCTTCAATTGTGTTTGCCTTTTACTCATGTATATATTTTGTTAATTTGTTATGGTATTTTATGATTGTACAGATTGTGCGTATTCTTAATTTTTAAATTTTTATGTTTTAAATTTTTAAATTTTAAATTTTAAATTTTTAAATTTTAAATTTTAAATTTTTAAATTTTAAATTTGAATTTTTAATTGATTGATTTTATCTTTGTGCGGCGCATTGTGTTTCCTTGCGGTTTGAAATGCGTCTTTTAAATGCCTGTTTATTATTATTATTATAGACATTTTATTCCTATTGATTCCAATATCCAAATTAATCGGAAAATGATGTTCTTTGATGATATATATTTGCATTTCTAGAGTATAGTAGTTCAGTAGGAATTGCACAGGTATGTAGTCAAGTGGATATCTTGTTCACAGTCGTGTCGTGCAGTATGATTGCTGAGATTTGTACCAGCGCCCATTCATGAATGTATTGTATATGCTTGCTCAACTGATGATGTTTGCACCCCCGCAACACGCATACTTATATAATAGAACAATAGTTTCTTGTCCCTTCATTCGATTGTCCCTGGATGACTACATCACAGTAGTACATAATTATGCACACGAAGACACGGTATTAACCTTGCATATTACGATTAAATTCGAGTGCCTCCCCCTCTTTTGCTTCTGTTACCTCTTTAATTCTTACTGAAGATTCCGAAATCAAAGACAGATGGAAACAGTACTGCCAAAAGTTATATGCGTCACAAGATGGGATTCAAGTTGATGATAACACTCTCAACAATGCCATGTCTGAACCAGATATTCTGAAGAGTGAAGTGGAACAAGCTATGAAGAAATTGAAGATTGGTAAATCTCCTGGAGCTGATAATATTCCCGCAGAACTCCTAAAGGAAAGTGATAAAGAAGGCATTGAAGTGATCCATAGATTATGCACCAAGATTTGGAGATCAACTGAATGGCCAACGGACTGGAAGAAGGCAGTCTTCCTCCCTCTCCCAAAGAAAGGAGACACCAGAGAGTGTGTTAACAACCGCACGATAGCCTTAATTTCACATTGCAGTAAGGTTCTACTACATATCATTGCAGAAAGGATCCGACAACACTTGGAGAATGAGTTACCACCTGAACAGGCAGGTTTCAGGAAAGGGCGAGGTACAAGAAACCAAAAAGGTAACCTGAGGAACCTGATGGAAAAGAGCTTGGAATTTCAACAACCCCTATATCTATGCTTCATTGATTACTCTAAGGCATTTGACTGCGTTCAACATTCGAGGCTATGGTTGATAATGCAAGAAATGGGTTTCTCTCTTCACATCATTGAGCTGATTAAATCCCTCTACAAAGATCAAGAGGCTACAGTAAGAACAGAAAAGGGCAATTGTGACTGGTTCTCTATTGGACAAGGCGTTCGTCAAGGATGTATCCTGTCACCTTACCTTTTCAACATTTATGCAGGATACATCATGAGGCAAGCTTTTGATGGAGTGGAAGGTCAAGTTTCAATAGGAGTTCGCACCATAACCAATCTCCAATATGCTGACGATACCACCCTGATAGCTAGAACTGGAGCTGAACTTCAACTTCTAATACACAGAGTGAAATCATCCAGTGAAAAGTTTGGATTCTTCCTGAATGTTAAGAAGACCAAAGTCATGATTTGCGGAGGAAACAGCAACCAACAAGTGAAGGTCGATAATGACACAGTAGATTGGGTAGATCAATTCAATTTCCTTGGATCACTAATTCTTAAAGATGGTGGAAGCTCGGGAGAGATAAAAAGACGTCTGGCAATGGCTAAAACATCAGCAAGTTCCCTATCAACCATTTGGAAGGATAGAGGAATCACAAAGGCCACAAAAATACGTATTATGAAGGCACTAATCTTTCCGGTTGCAACATATGGAGCTGAAACATGGTCAGTCGGAATAGCAGATTCAAAGAAAATATCAGCTTTTGAAATGTGGTGTTGGCGCAAGATGCTAGGAATATCGTGGAAAGAGCATAAGACAAATGAATTTGTCAGAAGCCAGATTGGGAACCAAACTTCTCTGTATACAAAGATCATGCGCAACAAGCTACAATACTTTGGACATATTGCTAGACGTGAGGGTGACAATCTAGAAAAGATGATAATACAAGGAGCTATCGAAGGAAGACGCAAACGTGGCAGACCAAAGCTTCGTTGGACTGATGGCATTAAAGAAGCAACTGGTTTATCTCTTATCTCTGCGCATCGCATGTCACAAAATAGACAACGGTGGCGCTCCATCATCAATAGGGTCACAAAGAATCAGCCATGATCCATAGAACGACGACGACGACGACCTCTTTACTGAAATGGTAAATCGCTAAATTCGGCCAATGTCTGCGAATCGACTATAAAACCGAGTTAAACTCCCGCGGAATCTGAACTATCATTTTCAAGAGTGATCTTGAGGTCAAATTTTTAAAAAAGACTTAAAAGTCTTTTTTGGAGATTAATGTCTTGAAATATTCCTAATAAGGCAATCTATTGTCCGCACGTGCGTTATGCCCATTAGTTATCAATGCCGGGATTAGCATTAAGTTAATCCGTTAGATGATGATCGATCGCCGAGACTCGAACCAAATGGACATTTTACTGACCCACAAGACATTGCTTCAGCGACACCTACATCAAAACCTAGTGCCGCGCACATTAATGCTATCCACAAACAGAAGTACTTCCGGTACTTTTTTCCGAAATTGTCACACATTTTTTACATTTGGGCCAACTTGGGCCATAACAAAATTACATGCAATAGATGTGGAAAATAGTCTACTTTAATTTGCTTTATGTTATAATGTCCGCACTTATCCGCGTAAAAATATGATAACAGTATGAAAAATAAGTGTTTTATACTTATAAATTGTGGGGAATTGTCGAAAATGTCGTAGCTTTCGCTATAATCGTCCAAATTTGATCGCGTTTTTGCTGTCATAACTCGTAACTTCGCAAGGAATTAGATACTGGCGAAATTTATTTACTGGCCGGGGTCACGAAGAAATGTTCTCGAAAATGTTTCTCCGCTAAAGGTCACAACCGGTCGTTTTCAAAACAGGTCCCTACAGTCAATAGTTAGGTCACCCAAGCCCTATTATGAAAGCTATGAAGATTGTTAAACGGGGTCAGTCACAAACATGCACAAACACAATAGTCAAACGACCTTGCTATTGTCATGCTATTGTCAACACTCCCTACACAGAGGTTTGCTGTGCAAATCTGTACGATGATATTCGCATGTAATGTCTATGGCAGATTTCATTCCTTGGTATAAAGCTATGAGGTTTCCGTGGTCTTCGCTATCTCCAAGCAGATAGAGCAATACGTACACGGACTTTTTTGTAGACGAGGGTTCATTTCATGATTTGGTGAGGTTTAGAATGAGTTAGGATTCCTGTAATTTTGAAGACCACGGATTTTCAAAACGTGAATTGTCCAACATTTTACGACATAAATTTGGTCACCAAACGTATTCAAAACTATACATTTTACCATTCTGCAGATGTTATTGACCCTCCTCTATAATTCTACATGATTTTTAACACGTTTCTCAGTTTTTGAGAAGCCCAAATAGACCATTTTCCGAAGCTATTTCTAGCAAATATTGCAGTCACTTATACTCTATTGTTTTCTTGCGTATAACAAAATATGACATGCAGCGTGACCTCCCTACTGGCTGCCTAGTACGATCAAGTAGAGTGATGCGCGGTCGACTGACAGAAACTCGTAACGCAGGCTTCTAATGAATAGGATGCTTGGAGTGGTAGGGCCTTTCATGGTAACTGACTGGTACAAAGGCGTAATCGGATAAGTGGTACTTGAGAGGGTACTCGAATTGGATTTAAAATGTCGTGCACACTCCTTTCTATTTAACACCTCCCTGGTCTTACTAACTTATTAAAACCAGTCCCGGACATTTACAAGCAGAGTATTTCACATGGGAAGTTTGCAATTTTGTCGATATCGAAAGTGAAATGTTACAAAAGTAGCGTAACATTGATCTGACAAACAGCTGTCTTAAACAGCGAAATTACAAAATTGTCATATATTCATATAAATGAGGGTTTTAGTCATTATTATTTCCTAAATCATTTTACGACGTGACAATTTAAGTAGATACAAAGAGATTGTAAGAGTAACATTTGGAACCATTGTCATTTTGTCCATTGTCCATTCATGCGATCGCATTTATTTTGATGTTTGTGCGGATTGCAGACTATGTGCATAGGAGGAACATCTTTCGAGGGAAATCTTTTTCAACTTATGAGCTAAATAACTGTGCTATCCTTTTTATCTAACAGAATAAATGATGTTTTTGCATCATGTGGCTCTAGAAACAAAATTGATGAAGTGTTAAAATCTCACGGATATAACTATAGTAGATTCATAAACTCTGGCGCATCGGTATCGATTTTGGACCTCGTCCATTGGGCGTTAGAGGAACCCATTTTGACCAATGATGAAACAGCGGTACTTTTATAGATGTTATTATCATGATTATTTGCGCTCCATAATCAAATGCTATTCATGATAGTGTGGCTTTATGAATAGGGCTGATCATATAACTTTACAATCACGACAACCAAAAACTTAATCCAGCAGCTTCAAATGTGTTATCTCTTTGGAAGCGGTTACCACAATAAAAACAAATCGACCATCATCGACCGTATACAGGTTTCGAAAGAAAAATATTATGTATGTCATTTTACCTCTTCATAATTTAGTGGATACTTTTTTATTATTTTCCGTTTTTATTATGCACGTGGAATAAAGGAAACATTAAAATGAAAATAACAGTTCTACGTATTTATTTGCGAGAAAACACTGGAAAATAATTCAATAATCATTTTTTATATACCTAGCTAGGTACAAAACCATTTGTCCTAATTAAATGGAAAAACAGTTATATCAACCAAGATACGGATTATAAACGTTACTTTAAGTATTTCTGGCATTGAGACCACCTGAATACCTTTATCAATTTATCTGAATAACAATACATTTCTTTATCGTTATACCGATAATCCAACCGCAAGTTCCCTGTCACTAGATACATAGTGGTGACTACAATCACAGTAGTACATGCACACGAAGACACGGTATTAACCTTGCATATTACGATTAAATTCGAGCGCCTCCCCCTCTTTTGCTTCTGTTACCTATTTACTGAAATGGTAAATCGCTAAAATCGGCCAATGTCTGCGAATCGACTATAGTTTCCCTTGGTAGCTCAAATGGTAAAGCGTTCGCTTGGAGAACGGAAGATCCGGGTTCGAAATCGATCCTTCTGCTCTGCACAATGTCATATAATTGTTTTTCTCGTCAAAATCTTTTTTTTTGTGTGATTTATTTATGAATGCATGGTTCATTTCTTTTTCATAAGTCAACAGATCCCCACCATTCTATTCTGGTATAAATAATCCCAAAGCAACAAACAAACCTCGGCATAATGCTCGGGATTAGAGACTTTAAAGTTGTATTGTATTTCCTCTAAAGACGCGACGTAATATAACACGGACGGCCCATGATGTGACGTTTTGAAAAAGATGGTTTTCATGACAATGTTTAGCTGCATTTACACCTGATTTTCCTCATTATGCGTATATGTGTCTTTTGAAACTAATTTTGAGTGGGTGAAGGGTAACCTGAGTACATTTGCACCCATACGGAATATCGAGTAAGAGACATGGTCATCATCAATCATCATAAAACAATCATAAATAAATTAAAAACCCAACAAAATTGATTTGACGAAAGAAAACAAATCCGTGACATTGTGCAGGAACGCACCCCAGACCTCCTGTTCTTCAAGCGAACGCTTTACCATCTACGCTTTCAAGGGAAACTAGTTATAAACGGGAGATTCAAAATTTACTGTTAAGTGCCAAATTTTTATCATCTTAAACACTATTACTATTTCAAACACGAAGGATATCAAACAACTCATTATAATGTGCCACTGTATAGATGGATTATTTACGACGTTGTAAAATAAGGGATTTACGGACGTTTTCATCTCAAATTTGCTACCATTTCTTCCAGTTCATGTCAGTTTTTACGCCAATGTAGTAGCATGAAATCTCACATTTCGGGACGTTGGTGACTGAATATATTGATTCGATAAAACAGTATGAAGTAAAACAGATGTATGCTTCATTGTAGGTTAGTGGGTAAACGATCAGCGGTCTTCTTTTGTATATATTTCGTCCTAAATAAGTGTTAGTTATTTATAAATAGGTAATCGAATAAATTTGAATTTTTCGTGTTTACATTAGGACGCCCTCGTACCTAATAATTTGGGGTCAAATCTAGGTGGCGTTTCGACTGTATAGTGGGCGGTAATTTAGGCAACGGCCACCTGTCAGCACTGTTTGGCTGACGGTATCCTGTTCCCGCTTGCAACGGGAATGCGTTGCTGTAATTTAGGCGACGGTTTCCAGTCACCAATACTTGCTAACGGTACATCGTTCGGCGTTTACGCTTACAAACGGGAATGCGTCGACGGTACCGCGCCATTTTGTCCCGAAGCAATGGTCATGACGTCATGACGTTGTATTGGATTTACGTGCAAAATATATGCCCTTGGCATCATACTTTCCCAGGTGTATGGGTCCACTTTAAATTTCAGATGTTCTAAAATGGATGGTTTTCTAAACAATTTGATAAAGAAACACAATCCACACACCTCAGAATTGAAGAAAAAAATTGCTTAAAATAAGTCCACTTTTTGTGCCTTTGAACAGAGTGTTTGCCGGGAATGTAGAATTACACAGCGCATAACCCATGACTCCGGTGCATGTTCGCTGAATATTAATGAGGCAAATGTCCAATTAATAAAATTAAATATTAATAAAATATTCGCATTTTTTGGGGTTAAATTAGTACGGTTGGTGTAGTGGATGGAACGTTGACATGGGGAGCGAAAGGTTGTGAGTTCGAGTCCCGTTATGATCACTTTTGTTTTATATGCGGGGTCTTGCCGCTATGGATTTGTTTGGCCTGCCGGCATCATCTGTATGCGTGCCCACACGGACAGCGCTGCTGGCGTTGACCGTATAAATGACGCCATTTTTTGTGTTCAAAAATGTCAATTTTTTTTACCGTTCTTTCAAAAATAAGGAGTATAATCCAATTGACCAATGATGAAACAGCGGTACTTTTATAGATGTTATTATCATGATTATTTGCGCTCCATAATTAAATGCTATTCATGATAGTGTGGCTTTATGAATAGGGCTGATCATATAACTTTACAATCACGACAACCAAAAACTTAATCCAGCAGCTTCAAATGTGTTATCTCTTTGGAAGCGGTTACCACAATAAAAACAAATCGACCATCATCGACCGTATACAGGTTTCGAAAGAAAAATATTATGTATGTCATTTTACCTCTTCATAATTTAGTGGATACTTTTTTATTATTTTCCGTTTTTATTATGCACGTGGAATAAAGGAAACATTAAAATGAAAATAACAGTTCTACGTATTTATTTGCGAGAAAACACTGGAAAATAATTCAATAATCATTTTTTATATACCTAGCTAGGTACAAAACCATTTGTCCTAATTAAATGGAAAAACAGTTATATCAACCAAGATACGGATTATAAACGTTACTTTAAGTATTTCTGGCATTGAGACCACCTGAATACCTTTATCAATTTATCTGAATAACAATACATTTCTTTATCGTTATACCGATAATCCAACCGCAAGTTCCCTGTCACTAGATACATAGTGGTGACTACAATCACAGTAGTACATGCACACGAAGACACGGTATTAACCTTGCAAATTACGATTAAATTCGAGCGCCTCCCCCTCTTTTGCTTCTGTTACCTATTTACTGAAATGGTAAATCGCTAAAATCGGCCAATGTCTGCGAATCGACTATAGTTTCCCTTGGTAGCTCAAATGGTAAAGCGTTCGCTTGGAGAACGGAAGATCCGGGTTCGAAATCGATCCTTCTGCTCTGCACAATGTCATATAATTGTTTTTCTCGTCAAAATCTTTTTTTTTGTGTGATTTATTTATGAATGCATGGTTCATTTCTTTTTCATAAGTCAACAGATCCCCACCATTCTATTCTGGTATAAATAATCCCAAAGCAACAAACAAACCTCGGCATAATGCTCGGGATTAGAGACTTTAAAGTTGTATTGTATTTCCTCTAAAGACGCGACGTAATATAACACGGACGGCCCATGATGTGACGTTTTGAAAAAGATGGTTTTCATGACAATGTTTAGCTGCATTTACACCTGATTTTCCTCATTATGCGTATATGTGTCTTTTGAAACTAATTTTGAGTGGGTGAAGGGTAACCTGAGTACATTTGCACCCATACGGAATATCGAGTAAGAGACATGGTCATCATCAATCATCATAAAACAATCATAAATAAATTAAAAACCCAACAAAATTGATTTGACGAAAGAAAACAAATCCGTGACATTGTGCAGGAACGCACCCCAGACCTCCTGTTCTTCAAGCGAACGCTTTACCATCTACGCTTTCAAGGGAAACTAGTTATAAACGGGAGATTCAAAAAATTTACTGTTAAGTGCCAAATTTTTATCATCTTAAACACTATTACTATTTCAAACACGAAGGATATCAAACAACTCATTATAATGTGCCACTGTATAGATGGATTATTTACGACGTTGTAAAATAAGGGATTTACGGACGTTTTCATCTCAAATTTGCTACCATTTCTTCCAGTTCATGTCAGTTTTTACGCCAATGTAGTAGCATGAAATCTCACATTTCGGGACGTTGGTGACTGAATATATTGATTCGATAAAACAGTATGAAGTAAAACAGATGTATGCTTCATTGTAGGTTAGTGGGTAAACGATCAGCGGTCTTCTTTTGTATATATTTCGTCCTAAATAAGTGTTAGTTATTTATAAATAGGTAATCGAATAAATTTGAATTTTTCGTGTTTACATTAGGACGCCCTCGTACCTAATAATTTGGGGTCAAATCTAGGTGGCGTTTCGACTGTATAGTGGGCGGTAATTTAGGCAACGGCCACCTGTCAGCACTGTTTGGCTGACGGTATCCTGTTCCCGCTTGCAACGGGAATGCGTTGCTGTAATTTAGGCGACGGTTTCCAGTCACCAATACTTGCTAACGGTACATCGTTCGGCGTTTACGCTTACAAACGGGAATGCGTCGACGGTACCGCGCCATTTTGTCCCGAAGCAATGGTCATGACGTCATGACGTTGTATTGGATTTACGTGCAAAATATATGCCCTTGGCATCATACTTTCCCAGGTGTATGGGTCCACTTTAAATTTCAGATGTTCTAAAATGGATGGTTTTCTAAACAATTTGATAAAGAAACACAATCCACACACCTCAGAATTGAAGAAAAAAATTGCTTAAAATAAGTCCACTTTTTGTGCCTTTGAACAGAGTGTTTGCCGGGAATGTAGAATTACACAGCGCATAACCCATGACTCCGGTGCATGTTCGCTGAATATTAATGAGGCAAATGTCCAATTAATAAAATTAAATATTAATAAAATATTCGCATTTTTTGGGGTTAAATTAGTACGGTTGGTGTAGTGGATGGAACGTTGACATGGGGAGCGAAAGGTTGTGAGTTCGAGTCCCGTTATGATCACTTTTGTTTTATATGCGGGGTCTTGCCGCTATGGATTTGTTTGGCCTGCCGGCATCATCTGTATGCGTGCCCACACGGACAGCGCTGCTGGCGTTGACCGTATAAATGACGCCATTTTTTGTGTTCAAAAATGTCAATTTTTTTTACCGTTCTTTCAAAAATAAGGAGTATAATCACATTACAAACACATTTTGTGCAAGAGAAACACACAAATTTGGCAAAAATGGCAGAATAAAAATCCGTTCGTTATAAATAAATGGATACGGTTAAATAATAAAATAATCACAATTATACTCGTCGATCTCTGTGGCGTGCATACGTTGGCCATATCGTTGGCAATCGGTAATCACGGGTTCGATTCCCGTATATTCCTTGTTGTCCTTTTATTTTTCTATTTTTATAGGGGATTAATGTAACATCATTGTTTGTCAATTTTTATAAATTATAAAGGCCGCCCATGCGTTTATAGTTTTTCTTTTTATTTATTTATCTATCATTTATCTCTTGATTTATTTAACTTTGTATCTAAACAATTAAAATGCGTAAACAATTATATTATTGCTCGATAAATAAGTGATTTAACTTGAGTTCAGTTTGATAATGATAGCAAAACCATTTTACCAGTGTGCCCAATAATTTCTCCTTTGCACACTTTGTTTATACATTCAGAGATGTCACTTTTAGCTTGTTATAGCTAGGCTTCTCCTTTGCACACTTTGTTTATACATTCAGAGATGTCACTTTTAGCTTGTTATAGCTAGGCTAATAATATACAATTGTAAGCAAGTTTGTGACCTCTTTGTGTTTAGGCTGGTAACACAATCCCATAGTGCATTTCGTTAAAACAGTGTAAATTATTTTTTCAACGATACGTATCACGTGATAACCACGATCGTTTTCGCAAAATATCGTAAAATGGCGCGGTACCCCACCCCCCCTTATACATGGGCAGTATTATGGAGTTGCAAAATGATGGCGCCCCTACTTGCCCGCCCCCGTTAGCGTCATACATTCGCTACCATTCGTCATTTGGAGTTCGTCAGTTCGTCAAATTTTTACTCGGGGCGGGGCGGGTCGGTCACTAACGGGGTGCAATCAATAATACGAGCGTAGTTGAACAGCTGTCGCAGCATTTGAAAAGCGCGGAACTCCCGCCAAATAACCATGCACCTTTTCCTGAATCACCCAAAAGAACGGGAAATAATCGCTTCCGATTAGTAACTTATGATGGTAATGATAGAATACATATAAAGTATAAAATAATAGAGAAATGTGAAATTCAATTTTTGAAACAGGTGCCGGGTTGACACTGACCTTAACCATGTAAAATGCTGGTTGTGGCTCTACCAGCATTTTTGAATCGACGTTTTGTTGTACAAAGAGGGCTGATTTATCTCAATCCTTATAGGTGTAAGTTCATACATGTAATACAATTGTAAAAATATACAAACCTCAGTTGTTATCACATATTTTTGTAATTGAGGGCGCTGCCTCCACCACATCTCTTAATGCCCCTTTAATTGATCAATGATCGAATGTCTTGTTTTATATTTCGGCATGAATAAACGCTTCTTATTTTGATCTACGCAATTTTATAATTTTGTTGTTGTTGTATTTACCGCAGGGCGCCCTCGCCTTGATAATTTGGGGTCAAATCGAAGATGCCTGTCAACTAATAATATTCAGTGGGGGGGGGGGGGGGGGGGGGGGGTACCGCGCCATTTTGTCCCGAAGCAATGGTTATGACGTCACATGACGCGTTGTCCATGGTTTAAAGTCACGGTAGAGGCGCACAAAAGGCATTGTTATAAAGTGTAACATGTTGATACTATTAGTAAAGTACTGCATTCAATTCCGTTATTTGCCCACATCCGATTATGACAATACATATAACAATGCTTTACAATATAGCATTTTCAGACCAGCGAGGTCACCGCTATACAGTCACCGATTCACACTCGAGTGCCTGTGAGGACACGCCCAGTCAATCTCTAATGCATAACAAGATACTGTGAGCACTAAGCGTTCCTTATACAATGGTACATTCCCGGGACTACACACATAAACAATTTTTTTATTAAAATTGCGTTTATATTAGTTTTTGCAAGATTAAAACACAGCATTAATTCAATTTATCTGTTACAACTTATTAAATTGTTTGCCAACAATTAATTTATCTTTCAAAGTATTTTTTTTTCTCAAGTGTTTATTTTACTTTTCCTAGCAATTATATTTCATGTTCACGAAACTAAATGTTTTTGTTATACGCAAAAGTGTTTGATGATTCGCCGGCGAACGCACAATCGTTAATTGTGGCAAACGCGTATGAATTAATGTTTTTCGATGCGCAAGCGTACACACAAATGTTTTAATGCGACGCAAACATACTATTGTACTGATGCGTGTACTTCGATGCGAACGCGTACGCTTAAGTGTTTTTGATGCGCATGGGTACGCACAATCATGAATTGCTGCAAATGCGTAGGCACAAGTGTTTTAGATGCCCATGCGTACGCGCGAGTGAGTTTTTATGCGATCGTGTACGTACTAGTGTTTCGATACGTGTGCGTATGGATAAGTGTATTTCGATAAGAAGTGTTTTTTAATGTGCACGTGAACGACCGATTATAACTGTTAAAAATAATGTTAAAAATAAGAAAACACAACTTACAATTTCAAAACAAGGACAACTTTTTAAAAATATCACTCGAAATTCACAATTCTATCGGGTAGCACAACTTTCTGGGGGGGAGCACATACATTGACTGAGACAGTGTCAATGGGGGGGGGGGGGGGGGGGGGGCACAGTTTGAAAAGGGGATGCACATGTATAAACCATTTTAAGTATAATGTTAAATGGGCACACTTAGTGGTGTTGACATTTCTTTATTTTAATTAAGTTACTTCAGAATTCAAGGCGAACATAAAATATTACCATTATTATTGTTTCTACTCACAAAAGAAAGAAGCAAAACTTGATTAAAACTATACCATCCCTATTTATTGATGTTGTTCTATGTGAATATCGTTCGCGTTATGTATCACACATACTGCAGGGGGACACTGTCTACGTTAAATGCTGATCTTGTCAGATCAGCACATACATTGACTGTTACAGTGTCTACGGGTAGCACAATTTGACATGGGGATGCACATGTATAACACATTGGAAGTAAATTGTTAATGCAATCTCAGATTACTAATAGTCTCAAATAGTAGCCGAATAATGAGCAACGACCGATTATAACTGTTAAAAATAAAGTTAAACACAAATAAGCACAACGTACAATTCTACAACAAGAACAACTTTTAAAAAATATCATTTAAAATTCATATTTCTATCGGGTAGCACAACTTTTCCTACGGGGGGCACATACATTGACTGTTACAGTGTCTACGGGTAGCACAATTTGACATGTGGATGCACATGTATAACACATTGGAAGTAAATTGTTAATGCAATCTCAGATTATAAATAGTCTCAAATAGTAGCCGAATAATGAGCAACGACCGATTATAACTGTTAAAAATAAAGTTACACACAAATAAACACAACGTACAATTCTACAACGAGAACAACTTTAAAAAAATATCATTTAAAATTCATATTTCTATCGGGTAGCACAACTTTTCCTACGGGGGGCACATACATTGACTGTGACAGTGTCTACGGGTAGCACAATTTGACATGGGGATGCACATGTATAACACATTGGAAGTAAATTGTTAATGCAATCTCAGATTACAAATAGTCTCAAATAGTAGCCGAATAATGAACAACGACAGATTATAACTGTTAAAAATAAAGTTAAACACAAATAAACACAACGTACAATTCTACAACAAGAACAACTTGTAAAAAATATCATTTAAAATTCATATTTCTATCGGGTAGCCGTTTTTCCTACGGGGCACATACATTGACTGTGGCAGTGTCTACGGGTAGCACAATTTGACATGAGGATGCACATGTATAACACATTGGAAGTCAATTGTTAATGCAATCTCAGATTACTAATAGCCTCAAATAGTAGCCGAATAATGAGCAACGGCCGATTATAACTGTTAAAAATAAATAAATAATATATAGACTCGGACAAACTGGCGAGAATTAAATTAACAAAGACCTTAAAAATACACAGCCTCGAACCCGGTCCCTCTCGCTATCACGGCGATCGGTTACTCCACTAGGCTACAGGGACTGTGCTTACATGGATACCAATTGAAAATCATTTAACATTCATATTTCTATCGGGTAGCACAACTTTTCCTAGGGGGGGGGGGGGGGGGGGGGGGGCACATACATTGACTGTGACAGTGTCTACGGGTAGCACAATTTGACATGGGGATGCACATGTATAACACACTGGAAGTAAATTGTTAATGCGATCTCAGATTACTAATAGTCTCAAATAATAGCCGAATAATGAGCAACGACCGATTATAACTGTTAAAAATAAAGTTAAACACAAATAATAAACACAACGTACAATTCTACAACAAGAACAACTTTTAAAAAATATCGTTTAAAATTCATATTTCTATCGGGTAGCACAACTTTTCCTAGGGGGGGGGGGGGGGGGGCGGGGCACATACATTGACTGTGACAGTGGCTACGGGTAGCACAATTTGACATGGGGATGCACATGTATAACACACTGGAAGTAAATTGTTAATGCGATCTCAGATTACTAATAGTCTCAAATAAAAGCCGAATAATAAGCAACGACAGAATATAACTGATAAAAATAAAGTTAAACACAAATAAACACAACGTACAATTCTACAACAAGAACAACTTTAACAAAATATCATTTAAAATTCATATTTCTATCGGGTAGCACAACTTTTCCTACGGGGGGCACATACATTGACTGTGACAGTGTCTACGGGTAGCACAATTTGACATGGGGATGCACATGTATAACACATTGGAAGTAAATTGTTAATGCAATCTCAGATTACAAATAGTCTCAAATAGTAGCCGAATAATGAACAACGACAGATTATAACTGTTAAAAATAAAGTTAAACACAAATAAACACAACGTACAATTCTACAACAAGAACAACTTGTAAAAAATATAATTTAAAATTCATATTTCTATCGGGTAGCACAACTTTTCCTACGGGGCACATACATTGACTGTGGCAGTGTCTACGGGTAGCACAATTTGACATGAGGATGCACATGTATAACACATTGGAAGTCAATTGTTAATGCAATCTCAGATTACTAATAGCCTCAAATAGTAGCCGAATAATGAGCAACGGCCGATTATAACTGTTAAAAATAAATAAATAATATATAGACTCGGACAAACTGGCGAGAATTAAATTAACAAAGACCTTGAAAATACACAACCTCGAACCCGGTCCCTCTCGCTATCGCGGCGATCGGTTACTCCACTAGGCTACAGGGACTGTGCTTACATGGATACCAGACGAACGAGCTATTATGTATACAAAGTCTTTATGAAAGCCTCTAGCAGCCGAAATACATGAGTAAATAATAACAATTGATGATGGCCTATAAGCATGATTCTAGCAGAATCTATGACGAGCGAAACTTAATTAAATAAACGCGAGGATCAAGCAAATGTTAAAAATAAAGTTAAACACAAATAAACACAACGTACAATTCTACGACAAGAACAACTTTAAAAAAATATCATTTAAAATACATATTTCTATCGGGTAGCACAACTTTTCCTACGGGGGGCACATACATTGACTGTGACAGTGTCTACGGGTAGCACAATTTGACATGGGGATATTTCAAATTGTGCTACCCGTAGACACTGTCACAGTCAATGTATGTGCCCCCCGTAGGAAAAGTTGTGCTACCCGATAGAAATATGAATTTTAAATGATATTTTGTTAAAGTTGTTCTTGTTGTAGAATTGTACGTTGTGTTTATTTTTGTTTAACTTTATTTTTATCAGTTATATTCTGTCGTTGCTTATTATTCGGCTACTATTTGAGACTATTAGTAATCTGAGATCGCATTAACAATTTACTTCCAGTGTGTTATACATGTGCATCCCCATGTCAAATTGTGCTACCCGTAGCCACTGTCACAGTCAATGTATGTGCCCCGCCCCCCCCCCCCCCCCCCCCCCCCGTATGAAAAGGTGTGCTACCCGATAGAAATATGAATTTGAAATGATATTTTTTTAAAGTTGTTCTTGTCGTAGAATTGTACGTTGTGTTTATTTGTGTTTAACTTTATTTGTAACAGTTATAATCGGTCGTTGCTCATTATTTGGCTACTATTTGAGGCTATTAGTAATCTGAGATTGCATTAACAATTGACTTCCAATGTGTTATACATGTGCATCCCCATGTCAAATTGTGCTACCCGTAGAAACTGTCACAGTCAATGTATGTGCCCCCCGTAGGAAAAGTTGTGCTACCCGATAGAAATATGAATTTTAAATGATATTTCTTAAAAGTTGTTCTTGTTGTAGAATTGTACGTTGTGTTTATTATTTGTGTTTAACTTTATTTTTAACAGTTATAATCGGTCGTTGCTCATTATTCGGCTACTATTTGAGACTATTAGTAATCTGAGATTGCATTAACAATTTACTTCCAATGTGTTATACATGTGAATCCCCATGTCAAATTGTGCTACCCGTAGACACTGTCACAGTCAATGTATGTGCCCCCCCCCCCCCCCCCCCTAGGAAAAGTTGTGCTACCCGATAGAAATATGAATGTTAAATGATTTTTTTTTAAAGTTGTTCTTGTTATAGAATTGTACGTTGTGTTTATTTGTGTTTAACTTTATTTTTTACAGTTATAATCTGTCGTTGC
Source organism: Ophiura sarsii (assembly GCA_035610835.1). Lineage (NCBI taxonomy): Eukaryota > Metazoa > Echinodermata > Ophiuroidea > Amphilepidida > Ophiuridae > Ophiura > Ophiura sarsii. The sequence continues at coordinate 72,132,569 of CM069450.1, read as the reverse complement.
TCATTATTCGGCTACTATTTGAGACTATTAGTAATCTGAGATCGCATTAACAATTTACTTCCGATGTGTTATACATGTGCATCCCCATGTCAAATTGTGCTACCCGTAGACACTGTCACAGTCAATGTATGTGCCCCCCGTAGGAAAAGTTGTGCTACCCGATAGAAATATGAATTTTTAAATGATATTTTTTTAAAGTTGTTCTTGTCGTATAATTGTACGTTGTGTTTATTTGTGTTTAACTTTATTTTTAACAGTTATAATCGGTCGTTGCTCATTATTCGGCTACTATATGAGGCTATTAGTAATCTGAGATTGCATTAACAATTGACTTCCAATGTGTTATACATGTTCATCCCCATGTCAAAGTGTGCTACCCGTAGACACTGTCACAGTCAATGTATGTGCCCCCCGTAGGAAAATTTGTGCTACCCGATAGAAATATGAATTTTAAACGATATTTTTTAAAAGTTGTTCTTGTTGTAGAATTGTACGTTGTGTTTATTTGTGTTTAACTTTATTTTTAACAGTTATAATCGGTCGTTGCTCATTATTCGGCTACTATTTGAGACTATTAGTAATCTGATAGGTCAAATTCCGCTTTGGCCACAAAAGATTTTAAATTTCAATTTAAAAAAAATTGAAAATTACCCCCCGCCCGCACACGCCCCGTGGCATATTTCAACACCAAGGCCTAAACCTTAACCATCTCCCGTACCCCACCCGTCCCTCCCCTCCCTGTCCCCTCCCGGGCCGCCCCCGTCGAGTGGCATATCCGTTACGCAATTTAGCATCACATTTTTTCATTAACCCCTGTCTCCCAAACCACATTACATCATTACACACAACCCCCATTCGTCACCGCCCCGCCCGCCCCTCCCCGTGGCATACCTCAACCCCAAAGCCCAAAGTTCCCCGCCCGCAATTTATCTCAACGCCAAGGCCTAACCTTAACTATCTCCCGTAGCGCAGCGTACTTCTCCAATATTTGTCCGCCCGCGTGTCACATACAGTATCAAATCCCACATCTGACACCATCGTTACGCAATTTAATAATACATTTCTTTATTGACCCCATCCCAAACTACATAACCATAACATAACCTAGGCCCTAAAGGGATCATTACACACAACCCCTAACCGCCCCGCCCCCGCCCCGTGGCTTATGAAACCCCAAGGCCTAAACCGAAACCAACTCCCGTGGCGCAGCGTATTTCTCCAATATTTGCCCGCCCGCGTGTGTAGGGGGGGCGTGGTGTAGTGCGTGTGCGCGTTTATTTTGCATGGCGCACTGCTGCTCGCTATGTGTAACGCGCGCCGACTGCATGGTTACAGTGTACGCAGAGAAAAACAAACATGGCCCGTAGAAATTAGTCTCAAAAGCCGGGCTGAAAAGGCCTAAATTGGACATCATTTTGCTCATATCTCGGTCAATTCTGTACGGTTTTCGGCCATTTATAGCTTATAACCTGTCTCAAGACATCATCTATTATCGGTGCAATATTCACGGCTTTAAGATGCAAATTGAGAAAGCCTTTTCAGGATACATACACACATACATACATACATACAACATACGGTGAATTATAGTAAGACTAGCGCGACGCCCGTCCTTCGGACGGGCTCTCCCGCTAGGGAGTAGGGCCTACCAGATAGAACACCTACAAAATGAAACATGATCATTTTACGAAACATGAATCTGTTTTCGTTCATAAATATTGTTGCACTTGGGCCTAAAGCATGAAATGAAAAATGTCACAAAAAGTGAACCAAAATGCCGAGTGCCAGCGAACAAGAATGTTTACAACATCTACATTCCTGACGCATACTACACCTTTGACTACAGGGTGTCCCTAAAAAAATTGTGCACATGTTTGCGGTTTAATATATTGATACACACGAAATGGGAAAACACTCAGCTTTCAGATGCCGTTTATTTGAACTGATTTGGATTTGTCAATCCTGAGATATACCCAGTTTATCAAAGCTACCCAAAAAATCGACGTTGCGCCACTTTTACAGAAAGAATGATTATGAGCGCCCGTCAAAACGATACTAACATTGGTCTATCCATGGGCATCAATTGTCTTGAAACATTGGGCTGGGCATTTGACCAGAATTGTTTAAAAGAGGCTGAGGAACAAAAATGATGTCCTTGGAATATGTGGTAAGGGATTTCTACAAGCAGTTATTCTGGGATCACTCTGTAGTGCACGCCGCACGTTTATCAATGTGTTACTGTGTCCTGCCACTTTTCATATCTTAGTCTTCTAGAATGTTCTTTATTCATATTGGTGCTTGTACCATCTACCAAGCATTTCCAATACTCCTTTTTATATAGGTGTATTCCTAGATGGTACGTGAGTGTTTGGGAAATGAACGGCAAACTCTCTAGGGACTTCTGCTGGACTTCTCGTTTCATGATATTTTAAGACCATGAACACCCTCTTCTAATGAAAATCGAGGCCTCACCCAGCCATATGAACGTCTGTCTTGTTTTGAAAATGTAGGCCCAATAAACATTTTGTGAAACCTCGTCAAAAGGACTCACGGGTTCGAATCATGTAACAAACATCTTTATATTCAGTTCTGCTTGGATACACAGGCACTCATTCTATTATTTAAACATATTCAATCTCAATGCAAAAATGTTATTTTGCATAACACTGGTGAAGGGCAATCGATCGTACAAGTTGAAGTTGTATCTTAGGAGTAAACCTTTGAAACTGTAAAGTGGCACAACGTCGATTTTGGGTAGCTTTGATAAACGGGGTATATCTCAGGATTGACAAATCCAAATCAGATAAAATAAACGGCATCTGAGTGTTATCCCATTCCGTGTGTATTGACCAGCTGTCAATTACGTGCACAGCGGGTCAGTCTGCTGTGGTGGTCATGTATGATCATGAATGTACATCGACGGCTGTTTCTGCCCTCTCTTGATTAGCTCATAATGAATAGAATATAACTATAGGTGGCGTTAACATAGTTTTCAGTAAGCTATATAGGTAGGGTCCCAAATTGACCGGAAGGTCTGGGGAGACATTGGCTACTTTTGGATCGTCATTAAATTACATGGGGGGAGGGTAGGGGGTGATCGCCACCCTCCTTGTCCCCGCCCCCACCTCTGGCTACGCCATTGACAAAGATGTATATGAATAGATAATAAAGTACACTGTTCATTGAACTGATATGCGACCTGCATTATATTGTATACACCTAACACAACAATTCCCTGACCAGGTGCTTTGATGTTGGCTTATCCGAAATCAATAATCGGTACCAGAATTCTGATACATACATTTATTGAGCAAATGTCTTCTCCGAAGTTTGACACCTCATTCATAAAACAAATTAGAGGACAGTTTTGAAGTTATGATTGTTTCAAAGTTATGATTGTTTCAATGACCACGACTAGACTGACGACAATCAAAGTTGAACTAGAATTAGTTTCCTATCCTATGGGATACCATTGATTTGTATTGTGCACTGTGCACCTGACAATTCAGGTATCTGGATGAATGGGTTACACTACAGGTATTGAAAGGGAGTCTGTACACACAAATTTTCAATGCGTAATCACACACTATATAAGGTCACAGGTCACTAATAGATATATCAAATAAGGTGGGGCCGTTTCAAAAAATCCTTAAAATCGTGAT
>CM069450.1:72095806-72128807 GCA_035610835.1 Ophiura sarsii | reverse complement strand
CAATTATCAGATTATAAGAAAACACGATTAATTTTAAAATTAAAGTGTTAATATTCCAAATTTGGATTTATTTTCCAGTGTTTGTCGTAGTCTTGTTTAACACTTTAAATACACTAATATTTAAGGTATTTTCATGATTTGCGAGAGGTTGATCCATTTGTTATTTCTGTATTTTGGAATAAGGAAACGAGTGGTGTATGTTTGACTACCAAGCTACAGAAGATAAAGACATAGCAGTTGCGTCCAAGGTCGCTTACGAACAAACGAAAGCAGTCATAAACGCTTCCAGTAATGGTAAGATGCTAATACTAGTTTAGTTATGAGGTTGTAATTACAGATTCGATGGCCATCTTGTTACGCATGAATAATTATTTAACATTGAAAATAATTCGCGTGAACCGCGCAAAAAAATGGCTATTTTAACTCTAAAAATGTCCAGAAAAAGTTTCTGAAGCCATCTTGTAAGGCTATATTTAAAAAAAATTGTCTCAAAGCTCCTGCGCGCGTTAGTTTATTGGTGCGCGTTAGAAAGAAAAAATAATCCCAAAGTATCACCGATTTTTCAGATTTTCATTGATCACAACATTTTAAATACAAAAGGTCACTTTTACAAGGATTTCAATATTTTATATTTATAAAAAATAAATAAAAAACTTGCATTCCGCATTAGGTTTTGAAAAACTGAAGAGCTTTGAGACAAAAGATTTTTTTAATATAGCCTAATGCTTGTATAATAAATCATCGGATATAATTCGCGCGTAGCGCGAACAAATTGGCTATTGTAAAATTGGTTATTTTAACACTAAAATGGTCCAGAAAAACGTTCCTGAAGCCATCTTTAGCTTGAATAAAAAAACATTGAAAATAATTCGCGCGTATAAAGTTGAAAAAATTGGCTATTGTAACACTAAGAAGGAGCAGAAAAACGTTCCTGAAGCCATGTTGTTATGCTTGAATAATAAAACATTGAAACTAATTCGCGTGAAGCGCGCCAAAATTGGTTATTTTAACACTAAAATGGTACTCAAAAACGTTCCTGAAGCCATCTTGTTTAAACTTGAATAAATAAACATTCAAAACTATTACGCGCGAAGCGATCAAAAATTGGCAATTTTAACACTTAAAATGTCCAGAAAAACATTCATGAAAATTAGATATTTTAAAAAACACAAAAATGAACCAGAAAACGTTCCTGAAACCATTTTGTTAAGCGTGAATAATTAAACCTTGAAACTAATTCTCGCGAAGCGCGCACAAATTTTAACTCTAAATGGTCCTGAAAAACGTTCCTGAAGCCATCTTGTTGTTAAGCTTGATTAATAAGACATTGAAAATAATTTGCGCCTAACGCGAACAAATTGACTATTGTAACACTAAAACGCGCAGAAAAACGTTCCTGAAGCCATCTTGATGAGCTTGAATAATGAAACATTGAAACTAATTCGCGCGTAGCGTGCACATTTTTTTTCATTTTAACACTAAAATGATACTGAAAAACGTTTCTAAAGCCATCTTGTTTAAGCTTGAATAATAAAACAATGAAACTAATTCGCTCGAAACGCGCCAAAATGTCTAGACTAGTTTTCTAACTAAAATGGTCCAGAAAACATTCCTGAAACATGCTGTTTAAAGCTTAAATAATAATAATTGAAACCAATTCGCGCGAAGCGCGCAAAAAACGACTATTTTAACACTATAAAGCTCCAGAAAAACGATCCTGAGCCATCATTATTTAAGTTTGAATAATTTACGCGTAGAAACTGTCAGATTTTTAAAACTAAAATGGTCCAGAAAAACGTTTCTTAAGCCATCTTATTGTAGCTTGAATAATGAAACATTCAAACTAAGTCTAAGGCTAGTCTTTACACTAAAACGGTCCAGCAAACGTTCTTGAAACCATGTTGTTAAGCTTGAATAATTAAACATTGAAACTAATTCGCGCAAAGCTTGCAAAAATTGGCTTTTTATGGCGGCGTGTCCCCCCCCCCCCCCCCCCCCCCCCCCCCCCACTTGCACTGTCTATGCTCGTTACCCTTCCTCCTTAACTTAATTTTCTTCCTTTTTTATTGTTTACTCTTTTGTCAATGGGGGGGGGGGGGGCATAGCCTGCTGGGATCCCCTTGTTACGTCACTAGTGGTGGGGGAATGCCGTTGGCGGGGATTCAGAGGGCCGAGCTGTTGGGTTTTAACTTGTCTGAATGACTTAAAACTCTCCTTGCTATTAATATTTACATTTGTTATAAAACACTGACATTGTTCCCCTTGAGCACCCAAAGCCCCCTGGACATGCGCAAGTACATATGCCAAGGGTGCTCCGGTATTATTCAAATGTTGCTTGCACAGAATCAGAGGTCGTGGTTCTCTTTTAAGATGACGATAATACAAAAACTACAGCAACGATAGCGACGAGAACAATGACTCAATAGCATAAGTCTTTCTGTTTACAATTTTATAATTTTATGTATAGTTATTGTTTGTGGCCCTTTGGAAACTCCGGATAACGGTGCAAAAACAGTTTCCAAATCGATGGTCGGTGGCGTAGCAATATTTACCTGCATGCAAGAATATACATTAGAGGGCAACGTAGAGATCATTTGTATGTCATCTGGGGAATGGAGTGGACAACCACCTATTTGCACGCAGCCAGTAAATCGAACGGAACAAAGTAGGTTTTGCTATTGTTTTCCCGATTGATCCAATGGTAAGGAAAGGCACACTTGGCATAGGGAGGCGCCCTCATTTGTCTTCAAATTGGAGGTTTTGTACTTTTTATGCTTTCCTACATAATCACGTCACTCGAAGCCAGATGGAAAGAGCCCACTGCACACTGAGCTCTTAATCCACCAATTTCTCCGAACCGAAAGGGGTGGCGCTATAATCATAATGCAAGCAGATGAAAATATTTTCTCCAGTAATGAAAACGGAATCTGCTACGGCGATATACAGGTGAGAGATCAGTGTGCACGGCACTGCACACTGAGCTCTTAACCCTAACACTCCCGGTGGATTTTCCAACGAAATTTTTTTCAAGCAAAAAAACCACACACAACAAGAGGTGCCACGCCCCGGGGTTTGAACCCACGACCTCTCGGTTACAAGTCGAACGCTCTACCAACTGAGCCGCGGGGGGAGCTATGCTGGGCGAGTGTATTCGCCCAGCTATGTAGCCCGGGCCCATTATTTCACCCAAAAACCTCAGCGCCCGGTGGAACCGACAGGCTGGGAAATGGGATTTCATGGGGTGTGGGGCTGTAAGGGTTAATCAAGGTAATATTAGAGAAAAAAAGTGAAAATTAAAAAGAAGAAAACAAATTGTTCAATAACCCTAACACTCCCGGTGGATTTTCCAACGAAATTTTTTTCAAGCAAAAAAAACACACACAACAAGAGGTGCCACGCCCCGGGGTTTGAACCCACGACCTCTCGGTTACAAGTCGAACGCTCTACCAACTGAGCCGCGGGGGGAGCTATGCTGGGCGAGTGTATTCGCCCAGCTATGTAGCCCGGGCCCATTATTTCACCCAAAAACCTCAGCGCCCGGTGGAACCGACAGGCTGGGAAATGGGATTTCATGGGGTGTGGGGCTGTAAGGGTTAATGCACCAATTTCTCCGAACCGAAAAGGGGTGGCGCTATAATCATAATGCAAGCAGATGAAAATATTTTCTCCAGTAATGAAAACGGAATCTGCTACGGCGATATACAGGTGAGAGTTCAGTGTGCACTGTTAAGCCGGTTTTGTATTATTGCGTAATGTAGCTCTCTAAACCGTTTCTAGACAATTTTCAGCAGGTGGACCATTCGATATCTGACGTGACCCAACTGATGATATACTTCTTGTAAGCTCATGGAGGTCAAAAGTTGATCTTTAAGGATTTCTCTGAATGTTAAAATGTTCGTGAATATTTTTACAATGTTGTCTAATTTTTTAATACTTGTACAACTAATACAAGTGCAAATATCGGCTATATCTTGCTAGACTTCCTGTTCGGAATACACCATGTACCTACAATGTTCAAGGGCAAGAGCAAGAGCAAGAGCAAGAATATAAAGAATAGAAGAACAAAAACTAGAATAACAATAGAACTAAAGCAAGAATAAGAGCAAGAAAAGTAACAAGAGCAAGAACAGGAACTAGAGCAATGATGCGAACTAGAATAAGAACTAGAACAAAGGCAAAAACAGGAAGTAGAGCAAGAACAAGAGACGAGCAAGAGCAAGAACAAATAACTAGAGCAAGAGCAAACGCAAAAACAAGAACAAGAGCAAGAACAGGAACGAATGGCAATCAAGGTATATTTACGTTTATGTAGTTAAAAAGTTTACAGTCGTGCCAATTATTCAGAAAAGATGGGCACAGGAACTGTCTACGTCACCAAAATGGGACGATATTTGGACTATGAAAACTATTCTTGAAAAAGAGAGAAAATTGGCAGAGTTCAATTACAAATTATTATATAGAATCATCGCTACCAAAGCTAACTTATATAAATGGAACAAGGCAAACTCACCCAATTGTTTTGAGTGCAACACATCAGATGATTATCTACATTCATTTATTGCCTGTCCTTTGTCAAAAAGCTTTTGGGTTCATTTTAAAAGATTTATTATTTCTAACAATATTCCATGTCCAGAGATATCGTTAAAAATCATTGTGCTTGGTTATAAACCAGATAATCAAAATGTATTGAATGTAATGTTAAATAGAATGCTTAGTCTGGCGTCGTTCACTCTGTATAGATCCAGACATATGAAGATCACTGATAATAAAAACGTTGATGCATTTAAATGGTTTCTATACGAATTAAAATGGAGAATTAGTATCTTGAGACACAGTGAAAATATGTGGCATAAGATTGGCAAAAGCCTACATAGCACAGAGTAAATAGTAGGTTTTTGATATTCGTCTTGTAAAACACATGTACATGACAGCCCATATTATATATTGCTTTGTTTGTCAACTCAACTGCGAAGGTCATGTGCCATTGATGATCATTAGCCATCTATCTTCATGCAAAAATGGTAATTGTTGGTACATGCTGTTCGCTGGTGGAGTCATGTTTTTCATATTTGTAACTTATTGATACCAGTATGTTTGATATATTATTATTATGTTATATAACTATGTATAGAATATAGATGAATGAAAAATAAAATGAATGGAGAAAGAAAAAAGAAAAAAGAAAAAAAGAAAGAAAAAAAGAAAAAAAAGAAGAAAAAAAAGAACAGGAACGAAAACGCGAACTAGAGCAAAGTGAGACCAAGACCTTGACTTTGATCTTGACCGAGACCGAGACCGAGACCAACATGACCAATAGCGAAATATGAGCAAACAGAGCAAAGAAAAGCAAGAGAAAAACGCAGGAGCAAGATCATGTACAAGAGCGAGAGCGAGAGCAAGTGCAAGAGCAAGAGAAATATAAGAAGCAAGAGCAAGAATAAGGATAATCCATAAAATGAAAACAAGAACGCTAGAATGTGAAAAAAAATCTAAGTGTATATTTAAAATTATTCTTCGAAAGATAGATTGCCTCTAGGCCTATATGACAATTTTAAATCAGGAATAAACATTTTTTCCCTGCCATGAACATTTATTTTGAAAAACAAAAATCTATAAATGTATTTCATAAAGGAGGATCAAGGCCTCATAGGTTTTTAAAAAAAAATTTAACTAAAAAATAAATGTCCTTTACTTTGTAATTTCAGTTCTGATACCGTTTGCAATCGTTGTTGGATCTGTGGGTCTCCTGATTACCATCATTGCAGTAGTGTACTGCGTTTGCAGGTAATTGAATACTGGTCGGGTGCATGCCATACATGGTGAATCCAAAAAAATGAGCCGATTAAAACGATCAATTGACCCTGATTCATGTGTCGGGGTGTCTGTGTGTATGTCCCGTTAGTCCCCTTATTTTGGTTACAGTTTTGTAAATAGTTGTCATTTCCAAATTGTGAATTTGCCTATATATCTACAGGCAGAGGTTAGGTAACCTGAGGTTAAGTAACCTGAGGTCGAAAGGTGTAATGATCATTTCCATCTCTGCATATGTACAGGGTGTTCCACGTCATTGCCTTCATTGATTACTCAGTATTTGGCTGTAATGTTTACATAATCTTAAGATAATTTACTTGGCTTTCAAATGCCCTTAGTTTTATTGTAATCGCTCTTCCAATCCAATTCCAACTATATGCTTGATCAATCACGAGTACTTAAACTGGTTGTGCCACTTTATATTATTATAAAGAAAAAAGATGCTTGTGGAAAGAGTCATTTTTCTCATTTAATAATCGAAATTTACTAATTGACGTTTATATGAGTTTCAACATGACTAAATTACCTTTCAAATGGCGTTAAATATAACAGCAATTTTACACATGGATGATTTTTTTCAAAAAACTGGCACAGTTTTGATATTGTTTGCTCATGGATGACTCAAGCAAATTTGACAAAACAAACTACATACGAAATCTTTTTTAGTTATCTTGAAGCTCAGTCGAACACAAAATCCAAATACGAAATGTTTAAAGATGAAAATGACACATTCCCCAATAAACCATAGTTTTCTAAAAGTGGCACAAACCCGATTTTGACGCCAACTAAACATGACGCGTTGTCCATGGTTTAAAGTGACGGTAGAGCTGCACAAAAGGCATCGTTATAAAGTGTAACATGTTGATACTATCAGAAGAGTACTGCATTCAATTCCGTTATTTGCCCACATCCGATTATTACAATACATATAACAATGCTTTACAATATAGCATTTTCAGACCAGCGAGGTCACCGCGATACAGTCACCGATTCACACTCGAGTGCCTGTGAGGACACGCCCAGTCAATATCTAATGCATAACAAGATACTGTGAGCACTAAAGCGTTCCTTATACAATGGTACATTCCCGGTACTACACACATAAGCAATTTTTTAAAAATTAAAATAGCGTTTATATTAGTTTTTGCAGGATTAAAACACAGCATTTATCAATTTATCTGTTACAACTTATTTTTCAAAGTATTTTTTTCTTCTCAAGTGTTTATTTTACTTTTCCTAGCAATTATATTTCATGTTCACGAATCTAAATGTTTTTGTTATACGCACAAGTGTTTGATGATTCGCAGGCGAACGCACAATCGTTAATTGAGGCAAACGCGTATGAATTATTGTTTTTCGATGCGCAAGCGTACACACAAATGTTTTTAATGCGACGCGGACATACTATTGTATTGATGCATGTGCGTATGTATAAGTGTAGTTCGATGTGAACGCGTACGCTTAAGTGTTTTTGATGCGCACGAGTACGCACAATCATGAATTGCTGCAAATGCGTAGGCACAAGTGTTTTAGATGCCCATGCGTACGGTCGAGTGAGTTTTTATGCGATCACGTACGTACTAGCGTACAACTTTAAAAAAAAATGTAATTTAAAATTCATATGAATTTTAAATGATTTTTTCTTAAAGTTGTTCTTGTTGTAAAATTGTACGGTGTGTTTATTTGTGTTTAACTTTATTTATAACAGTTATAATCGGTCGTTGCTCATTATTCGGCTACTATTTGAGACCATTAGTTATCTGAGATTGCATTAACAATTTACTTACAATGTGTTATACATGTGCATCCCCATGTCAAATTGTGCTACCCCTAGACGCTGTAACAGTCAATGTATGTGCCCCCCAAGAAACGTTGTGCTACCCGATAGAAATATGAATTTTAAATGATATTTTTTTTAAGTTGTTCTTGTTGTAATATTGTCCGTTGTGTTTATTTGTGTTTAACTTTATTTATAACAGTTATAATCGGTCGTTGCTCATTAATTGGCTACTAGTTGAGACTATTAGTAATCTGAGATTGTATTAACAATTTACTTGCAATGTGTTATACATGTGCATCCCCATGTCATATTGTGCTACCCCTAAACGCTGTAACAGTCAATGTATGTGCCCCCCGTAGGGAAAGTTGTGCTACCCGATAGAAATATGAATTTTAAATAATATTTTTTTAAAGCCGAATAATGATAACTGTTAAAAATAAAGTTTAACACAAATAAACACAACGTACAATTTTATAACAAGAACAACTTTAAAAAAATATCATTTAAAATTCATATTTCTATCGGGTAGCACAACTTTTCCTAGGGGGGGGGGGGGGCACATACATTGACTGTCACATTGTCTAGGGGTAGCACAATTTGACATGGGGATGCACATGTATAACACATTGGAAGTAAATTGTTAATGCAATCTCAGATTACTAATAGTCTTAAATATATCGAGCCGAATAATGATAACTGTTAAAAATAAAGTTTAACACAAATAAACACAACGTACAATTTTATAACAAGAACAACTTTTAAAAAATATCATTTAAAATTCATATTTCTATCGGGTAGCACAAATTTTCCTAGGGGGGGGGGGGGGCACATACATTGACTGTCACATTGTCTAGGGGTAGCACAATTTGACATGGGGATGCACATGTATAACACATTGGAAGTAAACTGTTAATGCAATCTCAGAATACTAATAGTCTTAAATAGTAGCCGAATAATGAGCACCGACCATTTATAACTGTTAAAAATAAAGTTAAACACAAATAAACACAACGCACAATTTTACAACAAGAACAACTTTTAAAAAATATTATTTAAAATTCATATTTCTATCGGGTAGCACAACTTTCCCTACGGGGGGCACATACATTGACTGTTACAGCGTTTAGGGGTAGCACAATATGACATGGGAATGCACATGTATAACACATTGCAAGTAAATTGTTAATACAATCTCAGATTACTAATAGTCTCAAATAGTAGCCAAATAATGAGCAACGACCGATTATAACTGTTAAAAATTAAATTAAACACAAATAAACACAACGTAGGTAAAGGTGTGAGGCAGGGATGCATTGCTTCACCACACATGTTCGTCTCCTACACAGAAAAAGTCATGAGAGACGCTGATGTAAACCAGTATGGGATAAAAGTAGGCGGTACACCAATTTCAAATCTCAGATATGCCGATGACACTGCACTTTTTGAAACCTCTGAAGAAGACATCGAGAGGCTAACAACAGCCGTAAATGATGCAGGCAGGAAGCTAAATCTCAAGCTCAATGTCAAAAAGACAAAACTTCTAACAACTGGAGAAGAACAGCCTGTGCATAATATCTCAATCGATGGTGAGAATGTTGAACAAGTCATTCGCTTCAAATACCTAGGCTCTGTGAAAACCACATCTGCCAGTTGCACAGCTGATATAAGAGCTAGAATCGGAATGGCCAAGGGAAGGATGATAGAACTCCAGGACCTATGGAATGACCGCAACCTCACAACAAACCTAAAAACAAAGATTGTAAAATCATTGGTATGGAGCGTGCTCCTTTACGGTCTGGAGGGATGGACTCTAATCAAAGCAGATGAAAATCGCATAATGGCTGTTGAAATGTGGATCTGGAGAAGAATGTTAAGAGTTAACTGGAAGGAGAAAAGAACCAACATAAGTATCCTCAAAGAACTTGGTGTAAAGCGACAACTGCTAGGAGAGCTTATCAAAAGAAAGCTGGCCTACTTCGGGCACATCATTAGAGGCAGTGGTAGCTTACTGGCACTCCACATCATAGAAGGGAAAGTGGAAGGCAGCAGGAAAAGAGGTCGTCAAAGGAAACAATGGTTTGACAACATCAAGGAATGGACTGGTATGAGTCTTATAAAGGCCAAGCGTCTGGCACAAGACAGAGTAGCTTGGTAAAAGATGATCCGGAGATGTGATCGTATGGCAGCCAATCGTCATATCTGACGGAGGCCGAAGAAGAAGAAGAAGAAGAAGAAGAAGAAACACAACGTACAATATTACAACAAGAACAACTTTAAAAAAAGAATCATTTAAAATTCATATTTCTATCGGGTAGCACAACTATTCCTACGGGGGGCACATACATTGACTGGTAGCACAATTAGACATGGGGATGCACATGTATAACACATTGGAAGTAAATTGTTAATGCAATCTCAGATTACTAATAGTCTTAAATATATAGTAGCCGAATAATGAGCAACGACCATTTATAACTGTTAAAAATAAAGTTAAACACAAATAAACACAACGCACAATTTTACAACAAGAACAACTTTAAAAAAATATCATTTAAAATTCATATTTCTATCGGGTAGCACAACTTTCCCTACGGGGTGCACATACATTGACTGTTACAGCGTCTAGGGGTAGCACAATTTGATATGGGAATGCACATGTATAACACATTGGAAGTAAATTGTTAATACAATCTCAGATTACTAATAATCTCAAATAGTAGCCGACTAATGAGCACGACCGATTATAATTGTTAAAAATAAGGTTAAACACAAATAAACACATCAAACAATTTTACAACAAAAACAACTTTTAAAAATATCATTTAAAATTCATATTTCTATCGGGTAGCACAACTTTCCCTACGGGGGGCACATACATTGACTGTTACAGCGTCTAGGGGTAGCACAATTTGATATGGGGATGCACATGTATAACACATTGGAAGTAAATTGTTAATACAATCTCAGATTACTAATAATCTCAAATAGTAGCCGACTAATGAGCAACGACCGATTATAACTGTTAAAAATAAGGTTAAACACAAATAAACACAACAAACAATTTTACAACAAAAACAACTTTTAAAAATATCATTTGAAATTCATATTTCTATCGGGTAGCACAACTTTTCCTAGGGGGGTCACATATATTGACTGTCACATTGTCTAGGGGTAGCACAATTTGACATGGGGATGCACATGTATAACACATTGGAAGTAAATTGTTAATGCAATCTCAGATTACTAATAGTCTTAACAATTTACTTCCAATGTGTTATACATGTGCATCCCCATGTCAAATTGTGCTACCCCTAGACGCGGTAACAGTCAATGTATGTGCCCCCGTAGGGAAAGTTGTGCTACCCGATAGAAATATGAATTTTAAATGATATTTTTAAAAGTTGTTCTTGTGGTAAAATTGTACGTTATGTTTATTTGTGTTTAACTTTATTTTTAACAGTTATAATCGTTCGTTGCTCATTAGTCGGCTACTATTTGAGACTATTAGTAATCTAAGATTGCATTAACAATTTACTTCCAATGTGTTATACATGTGCATCCCCATGTCAAATTGTGCTACCCCTAGACGCGGTAACAGTCAATGTATGTGCCCCCGTAGGGAAAGTTGTGCTACCCGATAGAAATATGAATTTTAAATGATATCTGTTAAAAGTTGTTCTTGTTGTAAAATTGTTTGTTGTGTTTATTTGTGTTTAACTTTTTTTTAACAGTTATAATTGGTCGTTGCTCATTATTTGGCTACTATTTGAGACTATTAATAATCTGAGATTGCATTAACAATTTACTTCCATTGTGTTATACATGTGCATCTCCATGTCAAACTGTGCTACCCCTAGACAATGTCACAGTCAATGTATGTGCCCCCCAAGGAAAATTGTACTACCCGATAGAAATATATATATATATTTGTTTTTCTTCTAAAAGTTGTTCTTGTTGTAAAATTGTACGTTGTGTTTATTTGTGTAAACTTTATTTTTCAACAGTTATAATCGGTCGTTGCTCTTTATTTGGCTACTATTTGAGCATATTATTAATCTGAGATTGCATTAACATTATACTTCCAATGAATTATACATGTGCATCCCTATGTCAAATTTTGCTCAATGTATGCCCCCCCCCCCCCCCCCTTCGTAAAGAAATTTGCGCTTCCCGATAGAAATATGAATTTCAAGTGATTTTTTTTTAAAAATTGGTCTTGTTGTGCAATTGTACGTTGTGTTTGTTTGTGTTTAACATTATTTTTTAACAGTTATAATCGGTCGTTGCTCAATATCCTGCTACTTTTTGAGCATACTAGACCAAGGAAAATGATTTAAAAATCTGTTTCTCGTCCCCGCCCTCACTATTTGTTCAAGATTGTCAAATATTTATGTTATTTTCCTTTTTTCTTATTTCCGCTTTTTAACTTTGTTTCATCAATTGTTGTGATGAAAAGAGATGTTAAGAGGTGCTTGGGTATCATTTACAAACAAAGTCTATACACGATTTCCAGGCTATGGGTAGAACAATTGGAATATAAAAATAATGAGGGCCTCCCCGTTTTTATGATTGACGACAAAGCTTCAACAATGGGGACTTAGCACAGAAACGATTAAAAATGACAAATAACAAATGATAATAAGGGCCTGTCACACTGAATTTTAAGTCCGGACGAGAAACACATTTCATTTGTTACTTGGCCTTAGTAATCGTAGATTGAATTAATAATTTACTTTTCATAAGTTATGTGTGTTATATATATTATACATTTGCACCCCTATCAAATGTGCCTTCCCTTGACACTATGTGAGTCAATGTATGTGCCCCCCCCCCCCCCCCCCACCCCACGAAGTTGGGCTACCCGCTGCGCTGACAACGTTAATAGTGGATTCGTAAAATTAAATACCCGCGAAACTGATAATTTTGCATTGAAAAAAAGACTTAACATTTCGCGGATACTTTATTTCGCGAATTGAAAATTACTTCTATTTTTTGGGGCATTACATTTTCAATGCCCCCGAAAATAGAAGTCATTTCCAATTCGCGAAATAAAGTATCCGCGAAATGTTAACTTAGTCTTTTACAGTAAAACAACGATACACATATATTGACATAAAAATTCCATAGTTTATTAAAATCCAGTACAAAGAAATATGAAATGTTAAAATGTGTGTAATTGATAATAAAATATAGAAAACATGTCAGCCATTTTAACATGTGGAACTAGCAATTCAAATTCATTTTACACTGACCATGCACACATCACTGCACCAGTGGCGTAGCTAGGTTTTTTTTCAGGGGGGGCAAGATTTCTAAAATTTTCGTAAAAGGTTGCCCCAAATATTTTCCAAGTCAGTCACCTCGTGAATTTCACGTAAGGGGGGGGGGGGGGTGAAGTCAAAAAATTTCGCACGGTCACAAAATTTCGCACGGACGCAAAGTTTACCAGTCAAAAAAGCACTGTAGTCAACAAATATTGGCCAATCCTCAGGGTTTTAAGCAGTTTTTCAAAAAAAATGGTCATTTATTTTTAAAAACCAGGCTAAAATGGTCATTTTTAAATGGTTACCCCGCATATAAACACTATATCCAAAGAGAGGGGCGGGGGCACAAAGGGGGGCGGGGGCTCAAAAACAATCTGTCAGGGGGGGGGGCAACTGCCCCCCCTGCCCCCCCCCCCCCCCCCCCCTGAGCTACGCCACTGCACTGCACGCTAGCTAAATGCATAGGGTATATTCTAGTATCATGCCTGCTTATAGCATGTGTCCTTGGGTTTCTTTGTGTATCTTCAGAAATACCCAAATGCCCATCGGGTTGTTTTGGCAAAGTATTGTGGTATACAACAAAGCCTATTGAAGGATTACCTAGCAAATCAAACAACATTTACCCGGGAAAGTCGGGTATTCGTAACGTCACGATAAACCAAGGAGCTACGAGGCATGTTATCTTTTAGATTATATAAAGATTACAACTAAATAGCCTACTGAGTGATCAATATGGGCAATGATGTGGAACACGTGCACCCTTGTTGTAGTAGGGACACCCTGTTAACAAAAAGCGCCAAAAAAGTGATTTTTTTTTTTCTTCTTCATTTTTTTCACTTTTTTGGCGCTTTTTTGTCAAAATTTCAAAAAATATTAGATTAGGTTTTTAAAAAAAAATCGTCCCTAAGTTATTTTTGGTGATTTTCTCAAAAATCAACATTTGTGGTCAAAATGGATTCTCTGACCAAAATCCCATCCAAATATGTATACTTTTATATGCATTTGATTAATAGTTCAATAATTACAGCACTCACAAAATTCCAAAAAAACTTCCGTAAGTCCCCCCTTAAGGAAGTTTTTTTGTTGAATATTGTTAATGTTAGTGCTGTAATTATTGAACTATGACTCAAATGTATATAAAAGTATACTTTTTTGGAAAGGAAATGGATCAGAGAATCCAATTTTTTTGAGAAAATCACAAAAAATAACGTTTTTGAACCAATTTTTTTGAACAAAGCTAACAAACATAATTTTGAGTTAAAAATGCCCAAATCACTTGATGTTGATATAAAGACACTAATGAAGGGACGATTTTTGTTGTTGAACCTAATCCAATATTTTTTGAAATTTTGACAAAAAATTGTTAAAAAAAATAAAAATCCATTTTTTTGTCACGGTTTTGGCACTTTTTGGTCAAAATTTTCAAAAATATTAGATTAGGTTTAAAAAAGTGAATTTTGTGATTTTCTCAAAAAATCTACTTTTTTGGTCAAAAAATTGACGCCAAATTTGGATTCTTTGATCCATTTCCTTTCCAAAAATGTATACTTTTATATGCATTTGATTAATAGTTCAATAATTACAGCACTCACAAAATTCAAAAAATCAAATCAAAAACTTCCTTTAAGTCCCCCTTAATGCGATCTACCATCTACATGAATCTATCATATTAAATTTCTATTTATTTTGTTTTAGATCTAAAAACCAAGTCAAGGAGACCGAAGATATGCCTATGGAAACACCAGTAGAATGTGACGGCTTGGTAGGCACATACTTTTTTAAACTGATATTAGAAATAGCCATAACTATATCGCTTTTTAAAACATTACCTGTAAATTACGCATAGGTTACCATGTGCTTTTCACATATTGGCATTCACACTCATGGCCTTGAACATGTTGAACATAGCATTAGTATTAGTCCTGTCAATAAATGAAATAAATGAAATAAATGAATAATGTTAATAAGTCATTTCAGCTGATGATATTGAAAATTATTTTTTCGTGAATAGGTACGGTAAATCATTCATTGTCACATGTCACTAATAGGTATATCAAATAAGGTGGGGCCGTTTCAAAAAATCCTTAAAATCGTGATACGTGTCTCTATTTTAAATAGAAGTTGTCAAAAAAACATAACATTTTTTGTATCATATTGAAGACAATTTATCCAGCTACCGAATAAAAAAAGGATTAAAGCCACATGTTTAGTAACAGTGAAGTTATCAATCTAAACGTCGAGTGAGTCAAGGGTGGGGCCGGTGGATGTGGCGCCGGTGGATATGGCGCCCATAGGTTTCTACACAAAATAGCGGAAAACTAGAACTTTTGAAATTGATGCCATTTTAAAAGTGTATATAGGAAAGTGTTCAAACTTCTCATATGTGTTAATAACATGTGCCTGCTACTATGAATACTAATATTGAATTGTTATCTAGACATTCTCTACTAGAATATGATGTTCAATTCAGGGAGTGTTTTAATGTAAAAAATACACAGTTTTATTCATTTTATTAATTAAACAATGGCCAAATCGCACTCTCTCTATTTCATTTGTGTGACTCTTCGGTCCTTTTCTACCCTGGGTAGTAAAACATTTAACTAAAAAAGCCAGAAGTGTTTCTTCACAGAATTGTTCATAGATTTATGAAAAATTTGCTATTTAGAACTATTTTGGACCACCCTGTATTCAAAATAAAAGGAACTTTAACGATATTCATGTAGTTCATTTTGATAACCATTTTCTTTTAAATTATCATAGTCCATGCTAACTAAATTTCATAGAATATTATATACAAACCTTCATTTTATGCATTATTTCATCATAATTTTAGACACCCTGTACTTTTCCTGTGTACATTTTGGGCAAGTGATTCTTAGCAAATTTGGTAGCACCTTCTGCGGTTGTTCTGATTTTGGTTACTATTTTCAGCTAAACCCTATAATTGTACAAACTATCAAAATATTTTGTGAGGAGAAAAACGATCAACTTTTTTATGTTCCACCCTGTAAAATTTTTACACACCCTGTATAATTTGATTCTTTTTTGCAAAAATGAAACACCTTGAATCATAAGCTTTCCAACAATATATAGTTTGTGGGTCATTAAGTATGTAACACTTAAGTTTTGTCCCGTTTAATCAGAATTGGTGCATTTCTCAACATTATTAGAAGTGAAACATTTTTTTGGACCAGTTTGTGACTTCTGACCTCATACTCTTTCTATTCTATTGCAGATCCAAGAAAATCCGAAGACGACCTAACTGACAAGCAGTTCAGGGATTGCACCTACATATATTAGGCCTAATAAAAATTCCTTTAAAAGGAAAGGGGCGCTCAAATAAATAATAATAGTATAGCTTTGAAGGGTATACCAGGGGATATAAAATATGGCTGGTGCTTTTATAGCAGATGAGCAGTGATTAAGAAAATGGTAGGGTGTTGGACTGTGGGAAGTGTTTTGGTATACGAATTAATCAAAAAGGAGGAGTAGGCCTACATAGCAATTTATGGTATATATAGCCTCGACACGTGGAAGGAAAGCAAAGCAATACATGCAGGTAGGAATATGGCCAGCGTCGGTACATGTAGCATGAACGATTCTTATTAGAGAAGTAAAGTTTTGCATTATATACATACATAAGCAAATATAGATAGACTCTTGATTGTTGATGTATTTAACATGTCTACATCTGAGCCAGATGAGTTTCAAAGTAGGTCTATTTGGGGAAATTAAGATTTTCAACTTTCAACTTTGTCACACGTCAGGTCCTTTAAATTGAAAATCTAGTTTCAGTTTTCAACTTAATTTCGTATTTATATGGTCTTCTCACAATTACCAAATATTTCCCCCGAGATTTACATCACTTCCAAGCAAAAAAAATTATAGTAATATGAATTAATTTTACAACCAAAGATTAGACCGACAAAATATACCCAACGGTTGGTTGGTTCGGTCAGTCGGGCTTTTTTGTTCTTTTTCCATCTTGAAAAAACAAGCCCTTAAAAATGATTAGGCAATATTAATTTGCATGTAAAACTTAAACCAATTTCTTTTAAAAAAAAGAAGAGTTACGCCAGTAAAACAGTTTTTGTTTGTGGATTTTGCCTTGCTATTAAATTGTCAGTATGAGCTCAACTGCCTTCTCATTTTTATCTTTTCATAATGAAAATATGAAATGAGCACGCGTCATGGTTACAAGAAATATCATGGTCAAGGGTGTTGGTCAGAGTGACCGGGACCAAGTAAGGTTATGGCGATTATTGAAGAAAAAAACCGCTTCAATCTTTAGTAGTGAATATTAATGACCCTTTCGCTACATTTGAAATTCAGTGAAAGTACCAACAAAGTGTGTCCAAATTGTCAAGCGTTTGCGTCCATCTTGCCCATCGGATTCACACAAGTCAAGTTCAAATTAAATTCAGAGTTATTTTGGTGTCTTGAGTCTTTCATATTTTTTTCAATAATTACATCACAATGCCCTGAAATTATATTTGCATGTTGAGGATTACATGAATTCATTGGACTAAACAACAGTAAACAGAGTCCAGAAAACGTAGAATCTTTAGTTTTGTGATTGTAAATAATCTAAATATAAAATTGACTAAAAAAATAATATACCACCAGGATAAAAATATTCGATATCAAGTTATTCGGGGATGGAGCAATCCTTCATTTTGTTTTAGCACTATTCACATTATGCTATTGCCATATAATCCATTTTCAAAATGTCAAGATGTTCATTGAAGTTAAAAATGCATTAAAATACAAATCAAAATTATTGTAGAATGATCATGATCATGACATCATCGTGCATCTTCATTGCAATTACAACATGAGTTCAGCTGTAGATCTTCGATGTTTATTCCTTATTCTTATTCTAAAACTTAAGAGCACAACAAGTGCATCGTGGGAAAAAAACTATAGTTGGATGGTGCTCCCGTAATGCATTGTGGGATTTCGTTAAAATCTTCTTGCAGAATTGTAATTGTTATTATGGAGTGGCCGAGTTAATGTAAACATTGGTTTTATTTTAAACAAAGATGATTGATGAAAGACGTTTTAAAGAAAAACCAGCCTATGTGAGATAGTAGTATTTGATGATAAGATCATCTTACTCAAAATAAGTTAGCAATCAGTTTTACCATATATATACAGCAGCTATTAGTATATGTCCCTATTCATTACTGTTTGCAAAAAATGATGTAATTTACGTTGCAAAAAGGTCAAGAAATCGTTTCTGATTTGTATGGCTAAAGTTGTTTCCGCATTGTGACATGCGGTCACCTTTCCTGGTAAGACGTATACAGTGTAAGATACTGTTTTCCTAAAGTTCAAACTCTACCTATATAAGGAGGTGCCGCCGTAGCGGGCGCCCCAAAAAGGGTTAGATTGCCTTTCACCGCAATTTTATTGGGGTCGATAGGCAAGGTCGATTTTTTAATTTTAGATGCCAACCCCGAACACCACCTAAATGACGCAATTCCACCAACCCCCTGCCCCTCCACAACCCAAAATCCAAATCCAACCCCTAGTAAATAAAATAATTAAATATAATATTAATAAGAAATTGTTTTTTCATCTTGACAAATCCAAAATTAGTTGAGGTATAATAATAAAACGAATTATTATCCTCACTTGTGACAGTTTCATGATACACTGAGCACTTCTAAGAATAATTAAATATTTTGTAATGATTAATTTCGCACGCGGGCGACAACAGGAACCTCAAAATCAATTGTGGAGTGCCTAACCACTCACGTAACATCCCAACACACCCCAACCCACACCCAAACCCAAATTAAATATTAATGATTTTTTAAACAAAAATTGCGCCAATCACTACATTTTAAAATTAAAGCGAGGCTTTCTCCTCTTATCATCAGTGCGCCTAACCAAGTCACTGTTGCACCAGGAAAGTTGAGAATAGGAGGAGGCCGCTCGAAACTACAATCAAAGTAAAACCTGTACATCCGCCCATTCTGTATCAATTGGCTTAACTTCGATCGATCAAGTAATTCCCTATCGCGAGAGAATTCACTTCACTCATGCATGCCCGTAACAAAAGCTTGTTGTTCCCGTAGTATTCGTTGTTCAGATTAATTCAATACACGACCTTTAAAACAAGCTTTACTGTTTAAAGAATGACCTATACATTTGGCGGGTTATTTTGAATGAGTATCCATTCAACATGCGTGTTGGTCACAGATTTAGATTCTGTGATGTTGTTCTTTCATAATTCTGAAATGAAAGATTGAAACAGAGTTTAGTTCCCTCAAATAAAGCCGACACATGGATCAGGGATACTATTAATTTTGGGATAGGAAAGTCCTATACTAACGTACGTAGCGAAAACGGACCCTTTTGCATATTTGAATAAATTATGGTAATCGTCTGGAATGCGTCGGTGACCGGCGTATGACGCGTTTTACGTCATTATTTAGTCAGCATAGAATTGGTGGCGCTATTCACGCGGTAGATTTACACACAGCTTGCTGTCAAAAAATGATACTGACACTGGATTTGGTTATCCAACTCCAGCGGTTTTTGGATGAAATAATTTAGTTCCAACGTGTGATGAATTTAATGGGGTCATATAATCAAAAAATCCATTGTTACATTGAAAGCAATGGAAATTCAAAATTAACGGCCGTTCGTGTCTACCATCGTCTGCTACAATCACGCCTTATCAGTATAGCGCCACCAATTCTATGCTGACTAAATTTGAATTTAAAACATGGATGCCCTGCCTCTATGAGCACGGTGAGTGAACTCCATAACAAGTCATGCGTGTATAGAGCATGCGTGGTAGTCACAACAAACCCAGATTTCGACCCGGCCAGCGGCAACAGCAAAATGCACGATGTTCAGATGTTACATATTTGACCTGGAAACACGAGTCGACCGTGAATCATCAAAAATAAATGTGTTTTTGTCGCTTTGTCAAATCTGTCACTAGAAATGAATTAATACAAAGTTAGTTTACACATTCAATAACAGAACAGTTGATTCTTGATTGTGGGAAGTGATGGGAATTACAAAATGATTATTTCCTAAGAATTCGTCTCATTGACCTCGCAAAATTAAGCACAAAATTAACTTAACTTTCCAAAAAAACAGTCGATTTTGATGGGGTTTTCAATGAAATACTCGGAAAATCCTACAAAATCAAGAACAAGTCGATCGTCAAATGTTACTCAAGTTAGATCAGATCAACAGAGAGCAGCATGCTACGATTTCCCACAGGTCCCCAGTCCGGCGCATTAGAGTGATCTCGGAAGAAATTACTTCCGTTTCTTCCGTGTGTGAGCAATCAACGAAGCGTGGTTCGGATGACCGGCTTGAAGCAAAGAGATTTCAAGTGGTACTTGAAGAGGGCTTATAGCGGCCTATTAATAGAGTTATAAATAGAGCTAATTGTGGGGGATGGGATTATAATTTCAGCCTCCTTCTATTCTCAACTTTCCTGGTTGCACAAACCTGCGTGAAACCACCGATGCAATGAGGCGTGACTGATAGTGCCGCGTGCCGAGTAGGAGAATTCTCTCAACCTCAACCAAAATCACTTCAAACAGGAATTCAAACATCAATCTTATCTATAAAACACTGATGTTTACTCCATTGTTTAATCATTGGACAATTATTTTTGGTTTCAAGCACTGACGAACAATAATGAATTTAGTACGGTTACAGCTTTAAGCATTGTCTTGGTGGCCAAATATGGCTTCCAAATCGATGGCCATATGTGTCCACCCTGCATGGACTGATTTTATCGTGTAGGAAATACACCATTTATTTATCAAGATTACATAAGTACAAAATTCACCTACCTCGCATCTTTTTCTTTGTACGGTCAACTCATCATGATTTATACCGTACGCTTTATCAAAGTATTAGCCTAGATAGGACATGAGGAAGGATGAACACCAAATCAAAAACACTCTCAATGAGTAAAGAAATATCAAAAACACACTCTAAATGTGATGTTGTTCTTTCATAATTCTGAAATGAAAGATTGAAACAGAGTTTAGTTCCCTCAAATAAAGCCGACACATGGATCAGGGATACTATTAATTTTGGGATAGGAAAGTCCTATACTAACGTACGTAGCGAAAACGGACCCTTTTGCATATTTGAATAAATTATGGTAATCGTCTGGAATGCGTCGGTGACCGGCGTATGACGCGTTTTACGTCATTATTTAGTCAGCATAGAATTGGTGGCGCTATTCACGCGGTAGATTTACACACAGCTTGCTGTCAAAAAATGATACTGACACTGGATTTGGTTATCCAACTCCAGCGGTTTTTGGATGAAATAATTTAGTTCCAACGTGTGATGAATTTAATGGGGTCATATAATCAAAAAATCCATTGTTACATTGAAAGCAATGGAAATTCAAAATTAACGGCCGTTCGTGTCTACCATCGTCTGCTACAATCACGCCTTATCAGTATAGCGCCACCAATTCTATGCTGACTAAATTTGAATTTAAAACATGGATGCCCTGCCTCTATGAGCACGGTGAGTGAACTCCATAACAAGTCATGCGTGTATAGAGCATGCGTGGTAGTCACAACAAACCCAGATTTCGACCCGGCCAGCGGCAACAGCAAAATGCACGATGTTCAGATGTTACATATTTGACCTGGAAACACGAGTCGACCGTGAATCATCAAAAATAAATGTGTTTTTGTCGCTTTGTCAAATCTGTCACTAGAAATGAATTAATACAAAGTTAGTTTACACATTCAATAACAGAACAGTTGATTCTTGATTGTGGGAAGTGATGGGAATTACAAAATGATTATTTCCTAAGAATTCGTCTCATTGACCTCGCAAAATTAAGCACAAAATTAACTTAACTTTCCAAAAAAACAGTCGATTTTGATGGGGTTTTCAATGAAATACTCGGAAAATCCTACAAAATCAAGAACAAGTCGATCGTCAAATGTTACTCAAGTTAGATCAGATCAACAGAGAGCAGCATGCTACGATTTCCCACAGGTCCCCAGTCCGGCGCATTAGAGTGATCTCGGAAGAAATTACTTCCGTTTCTTCCGTGTGTGAGCAATCAACGAAGCGTGGTTCGGATGACCGGCTTGAAGCAAAGAGATTTCAAGTGGTACTTGAAGAGGGCTTATAGCGGCCTATTAATAGAGTTATAAATAGAGCTAATTGTGGGGGATGGGATTATAATTTCAGCCTCCTTCTATTCTCAACTTTCCTGGTTGCACAAACCTGCGTGAAACCACCGATGCAATGAGGCGTGACTGATAGTGCCGCGTGCCGAGTAGGAGAATTCTCTCAACCTCAACCAAAATCACTTCAAACAGGAATTCAAACATCAATCTTATCTATAAAACACTGATGTTTACTCCATTGTTTAATCATTGGACAATTATTTTTGGTTTCAAGCACTGACGAACAATAATGAATTTAGTACGGTTACAGCTTTAAGCATTGTCTTGGTGGCCAAATATGGCTTCCAAATCGATGGCCATATGTGTCCACCCTGCATGGACTGATTTTATCGTGTAGGAAATACACCATTTATTTATCAAGATTACATAAGTACAAAATTCACCTACCTCGCATCTTTTTCTTTGTACGGTCAACTCATCATGATTTATACCGTACGCTTTATCAAAGTATTAGCCTAGATAGGACATGAGGAAGGATGAACACCAAATCAAAAACACTCTCAATGAGTAAAGAAATATCAAAAACACACTCTAAATGTGATGTTGTTCTTTCATAATTCTGAAATGAAAGATTGAAACAGAGTTTAGTTCCCTCAAATAAAGCCGACACATGGATCAGGGATACTATTAATTTTGGGATAGGAAAGTCCTATACTAACGTACGTAGCGAAAACGGACCCTTTTGCATATTTGAATAAATTATGGTAATCGTCTGGAATGCGTCGGTGACCGGCGTATGACGCGTTTTACGTCATTATTTAGTCAGCATAGAATTGGTGGCGCTATTCACGCGGTAGATTTACACACAGCTTGCTGTCAAAAAATGATACTGACACTGGATTTGGTTATCCAACTCCAGCGGTTTTTGGATGAAATAATTTAGTTCCAACGTGTGATGAATTTAATGGGGTCATATAATCAAAAAATCCATTGTTACATTGAAAGCAATGGAAATTCAAAATTAACGGCCGTTCGTGTCTACCATCGTCTGCTACAATCACGCCTTATCAGTATAGCGCCACCAATTCTATGCTGACTAAATTTGAATTTAAAACATGGATGCCCTGCCTCTATGAGCACGGTGAGTGAACTCCATAACAAGTCATGCGTGTATAGAGCATGCGTGGTAGTCACAACAAACCCAGATTTCGACCCGGCCAGCGGCAACAGCAAAATGCACGATGTTCAGATGTTACATATTTGACCTGGAAACACGAGTCGACCGTGAATCATCAAAAATAAATGTGTTTTTGTCGCTTTGTCAAATCTGTCACTAGAAATGAATTAATACAAAGTTAGTTTACACATTCAATAACAGAACAGTTGATTCTTGATTGTGGGAAGTGATGGGAATTACAAAATGATTATTTCCTAAGAATTCGTCTCATTGACCTCGCAAAATTAAGCACAAAATTAACTTAACTTTCCAAAAAAACAGTCGATTTTGATGGGGTTTTCAATGAAATACTCGGAAAATCCTACAAAATCAAGAACAAGTCGATCGTCAAATGTTACTCAAGTTAGATCAGATCAACAGAGAGCAGCATGCTACGATTTCCCACAGGTCCCCAGTCCGGCGCATTAGAGTGATCTCGGAAGAAATTACTTCCGTTTCTTCCGTGTGTGAGCAATCAACGAAGCGTGGTTCGGATGACCGGCTTGAAGCAAAGAGATTTCAAGTGGTACTTGAAGAGGGCTTATAGCGGCCTATTAATAGAGTTATAAATAGAGCTAATTGTGGGGGATGGGATTATAATTTCAGCCTCCTTCTATTCTCAACTTTCCTGGTTGCACAAACCTGCGTGAAACCACCGATGCAATGAGGCGTGACTGATAGTGCCGCGTGCCGAGTAGGAGAATTCTCTCAACCTCAACCAAAATCACTTCAAACAGGAATTCAAACATCAATCTTATCTATAAAACACTGATGTTTACTCCATTGTTTAATCATTGGACAATTATTTTTGGTTTCAAGCACTGACGAACAATAATGAATTTAGTACGGTTACAGCTTTAAGCATTGTCTTGGTGGCCAAATATGGCTTCCAAATCGATGGCCATATGTGTCCACCCTGCATGGACTGATTTTATCGTGTAGGAAATACACCATTTATTTATCAAGATTACATAAGTACAAAATTCACCTACCTCGCATCTTTTTCTTTGTACGGTCAACTCATCATGATTTATACCGTACGCTTTATCAAAGTATTAGCCTAGATAGGACATGAGGAAGGATGAACACCAAATCAAAAACACTCTCAATGAGTAAAGAAATATCAAAAACACACTCTAAATGTGATGTTGTTCTTTCATAATTCTGAAATGAAAGATTGAAACAGAGTTTAGTTCCCTCAAATAAAGCCGACACATGGATCAGGGATACTATTAATTTTGGGATAGGAAAGTCCTATACTAACGTACGTAGCGAAAACGGACCCTTTTGCATATTTGAATAAATTATGGTAATCGTCTGGAATGCGTCGGTGACCGGCGTATGACGCGTTTTACGTCATTATTTAGTCAGCATAGAATTGGTGGCGCTATTCACGCGGTAGATTTACACACAGCTTGCTGTCAAAAAATGATACTGACACTGGATTTGGTTATCCAACTCCAGCGGTTTTTGGATGAAATAATTTAGTTCCAACGTGTGATGAATTTAATGGGGTCATATAATCAAAAAATCCATTGTTACATTGAAAGCAATGGAAATTCAAAATTAACGGCCGTTCGTGTCTACCATCGTCTGCTACAATCACGCCTTATCAGTATAGCGCCACCAATTCTATGCTGACTAAATTTGAATTTAAAACATGGATGCCCTGCCTCTATGAGCACGGTGAGTGAACTCCATAACAAGTCATGCGTGTATAGAGCATGCGTGGTAGTCACAACAAACCCAGATTTCGACCCGGCCAGCGGCAACAGCAAAATGCACGATGTTCAGATGTTACATATTTGACCTGGAAACACGAGTCGACCGTGAATCATCAAAAATAAATGTGTTTTTGTCGCTTTGTCAAATCTGTCACTAGAAATGAATTAATACAAAGTTAGTTTACACATTCAATAACAGAACAGTTGATTCTTGATTGTGGGAAGTGATGGGAATTACAAAATGATTATTTCCTAAGAATTCGTCTCATTGACCTCGCAAAATTAAGCACAAAATTAACTTAACTTTCCAAAAAAACAGTCGATTTTGATGGGGTTTTCAATGAAATACTCGGAAAATCCTACAAAATCAAGAACAAGTCGATCGTCAAATGTTACTCAAGTTAGATCAGATCAACAGAGAGCAGCATGCTACGATTTCCCACAGGTCCCCAGTCCGGCGCATTAGAGTGATCTCGGAAGAAATTACTTCCGTTTCTTCCGTGTGTGAGCAATCAACGAAGCGTGGTTCGGATGACCGGCTTGAAGCAAAGAGATTTCAAGTGGTACTTGAAGAGGGCTTATAGCGGCCTATTAATAGAGTTATAAATAGAGCTAATTGTGGGGGATGGGATTATAATTTCAGCCTCCTTCTATTCTCAACTTTCCTGGTTGCACAAACCTGCGTGAAACCACCGATGCAATGAGGCGTGACTGATAGTGCCGCGTGCCGAGTAGGAGAATTCTCTCAACCTCAACCAAAATCACTTCAAACAGGAATTCAAACATCAATCTTATCTATAAAACACTGATGTTTACTCCATTGTTTAATCATTGGACAATTATTTTTGGTTTCAAGCACTGACGAACAATAATGAATTTAGTACGGTTACAGCTTTAAGCATTGTCTTGGTGGCCAAATATGGCTTCCAAATCGATGGCCATATGTGTCCACCCTGCATGGACTGATTTTATCGTGTAGGAAATACACCATTTATTTATCAAGATTACATAAGTACAAAATTCACCTACCTCGCATCTTTTTCTTTGTACGGTCAACTCATCATGATTTATACCGTACGCTTTATCAAAGTATTAGCCTAGATAGGACATGAGGAAGGATGAACACCAAATCAAAAACACTCTCAATGAGTAAAGAAATATCAAAAACACACTCTAAATGTGATGTTGTTCTTTCATAATTCTGAAATGAAAGATTGAAACAGAGTTTAGTTCCCTCAAATAAAGCCGACACATGGATCAGGGATACTATTAATTTTGGGATAGGAAAGTCCTATACTAACGTACGTAGCGAAAACGGACCCTTTTGCATATTTGAATAAATTATGGTAATCGTCTGGAATGCGTCGGTGACCGGCGTATGACGCGTTTTACGTCATTATTTAGTCAGCATAGAATTGGTGGCGCTATTCACGCGGTAGATTTACACACAGCTTGCTGTCAAAAAATGATACTGACACTGGATTTGGTTATCCAACTCCAGCGGTTTTTGGATGAAATAATTTAGTTCCAACGTGTGATGAATTTAATGGGGTCATATAATCAAAAAATCCATTGTTACATTGAAAGCAATGGAAATTCAAAATTAACGGCCGTTCGTGTCTACCATCGTCTGCTACAATCACGCCTTATCAGTATAGCGCCACCAATTCTATGCTGACTAAATTTGAATTTAAAACATGGATGCCCTGCCTCTATGAGCACGGTGAGTGAACTCCATAACAAGTCATGCGTGTATAGAGCATGCGTGGTAGTCACAACAAACCCAGATTTCGACCCGGCCAGCGGCAACAGCAAAATGCACGATGTTCAGATGTTACATATTTGACCTGGAAACACGAGTCGACCGTGAATCATCAAAAATAAATGTGTTTTTGTCGCTTTGTCAAATCTGTCACTAGAAATGAATTAATACAAAGTTAGTTTACACATTCAATAACAGAACAGTTGATTCTTGATTGTGGGAAGTGATGGGAATTACAAAATGATTATTTCCTAAGAATTCGTCTCATTGACCTCGCAAAATTAAGCACAAAATTAACTTAACTTTCCAAAAAAACAGTCGATTTTGATGGGGTTTTCAATGAAATACTCGGAAAATCCTACAAAATCAAGAACAAGTCGATCGTCAAATGTTACTCAAGTTAGATCAGATCAACAGAGAGCAGCATGCTACGATTTCCCACAGGTCCCCAGTCCGGCGCATTAGAGTGATCTCGGAAGAAATTACTTCCGTTTCTTCCGTGTGTGAGCAATCAACGAAGCGTGGTTCGGATGACCGGCTTGAAGCAAAGAGATTTCAAGTGGTACTTGAAGAGGGCTTATAGCGGCCTATTAATAGAGTTATAAATAGAGCTAATTGTGGGGGATGGGATTATAATTTCACTAGCCTCCTTCTATTCTCAACTTTCCTGGTTGCACAAACCTGCGTGAAACCACCGATGCAATGAGGCGTGACTGATAGTGCCGCGTGCCGAGTAGGAGAATTCTCTCAACCTCAACCAAAATCACTTCAAACAGGAATTCAAACATCAATCTTATCTATAAAACACTGATGTTTACTCCATTGTTTAATCATTGGACAATTATTTTTGGTTTCAAGCACTGACGAACAATAATGAATTTAGTACGGTTACAGCTTTAAGCATTGTCTTGGTGGCCAAATATGGCTTCCAAA
This sequence comes from Ophiura sarsii, assembly GCA_035610835.1. Classification (NCBI taxonomy): domain Eukaryota; kingdom Metazoa; phylum Echinodermata; class Ophiuroidea; order Amphilepidida; family Ophiuridae; genus Ophiura; species Ophiura sarsii. Next base: position 72,101,174 of record CM069450.1, on the reverse strand, counting down.
TCGATGGCCAAATGTGTCCACCCTGCATGGACTGATTTTATCGTGTAGGAAATACACCATTTATTTATCAAGATTACATAAGTACAAAATTCACCTACCTCGCATCTTTTTCTTTGTACGGTCAACTCATCATGATTTATACCGTACGCTTTATCAAAGTATTAGCCTAGATAGGACATGAGGAAGGATGAACACCAAATCAAAAACACTCTCAATGAGTAAAGAAATATCAAAAACACACTCTAAATGAGCAAAGAAAGATCAGGTAACCGATGCGGTAAACTCGGTATACCGTGGCCGGAGTCAAGTTTGATCAGACCAGAATAGTATTCGTAATCAAAACAAACAATAGAGGGCGACAAAAACAAACAATAGAGGGCGACAAACCGTTAGAAATGCCACCTGGGGCGGAAATCTAACCGTGCAGTAATTGCAAATCACACTGGAATACACTGAGGTTTATTAATTTAGCTAAATGTTAATATCAAAAAGACATAATTGGGTGGTATGGAAATTTTCAGAGTGAAGCAGATACTTTAGCCCTGCATTGTTTTAGTATTGAAAACGCTGGGACGGATTGGGACAATGAGGGGTCCAAATTGTGTACCCTGCCGGGTTCCCGAAATGACAAATAAAAGGGCTAAGTCCAAAACATGACTTTGGACCTGAAATAACGGTTTATCCTTGGTGTATTTCTTTATTGACAGATTAAAGGATTATACAGCTTTATTCTGTAATGTGGTCTTGACACTACAGTGCAACAGAGCATAAATTTCCAAAAGTGCATGTTATTGAAATTACGCTCTAATTCAAAAAGTAACATATGTAAGACAAGGAGACAATATCATATTATAGAATACAGCTTGGTGATTTAATGTCATAGAAAATAAAATGGTTTGACCTTATTTGCATATGATTAGCATATTATAAAGAAATACATTAACATTTTGCTTTTTGGAATTTCCAGCAAAAACTGTAAATGCTATTAACACCAAAGTTACAGGAAATGAAGTTCCCATCATTGCCAACGATACTGTCTGAGAAAAAAATCACATTTATCTTTACTTTTAACAAAAACCCAAAATCTGTCTTAATTAAGCTTAATTAATGACCAAACTCGTTGAAATTATTAAGTAATACTATGTATCCAAATCAGACTTGCATGGTATCAAATTAAAGGTTAAAATGTGCTTAAAAGAATGGTCTGAGCAGATAATTCAATTTCCCTTTAGTATTCAAAATATCGTCCTCCAAACATTTAGTATACTTAAAAAGAGAAAAAACCACATGTAACCACTATTTCATACAACTGTACACAGACTTGGCAAAAGTCTATTAATACTTGTGCAGCCATGCACGCAAACAATGGAAGGAATATTCAAGGACATGCTCATGCTAAAGGACCAGTGGTTTGAAATTCGCGCTCCAGGAAATTTGAAATGCAATTCGCCAGTGTGCAGTCATAATGAAGTATGTTACTTTTAGGTGACCGTGTGATGACATGCATGGGTGTACAAACAGGTATCGTGTTAAAGGCCTGCACTAAGTCTAAATAAAAAAAAGAAATGTTTAAATAGTCAAGGCCATGAAAGGAAATAGGCAGTAGCTGGTTGGATTAGCGTGTATGGATAATCAAGTATTGGCCAATCCGAAATCAGGTTTAATAAAAAATGTAACAATGCTGATAATCATACAAGGACACGAAATAGTACTTTAAAACAAAGTTGTTTTAATTATATATGATACACATACTTAGGATTGAAATGTTCATTGTTGTACAACAATCAGGAGGCACTATATTTATAATTCAATATTTGGAAATTTATGCTCTGTTGCACTGTAGTCGCACCTATGAATGTCTTACACCAAGAATATACCAAAATAACCCATATAATACCCTATGACCCATTCCTTAGCAATGGTAACTCATTAACGTACGATCCTTAGGACCGTTTTCTGTGTAAAAAAATTCTTTTAAAGCAACAACATCTAAATTCAGTGCATTATTTACATTTTGTCAACCAAATGTGGCAATAGAAGTGTTGCCTGGAATATGATATATCATTAGAAAGATTTAAAAGTATTTGCATAACTATTTCAATTTAAACAATAAGAGTCTTAAAAAAGACAAACAGCGCTCAGAAGGGGTGGGTACATTTAAATGAAGAGGAAAATGTGATTTAAGAGAAGTGAAAGGTGTTACCAGTCACACCTTGAAACATGTATGTTAATGGTGTTCCGATATCTGGCCCGGTTATCAACTTGATGTTTTCTATATATATACATGAAGAGTCATCCTTAACATAGTTGTAATTTACAGTTTGATTTGGATAACTCCAATGGTTCTTATCATAGAAGCACCAGGTGACATGAAATGTGTCCATTGAGTACACAAACTGACCTTTACCATAATGGTTTAGGTTTCTCACTGAATCGGGCCTCTGTTTTTTGGTGTATCCTTGGCCCTTCCATTATTCTAATTGTAGTTACTACATGTTCCACTGCGAGAAGCAGTGAAAGGCAAATATTGTAATTTTAAGGAGAATTTTTGAAAAGTCAGGTATTTAATTATTGACTCTTTAATATACTTTTAAATGGTAAAAGTAAGTTATTCACTTTATTATTAAGTAAAAAGAAATGTATTACTATACTGCTTTATTGTATAATTGGTATTCTATTAATAGGCCAACTCATTTATAGTTGTCAACTAAAGGGTTCAACAAAAGAAAGTATACCACTTTGTTTATGTCATTTTGAGTAACATTCAATTTTCCAATACACAGCACGAGAAAAAAGGACCAATTGTTAACACACACATACGCCGTATTTACTGCCATGCACTTTAATGTCAGAATTAAATATCCCGCACAATGTCGTACGACCCAACGCATTTGCACTGTGCGATCGATAGCCCCGTCAATCCTGGCTATATACACACACAGAGAGACCCCAATTGGTCCTTTCTTCTCGTGCTGTGTATTGGAAATGAGACTTTTGAAAATAGGATTTCTTTTTCTTTAAATGGTGCTAATCATGGTTTATCTTTGTTGTTAGGGGGCAAATTTGGTATCAAATTATGCCTAAAAGATTCATCTAAATGCCTATCTAGCCTGTTTGGTCCAACAAAATTGAATGTTACTCAAAATGACATAAACAAAGTGGTATACTTTCTTTTGTTAAACCCTTCATATAGTCATGTCATTGTATCGCACACTTGACCCAATACTTGGCCCTATAATGCGTAGATCATGGTGCACTTGGAGTTATAATAAACTTTGGCAAGACAATTTGTATCGTTGACAGGTGTTAACACTTTCCACGCGCAATGGTCTGCAGCTATAGATGACAGTTCTACAATTTCACAAAATGTTATATTAAAGATGTCACGCATTGAATTTGAACACCATATTTAGAATCACCATAGGAAATGCATTAACATAAGTACAAAATTAATATGCCTAGTATTAGTTCAGTAACCCTTGAGATAAACTTTGACAGTTAGGACAAGTTTCTGAAAAATCTGTTTTGTACATGGTAAAACTAATAGCAGTATGGAAGGTGTTACTAAAGGCCTGGAGAGATCTGTGAAAAGACAGCCATTTAATCGCACGGGTATTTCATCATGCTGCAAATAATTAAAACTATTTTGGATAATAGCTGGTAATAAAACCACCTGTTTGGGCAATAAATATGGAGACCAAGGAATCAATCTTTCCTAAGAGATAATAGGCATGCTTTTCGTCCAAATCACCTAAAGGCGCATTAACAAAAATGTATGGCCTCTAATTTGTTGACTTTTGCTTCTTATACGCGGTAACCGCGAAAAAGAAAGAATGCTTTCAAATGTATGATTAAATTAATACACTCTACGAAACAAATACGCTCTTCGAAACAAATTTGTCGGAGTCGGAAAACAGATAATGACATAGTTTCCATTTTTATATCTATGATAATATAATAAAGGGTTCAACAAAGAAGTATACCACTTTGTTTATGTTATTTTGAGTAACTTTCAATTTGTTTTTGTCCAAACAGGCTAGATAGGCATTTAGATGAATCTTTTAGGCAGAATCTCAGAATCTTCTCGTGCTGTGTATTGGAAATGCGACTTTTGAAAATGGGATATTTTCCTTTAAATGGTGCTAATCATGGTTTATCTTTGTTGTTAGGGGGCAAATTTGGTATCAAATTATGCCTAAAAGATTTATCTAAATGCCTATCTAGCCTGTTTGGTCAAAAACAAATTGAAAGTTACTCAAAATGATATAAACAAAGTGGTATATTTTCTTTGTTGAACCCTTTATATACATTTTAATCTATTTTACGTTGTTCATGTTCCTAGTTGGTATGCGTAAAACCATCTCAAATTCGGACGTGGCCCACTTTTGTTTTTCTTTTCACATTTCCAAAGGACACCACACAAACACTGCCCTCATTTTGTTGACTATAAATGAATCCCGCCTATTTGCTTATGGCGCACAACACTATAATCACATCGTTTTGTGTAATGTAGTAACTAAGTTCCGGCTAAAATTAAAACCTATGTTGTGATAAACAAAATGAAAGATTATATCTTTGCTCGGATATTTCAAAATATTGATTTTCGATTTTAAACAGAAAATGTATCACGTGTACTAACACACTTGTCCGAAGGCGGGCAGGAGGTGAGTGTTCGGACTGAAAATAGGGGTGGCGCTGTTTAAATGATCATATCGAAAAATCTAATCAGAAGACGTAACAATCATATTCTGACGATTTTATTAAAATGTCGGGGTTCGGTGTTTTCCTTCTGCATTCTGCTACTAAAGAGAGAGAGAGAGAGTGAGAGAGTGAGAGAGACTCGGCGGCAATTAGCTTCGCGCCAGGATATTAGCTTCGCGCCAGGATACTCGGGGAAAATACACCACAACCTCCCCCCCCACCCCTCCCCCGCTCTCAAGTTTCTCAATCGGCTCGGCGGTAAGTCTCTCGGGGAACCACTGTCATGACTGTACATGTATATAGCCATGATAGCCATGGTGAGACCCCGGTATAGCGTCCAGAACCCGGGTTGCGAAAAACCCGGGTTTTGAGTAGACACTAACTGGACAAAACCCGGGTTTTGCGAAACAACACTCAGGGCAGTGTCACTTATATATGCACTCAACTTGCCGATCTGAAGCTGGTGTGCCATTGTTGGTGTATCGTCTGCCATAGAAATCCTACAGCTTACAGCCATGTTTAGTCTTTGTAATTACATACCTATGCAGTTTTATTTTAACAGTATACCCGCAGTCTGTGATGGAGTCAAATCTATATTTGTTTAGTTGATGATTCAATCAGAGATATACTCCCAACAGAGAGACATAGCTTATCTTGTTTGACTAAG